>CM070089.1:9053471-9371068 GCA_036178185.1 Liparis tanakae | reverse complement strand
TTGATAGTGAGGACTACAAACGCCAGAGGCTGGCCTTCTTAAAAATACAAAGCTAACTAGCCGTGGTCACACAACGCAGGGCTCTCAAGTCTCACGCATTGAGCGTGAGACTCACGCATTTCGGGCTTAACTCACGCACTCCCGCCACACATTGTATTTCTGATGGATGTCTCACGCTTGCCTGTCTTCAAAACTTGAGAGCCCTGTCAATCTATTCCTGTAAGAAAAAAACATAATAGGGAATTACCCACAATTCAATGTGACGTTAATAACGCAGTTAACAGTGGAAGCATGAGACGTGAAATAAATAAAAGGTAAACAAAGGGGAGGAAACACGGGTGTTCAGCCTGGAAGATGTACACAACAACATTATGGATTAAAGCTAGAAGACAAAAACACATGAAATCAGAGGAATAGAGATGATATGAGGGCCTCTGGCAGGAGGCGGAGGGCCATCAGGACCAGGCCCTCACGCCAACAGCTTCTTCCCATCAGCAGTCAGGCTCGTGAACAGAGCCCGGGTCCCCCACTGACCCTCATGAACAGAGCCCGGGTCCCCCACTGACCCTCATGAACAGAGCCCGGGTCCCCCACTGACCCTCATGAACAGAGCCCGGGTCCCCCACTGACCTTCATGAACAGAGCCCGGGTCCCCCACTGACCTCATGAACAGAGCCCGGGTCCCCCACTGACCCTCATGAACAGAGCCCGGGTCCCCCACTGACCTTCATAAACAGAGCCCGGGTCCTCCACTGACCCTCATGAACAGAGCCCGGGTCCCCCACTGACCCTCATGAACAGAGCCCAGGTCCCCCACTGACCCTCATGAACAGAGCCCGGGTCCCCCACTGACCCTCATGAACAGAGCCCGGGTCCCCCACTGACCCTCATCCCTCATGAACAGAGCCCAGGTCCCCCACTGACCCTCATCCCTCATGAACAGAGCCCAGGTCCCCCACTGACCCTCATGAACAGAGTCCGGCTCCCCCACTGACTTTCATGAACAGATTTATTTGATTTATTTTATCTTATATGTTGACTGTTGGTTGTTGTTGATTGTTGTTGTTTTGTTACTCCGTCTAATGTACACACCAGCCGCCAAGTCAAATTTGTCATGTCTCTAACACACGTAGCTAATAAATGTTTCTGATTCTGATATATTGCACCGATTTATTTATTTATTCATTTATCAATTATTATTAATTTTTTTAATTGAATTAAACTTTTAACTTGTTTTGGTCAACAAGTTAAAAGTATATTTGAATTTTCCTCTCGCATTGTGAGGAAAGAGCCTGGAAGACGTTCAAATCAGGGACGAAAAAATATCATATAAATACCCACAATTCTACAAAATATTATTTTACGTTGTCTTACTAATGTTATATTATGCATCAATGTGGTGCCCCATTCCTATGCACACCATTCCAAGCCCTTAAAGTCTCTCACACTATTATTTTCCAGGTGTTGTCAGTCAGTCCCTGAGGGTTCTGGGTTTGAGGCCCATTGGGACGGGACCTTGGTTATTGAGGTGTGGAGAGCCGACAGGTGGGCTGTGGACTGGAGAGATGGGGATCCTCTCATCAAAGCACACCCACACAGATGTTCTGAGTTATCAGATGACACCTCCACTCAAGGGGAATTTGGTGCAGCTGCTACACAACGTCACCAAACCCCACGCTGCTCAAAATGTCACGAGTCCGATGTGAGTTATAAAGAAATATTAAGCAGAGCGCCATCTGTTTGGGTAACATTGCACAACTGAATCCTCCAATTCCACACACAAAATGCATGCAAGACTTTTTTTTTAAACAAAAGTTGATGAGTCTGCTGAGCTCGCTCGCACTCAAAGGAGCAGGGATTTGTACAGTCATTGGTTTGGTATAAAAAACAAAACAAAAAACAACCACGAACAGCAGACTGCGCACTATTCCACTAAACTGCTGAAAATTGGAGAAAATAAGTGTGATCGCCTGCATTATGACTGTGTGGGGTATTAAAAAAATAATAATACATAAAAAAAAGCTAGCTCATGGTTTCAAGTGATTCATCCTCCTTTAAAACTACAGTTATTTCCCCCCTGTGCATTACAAACACTTCCTGTGGCTCTAGACCTCAGACTACCTCACTATTCCTCACTTGCCCACCAACTGTTTTCAGTGTGTTGGCTCCAACTCATCTCTTGATCCGTCACCTGTCTGCACATCAGCCCCAGTATTGATATATATAGATATATATAGATATATATATATATATATATATATATATATACATACATATACTCCCTAAGACAAGAGTGCCCAGAACACATGTCTTGTTTTTTGATTGTCGGCTCACATTGTTGTTTTTTGTTGGGACATTTGTGTTTCTCTCTATTTCACAATGCATTACCCCCTGTGTGTGGTTGCTGAGGGTCAGGGCAAAAATAGTGTATCCACAAAATTGCAGTTCAATTGTTTGCCGCCAAGGCCAAACCTGATGTTGACATTTTAGGTGTAGGAAATGTCTCCTAATAAAGCGCTGTTGCATCTGCACTGTAATTACTTTGACTCAAGGTTGTGTCGTTCCAGTTGTCCAGTCACTGGGGTCCTGACTGTAATACAATTCTTTGACAATAGTTTTCCCCTTTGAAAACCAACCAATAAATCACTCCGGTTTCAACTGAGAGACCTTTGATTCTCTGGGAGAATTGTGTTTTGGGACCGAACATGGGTTTCTGCTCGCAAACCATCCTCGGAATGGCGAATTAAATATCTGATTCATTTTGAAATCCAGACGCTGTTGAATGTTTGAGTCCCCGCCTTCCATTGTCTACGACAGAGGGGGCTTTCTGTGAGCCGTGGAAAAAGGGACTGCTCTGCAGAGGCGTCAGAGTTAGAGCTGTCCTGGGCCACAGGGAGGGGATTGCCTATTTGTTGCATCAGTGGTTCAGCCGACGCAGAGCCGGAGCCGGGGAGTGGATGCCGGGCCCTGGAGGAAGCCGCCGTCTCCAAACTTTCTGGGAGCCATTATTACATTTTTACAAAAGTGGCTCTGTGGACTGGCGGGACAGACATGGAGGAAAAAACAGACGGCCAGTCGGAAATTATCTGCATCTGTGGGGGAGAAAAGAAAAAGGCTTGAGTTGAATCAATCAGGTTATAATCCTTTATATTTCCGTGAAATATGTTTGGTATAACAGCAAGTGTTTTAATGCTATAGTCAACACATGCGATGCAATAACCGTATACCCATTGCATTTCCTGCTGCTGCTTAAAAGCCCCCCTGTGGCAGTGCAATGATTTCAATGTGAAGCCGTGGTATCAGGAGGTGACAGGAGCTCGTTACACTTGTGTTACCCGAAGAGCAACAATCCAAAAGCCAATGGAAAAACAATACCCATTGGCTTTTTATTGAGGGAACCAGTGCGATGCCAACTTCTGGGATTAGCCTCCAAAAAGATGTCATCCCTGCAGGACTCTATATAGAGACATCATTACTTAATGCAAATACATGAAAGAGCCTTTGCAGCAAAAAGTGTAGACCATAAATAATAAAAAGAAATCATTCATTCATTTCAAGAAAATATTAATTTGCCCTGTAGAAAGAGCCTTTTTTTTCTTTTTTTTAAGCGGCATTAATCCTATGAATCTGACATATGGATTCAGATTCTACGAGTATCCAGAAAACAGATGGGCCGCTAATGCCTGAGGAGAGCTCCGGCAGCAGGTCCAGGCTCCTCACCTCCTGGCCGGCAGCCAGCTCTCATCCACGCTGCAGCCACAGAAAATCTAATACAGATGACTTCATCATTTTTGCCTAGTGACCTTTCTGGCATCCTTTCCTACTCCACTCCTCCCTCCTCCCCCTCCACACACACACACACACACACTTCTCCGATAGAACCTCCGCTCTCCGCTCTCCGCTCTTTAAATGCACGCCCTGCAAGTGTCTCTCTCGTTGTATTTCTCTCTCTCTCTCACCTTGCCTCCCCTTCCACCACACCTCCTCTCATCCTACCCGCCCCCACACACACACACACACACATACACACACCTCCCCCCTTCCTCCTCCCAAGGGTATTATTCATAGTGAGTTGAACACAGCTTCAAGGTTAAGTGCCAGCGAGTGTGCTGTACACCGAAATCTCTGCTGAGTTGCTGCCGGTGTTGGCGCTCTCTCATTTGGCAGCTGCACTGATCACATCTCATCCCAAAACCAATGAGACCGCGGCCGCCGCCATGGCCGCCGCCGCCGCCGCTGCCGCCACCGCAGGCAAGCGGAGGCAATCAATAAGTTTCAATATGGCCCCGCTGGCGACGGTGAATGAAATTCAATTTTATTTTGCAAGATTGTGCATTTATTAGATGAACAGATATTGATGGCCGTATTGGCAGGCTGCTCCTCTCCAATAAACACACACACACACACACACACACACACACACACACTCACACACACACTCACACACAGGCCAGGTTGAGTTTCAAAGCAAAGGCTTTAATTAAACTGTAGATGGATCTTCTTCTTTCTCGCATCTGACATTTCTTCGTTGCCCTTTTAGGCTCCCGTCTAAGTAAACTGGACGTGTCGGGCTTTTTAACCCCTTCATCACACGAACTGCACAGTTTCCAAGCAGTACCTGATAACTAATGTCTCCGTATTACTGATTTTGTCTACCTTGATCCGGAGGGACCGAGAGTGTGTGAAAAGAAACAACGAATGAAGTAGGAACATTATTTAAAGGTTAGTTAACGGGTTAAATGGTTGATAATTATCAAAAGGTAGGCAAGTGTGTAAATGGTTAAATAGCATAGATAGCTTATGGCAATGGATACATACTTACAATTATAAGCTAAAGGACTCGGAATATTTGCATAACATATAAATGCAAATATACGCACACACACACACACACACACACACACACACACACACAGTATACAATCAAGACATGTTACCGCTTTGGCAAAAGGAAAAGGCAACTGTCTGCTGCAATCAACAATGCATATCACAAGTTTCTAGGATAAACAAATGAACAAGCACATTTCAGGAGGTATAAAAAAGGGCGTGGCTTAAGTATAAGGGGCAGGGCTTACGCATCCCAATGGAAGAGGAACTCTCGGCTGATGAAGCCTCCCATCAGTGTCTCTGACAAAGGATTCATAAGCGTGGCCACTCTATGCAGAGCCACCTATCCATGCACCTTTTTTTGCATAGGCCACTCCCACTGCCACGCCCTCTTTCTGCCAACACACAAACACACACCCAGAACCACACACTGGACCTCCATGCCACATTACAGCCTCATAGGTGAAAACAATGTCCGCCTAAGGGTGGGGAAGTCTTTGTAGAGGTGAAAAAAAAAGTGAAAATGATAAAAGTAGTAGATAAACCGTTAACGTATTGATTAATAATAAATGTCTTTGGAGTGGTGGTAGTGTGACCGACCAAACATTAAATTATAACATCCAATTTAAAACCAAGAACACATTTAGAACACGATGTGAAGGTGTACTGACACGCGGTGGGGGAGTTTGAGAGAAAAAGGTTGGGAACCACTGATGCGTGTGGTATGAGGCTAAGTTTATGTGTGTGTGTGTGTGTGTGTGTTTGTGTGTGATCCCAGTTAGAAGCCGATGCAATTACAGAGGACCAGGTGTTCTTCCCTCTTACTATTTGATTAGAACCACTTCACTGGCTGAGTAATCAGACCATACGTAAACACATACACACACACACACACACACACACACACCTACACACAACATATATTGAGTGAGCAACCAAAACTATAGTTTAGGAGAGGCCTCTTTCCATCCACTCCATCCCTCTTGCCCTTTTTTCTTGCAGACACACTCGCAGCGTACCAGAATGCATCACTCTTCTTCTCTTCCTGTCATCTCCCCAGAAAACACACTATTGTTAACATTCTCCCAGTGCAGCTTACAACTATCCTCGCCCTCCTTCGCCCACCTCTTCTTCAATCTCAATCCCTTGCTCTCTGTCTCAGTCCCACACACACACACACACACACACACACACACACACACACACACACACACACTGTCCTCGGCAGCCTCGGGGATGAGATGAGGTGATTTCAAGGTGTTTGGGAGCAAATCATCTCTGTTTACTGGCCCCTCCGCGCCAGGTGTACGGCTTTACCTACTTACCGGTCCCGAGGTCCACTTCAGGGAGGGAGCTGGAGGGGAGAAGATTATCTGTTGTTATTATATACACTTAATATCCAAATGCAAAGAAATGCGCACAAACACACCTCCTGCACGGCTTTATCTTGTGTGTTTTTTTCATTCCAGCTTTTGGTCATTCTGTAGTTTGTAGGAATAATACACTGCTGGGAAATGGACGCATTACCTGGTTCAATTATATTTGATCTTCTCTGCAGGTTACTTTTAATATCTATTCTATTAGACTAACATTTTTAAAGGAAAATTGCATTTAAGAAGTGCCGGCGGTGTGAGGGCCGACTGGAATGCGGTGCAAACGGCCATTATACCTGAGCAGGAATGTTTCCAATGCTCTTATTTTGATTCTCGCCTCGGTATCCTCCAGAGCTCAACCGTCTCCGACTGAGATATGCGTGGATCAATTTTTACCGAGGTTCATATGCTGCGCTGAGGACAACCTTGAGACTAACGAAGGCTGTGCAGTCAGCCGAGGACACCAAGACTGAGTTATTACTTTCATATTTGGGGAGAAGGAAGAGGAAGAGGAAGTGAAGGTGGGAATGAAGCTGAAGCGGAAGCTCGGACAGGAAGACTCTCTCTCTCTCTCTACTCTCCTTTTCACTCAGAGTCTCTCAGCTGATTGTGGGCGTTCACTTTAATGTAATTAAACAACCAGGTTCTGCACAGATTCCTAAAACCAATCACATCGTTGCTGTCAAACTTTTAAAATGTTCTCCTCGACACAATGGGATGCGACCCTCCTCCTCCTCCTCCTCCTCCCCGGTCTCCTCCAGTCAGCATCACAGTCATGCTCATTGCTCATCATTGGACCCCAGCAATTCTGACCTCATCACTACACCTCCAGTATGCTACTTCAGGATGAAAGTCCAACCGCCGGTGACTTTGCACTTTTCCGTTGTTATGCATGTGTAATAAACTATTCTCCTAATTGAAATGACTTCCAGACGTGAACTCTCCTCCTGTCCCGGCTCATTTTCATTTCTAAAATTACCGAGCCGGGCCTCGGCACACAATAACTGTAAATCACAGCGTGAGAAGAAATGATTTCCAAAGAGGGCACGGAAGCCACCGCGGTGAATAACAAGACACGGGATTAAAGAGAACCCAACGAGTAATTAGTCAGCATCAGTAATGAGTTGTGGGGGTCTCGGGTTCACCGCCACCCGTCTAGAGGTTAATAGATGAAGGGAAAGTCGTCCTGCTGACGTTGACACTGCTGCTCATGAGTCTGAATAAGCAATGAGACTCCCTCTTCATAAACTCCTTCTCTTTAATAAAGTGGAAACAGATGATCTGGATTACATTTAGCAGCTCCGTCATCCTGCAGACGGGCTTCTCTCCAGTTGTCTCCAGGAGGAGCTGCCGAGAGGTGTGCTTTTTGTTTTAAGACCCGATTTCCCTTGTTGTCATAGCGACTCATTGACTGGCTGGAGACGAGCGCCCGCTCCCATTGGACGTGGCGGACATGGTGTGTTGAGTGAGTGAGGCGAGCTGACGGAGGACACCTGGCACTCGCCTCGTTAGAGTCCACATCTCCTGGAAACTGAAATAGAACATCAGCTGAGTTTTTATTTATCAGGAAGCAGGTTCTCCTGGCTGAAGCACGTTCTCCCAACTGAAGCACGTTCTCCCAACTGAAGCACGTTCTCCCGACTGAAACAGGTTCTCCCGACTGAAACAGGTTCTCCCAACTGAAGCACGTTCTCCCGACTGAAACAGGTTCTCCCAACTGAAGCACGTTCTCCCGACTGAAGCAGGTTCTCTCGACTGAGGAACGTTCTCCATCCCAAAACACGTTCTCCCAACTGAAGGATGTTCTCTTGACTAAAGCACGTTCTCTCGACTGAAGCACGTTCTCTCGACTGAAGCACGTTCTCCATGCCAAAACACGTTCTCTCGACTGAAGCACGTTCTCCCGACTGAAGCACGTTCTCCTGACTGAAGCCGCTCGACTGAAGCACGTTCTCCAAGCTGAAGCATGTTCTCCCGACTGAAGCACGTTCTCTCGACTGAAGCACATTCTCTCAACTGAAGCACATTCTCCATGCCAAAATACGTTCTCTTGAATGAAGCACGTTCTCCTGACTGAAGCACATTCTCTCGGCTGAAGCACGTTCTCCAAGCTGAAGCACATTCTCCATGCCAAAATACGTTCTTTTGAATGAAGCACGTTCTCCCGACTGAAGCACGTTCTCCCGACTGAAGCACGTTCTCTCGGCTCAAGCACGTTCTCCAAGCTGAAGCAGGTTCTCCCGACTGAAGCAGGTTCTCCTGGGTTGACTGTGACGGAGAAGCATCTCATCAGCCTGATTCTCCTAATGTGATTCTCCTTGTTGATTCAAACACACGACTCAAGACATGCTTCTTGGTTTGTGTATTAGTTTGTGAAATGCTAATCCAATGCGTGTGCAATCAAATAAACTTTGTCTCAACCTTTTTTTAATTCTTACTGAAAAAACTAATTATTACACGATGGATTAAAGCGATTTATAAGTAATATCTTACATAATGAGGCATAAAGACCAGAGTGATTACATCATATCATCTTTATAGAAGGGGATCCGTGTGAGTGTGTGTGTGTGTGTGTGTTTGTGTGTCTGTGTGTCTGTGTGTCGGTTTTTTATGCGACTATGTTATGTTTGATTTTTAAATGGTCTGTATTTCATGTTTCATCTTTTTAAACTGCGAACCCTGCTTTGATAGATTGTACGTATTAAACTAAAAACATGTCGGCACCGGCTTTATTCACAGATAGAAAATGGAGACTAAAAGTGCTTTCCACTTGCAGCAACTTATTATTAGTCTTCATACGTTGGCTCGTTGGGAGCTTTCATGTCAACCGTGTTCCCGCTGCACAAAGACATCGTCGCCATGGTAACTCTGCTCCTTGGGCAAAGGTTTCCATCTTTCCATTTATACATCTTCAAAACAACTCATTTTTTAAATGTTCAGCACAATTCAGTCATTTTGATTAGCGCACTCATTAGACCTTCATTATATGTTTTAGAGTTGCAGTTTGTGCACAATAGCCTGATAGCTTATCAGTGTAATACATGCGGCTCAAGGAGCCTTTGAATTTCTTCTGCATCATTGTCTAATGAGTTGTGATAATGACTGTCGGCCCTGCTGCTGTCTATTAGCGAGTGTATTTCCTTTTCCAGTCGCCTTTGAAGCTCAAAATAATGTCAACCAGTCTATATACATTATATTTGTTGCTGTGTGTTTCAGATTATTTGTGCAAGCTCCTGAAATTCATTATTTCATCAATTTCTTTCACTTGCTAACGCTATATTCAAGAAATTATTCTGACCCTGATACTCATTATATGCTGAGTGTCTCTTCATGCTGCTGTTTAGAGAAGATTCCACTTATCAGATTCTAGAGCCCAGAAAAATAAATCACCATGAATATATTTTATATTCATAAGAAAGTGGTGAATATGACGATTACGAGACAACGACTCGGCGAGGTCAGGTACCCAACATGTTGTATCTGAAGCTTACTAACGTTAACTTAATATATCCACTATGCGCTTTACTTCTCATACCAGACAACTCGGTGGTTGGCAGGTAGCTAATGTGTGTCTTACATGTAGTCATATAAGATAAGATAAGATAAGATATTCATGTATTAGTCCCACAGTGGGGACATTTCAGGATCACAGCGTGGGTGTACATTAGAGCATTAATAAAAAAAAAACATGAATATAAAAACACAAAACACAATACTAAATACTAAATATTAATACTACTACTAAAATACTAAATACTAAATACTAATACTAAATTACTAAATACTAAAATACTAAATACAAAATACAAAATACTAATACTAAATTACTAAATACTAAAATACTAAATACTGAATACTAAATACTAATACTAAATTACTAAATACTAAAATACTAAATACTGAATACTAAATACTAATACTAAAATACTAAATACTACAAGGGGAAAACAAAGTAAAGTGCTGAGTAAAGTAAAGTTAAGTAAAGTGCTGAGTAAAGGGTTGAGTTTGTCAGGATCTATATATAATACATTCTTAGCGTGAAATATTGATTATAGCAGCTTAAACATCATTATGTCATGAAACCATATGCGTCTCCTTTTGAGATAGACCAAAACAAATAATGTAACTTTTCCTGCATGATCGTTGTCACCTAATTTCATTTCCAGCACTGTTTTAGGCATGAGTTTATTATATATTTCTTCCCCCTCATATCTGTTATTGTGATTACTGGAGAGTTTAAATTGTTGACTTCCCTGGTTGACCGAGTGTGTTGTTGTTTTGTGTAGTTATATTTAAAAATGTCAAAGTTAGCAACGCTAATTTAATTATTTAGCCCTTCTGAGTGGATTTCCTTTGCTAAGCGTGAATGTCATCAAACATTTTAATTCTCTGCTCGACCTCAGACACTATTTCATCTGGTGTTTCCTGGAATTATCTTCAGTGCTTCAATTTCACGTTTCTTACTCCACTGCCTGGAACCTTTTGTAATGATTTATTTATGTTGGTTCTACTCTTTGATGTGTTTTGAACAGCGGCGCTTACCTTTGCTATTCCGCTCCCTCATCAATTCTACTCTAGTAGAATTTGATGAAAAACAAACCCCCTAGCTTTTCCTTTCGACACAGTCTGGTCTCAGGCCCTGATGAATCAATACAACGACATTGTGTTGTTTTTTTGCCAGTGTGCACAACTACAACTCATCCAGTGAAATGGTCCTGCAATAAGTCCGTCAGTTTCAAGCTTTTGTTTTCTTGCCATCTCTTTTTTTTCTACTGTTGAATGGATCTCTGTGGAAGAATGTCAGCATCATGAAGATGAATTTAACTGTGAAAGAAATAAATGGACACCATCATCCTGCTTGATGTATTGGGGTATACATGTGTGTATTATGTGGGTAGAAAAACACAGAAAGCAAGATGATAGAAATCTGGGCAATACCAAAGATATACATATGCTACTTAACCAATAGATCTTAGAATGGATGAGCCTGGGAGTCAACAGATAGAAATCCATCATGAGAAAAAGATTTAAAAAATTGATATTTTTTCCGTGTTGTTGTGTTTTTCTTCTTCTTTTTTCCTCCCCAACATTTTTACCACTTTAGCAGGACTTCAATGTCAATGTCAGATGATGTTTACCCAGCGTTCACGATAAACACGCCCTTCTTAGAGCCGGAGACGGGGTCACTTTGAAACAGTTTGAACAAAGACAAATCAATATGGAGATGGAGGGTATTGATAAGGTGCAGAATCAAGTCGGAAACCAGTGTAATCAAGTCGAACGCGGAGCGGTAGGGTACGGTGGCCCTCGAGGCGGTTTGAAGAGCGGTAATCAGACAAAACGAAACAACGCTCAAGAAGCCCGCCGCAGATCGTGACACCACTCAGACCGATTGGTCAGTGCGCGTCGGGGAGATTGCTTTTTCAATCTGCTTTTAACCTGTTATGTAGTTGTTTTTGTTACGAGTACCTTTTTAAAATGCTGTACGAATAAATTGTATTATTGTGTATAAAATAGTTATGAACATAGAACAACATCGTTGAAAAAAGAGAACATAAACAAAACAGGAGATTTGAAAAGGGGACACATTGATCATTAAAAATAATAAGAATAGCATCCATTCATGCTCTGTGCCATTTCCTTGTTTCACTGTGCACAAGCAACAGCTTTGTTTCCACAGGGTCTGAACCCATCGCTGTGGAGCTGTGAAGTCTGATACGAGGTTATCTGGTCCATCTGCTGGCAGAGTGTTGTGCCTCGAGCTGTAAATCTACATGTACGTGGAAAGCAAGACAACGAGGGTGGTATCGAGACTAAACCTCCCAGACTGTTCTGCTCTGGGAACACTTCAGGAGGCTGAGGATGGTCCATAGCCAACACTGGTGTACATCTTTTCATCTAACCTCATGGGTCTCAATCATAAAGATCAATAATGGCACCCGGATGTAATTTAAAGGTGATACTATCATTGAGAGACACATTAACCAGACCATTTGTTAGAAAAATAATCTATTCTTAACTCCTAAAAGAACAAGAGTCCTCATTTCCACTTGTTTGATAACGCTGACTGTACATTGTATGCAGTAACTTGTTATTAATAAAGATAGAATATCAATTTCAATGCAGGACTGATGTAAGGTTGCTAAGTAACAAAGAAAAGACCGGATGATAATGATAATAGAATAGAATAGAATAGAAATATACTTTATTAATTCCCAAGGGGAAATTTGTCTACACAGTAGCACCAAAAAATTAAACACACAAAAATAAAATATAAATATAAGAAAGAAAGAAAGAAACAGTGACTGTGCATAAACTATACAAAGTGAAATATAAAATACAAAATAATATATATATATATATATATATATATATATATATATATATATATATATATATAACATATGTGCAAATACAGCAGTGTCAAATTAAATTAAATACAAATCACTGGGACAAGAACATATTATGGGGTGCAATTCAAAATAATAAAATAATATGAAAGAATCCCCCTCAATGCAGTGATCCACAGATCCTACTTGACTTTCCTCTATAGGTGGAGCAATGTTGATGTTGTTGATGACGTGGGCGGCTGTCTGTGGGACGTGAGAGGTTCAGACACAAACAGAGAGACGTGTCTCGGGTTATGACCTCAGCTTATGATGACAACTGCAATATTCAGAAGGTCACAGTTCAACGTGTAATATGATACACGGCCTGATAGGTTCAGGAGTTTGAAGTAGGCCTGTCTGATCTGATGAATGGCGTTCACTCCTGGACATTATATTACGCTTGGATTTGAACAGATGTCCTTACGTGAAAAGCCTTTCTATATGACGGAGCATCTTTGCGAAAGCGGATGCTACCCCGGCTGTGTCGAAGTGTAAAAAAAACCACCCACAAGCACATTTCAGGCTCACTAAAAAACAGAAATGGCATTTCATGGGGGTTTCAAGCCGCTTCCTGGAGTCGTGTCTGGTCTGACCTCGTTCTTGAGGCTGTGTTTTGGTTTCGGGCGTCTACACAGACAAGCTGGAGGAGCAGCCGTCCTGGAATGAACCCATCACATCTTATCTTTATCTTGCTTCTTTTTTTTAAAAACACCAACTTTAGTTGTGCAGTTTCTGCTTGTTGGAAATATCCCAGGGACGTTGTCGGGAAAAAACGACCATGATTATTTTTATTTTTTTTACGCAATGCCTGGTGGGAGTGCAATAATAAGTGTCGAGGACAAAAATACTGAATGAGTCATTTTCAATCACTTACTAACCACTTTAAATAGGAACAGATTTCACAGGCTTGTGTCTGGGGACTTGAAATGCTTCTGATGTGCTCAAGAGGAAAGTTCTGAACAAAGAAAGTGACCTCTTGGTTTGTTTCAACGTTCGGGGGTGTAAACATATAAAGCGGCGTGTTAAGAAATCTTGAGCATGAACACCTTTTTTATAAAAAACATCTTTATTTTTGTAAAGGAACGTTTGGGTAATTCATTATAAATAATGAATTTGCATGAAACGAATAACCCCCTGGACTTTAATATAAGTTTCATCCATTGTTCTACTGGTGAAAACGTTCTGTCCTCTCAAAGCCTCTGTGTTCTCTGAGAAAATGAACTACGTTGTAATTTTCTTTTTATATATGATTTATTTTTAGAAATGACAAAACAAGACTTATAGTACAATGTATACCTCACAAATAAGGATTGACAACATATCACACAGTCAAATGGTGAGGATACACATTATGTAAAGACTATAACTAAGGAACAAAAAAATATATAAAAAACACAACAATAACAAAAAACATATACATAACAATAAGTAAAACAACAACAACAACATAAAAGGTATAAAAAAGAAATTAAACAATAAAAAGAAAAAAAGAAAAAATAACAAAAAGTGCTGCATGCTGGGAATATGTGCTACCAATAAAGCTTGTTAAAACAGGATACTGGTGCGTTGTTCGGGCGAATTAAGTTGTTGTAATTTAACGAGAATAAACCATCCTTAACAGAACCAACAGCAGAGTTCCCCCGAGACCGTCTGATGGATACAGATCAAAGTTGATCCAACGTAAGCTGCTCTTCGGCGGCGGTGCGGCGCCGACACTAACGGGGAGAGTCAGCAATCAGCGACGCATATCTGGTGTGCAGTTAGGGGTGACGTTTCTGAAGGATCTTCATCAGGACACCGTGGATGCCGTTCACAAAGATTACCTTTCTCATATCCAAGTGCAATCCATCTGCCAGAAATATTGTGTTATCTAAATATGTCAGACGGGGAGGTTCAACAACATGCATTTGAAGAATTTGTTTACGTCTTCCTCTCAAAATGTACCTTTCCTGGCTGCCCGTATATCTCCACACTCGTCGACTGTAATGCAGGCCTGTGCAATGCTCACTGAAGGAGACTCTTCATCGATTCCCTCGGGTTAGGACGCCACACCAGCCCAGGCCTCCTTTACCAAACCCCCCCCCCACTTTGGCATTTAGTCCAAAATGTCTGCCCGGAGTTGTGATATGCTTCTTCTATCCCCTCAACCCGATGATCCATATTTGAGTTATTATTTTTGTCTCCTTCCTCTAAGCTTTGATCTGGATCCCAGTGGACGGAGGAGCATCTTTAGAAGTGCTTGGTAGCTCTGTGTCTTTCTCCTCTGTTGTCTCCCTTGTTATCAGAGTTGTACTTTCACCGATCTTCACTCTCTTCCTTTCTGGAAACGAGAGCTCTGGGATTCAAAAGCTGTCCTTTGAATTCCAGCAATAGACCTTTCTTTTACCAGAGGTTTACCTCCATAGATCTGTCTCTGGGGAGGAGATCTCTGGTGTCTGTGTAATGTAAACAGAGACTCTCTCTTTTTATCCAGAGGATTTATGGAGGAAATCACAAATCTTCTTTTTCCAAATAAGTCCAGATCTAAGTCGTCTGAAGACTTGCAGGAGAACTGGATTCCTCTGATGGCTTGGCAGTATGTGTCATAAGAGGCAGCAACGCAGGATTGCTCAGACATTTTGGAACAGGAAGTCTACTTTTTGCAACGTGGATGTTTTTTAAACTAGTTTGAATAAAACAGATAATCTTGACTCAGTTTCTGCACACAAGCACTAAGGCAAAGTTACTGCTTTGAAGAAGATTCTGGTAAATGAATAGCGTGGAAATTGTCAATCATATTCCACACAGAGGGTGATACAGATGATGCTTCAGTCTTTTGCATATAGAATGTCCAATAAGTCATCAAAGCAACTTACACTACAACATGTGGTCTGAAATTTAAATTTTAAACTTTTTAATTGGGGATGGTGCTGATGTTATTGACTATTGGCAGTTCTAACCAGAAGGTGCGTCATACCAACCAAACTATTTGTGTGATACAAAAAACACCTTTGCCTTCACAGTATGACTGTGTTCTCATCAGTTCTGTTGACGTTGTTGTGAGGCCTATCACTTTCAATTATTTGGACCCAGCAGCTCAGAGTTGTTGAAAAGGTGTTGAGAAAGGTGTGTAGAACTATAGATCTAGCAACATCTCATGATTTTCTCCATTGTGCAATATGTCAAAACTAATTAATTTAATCAAATTCAATGTGCTAACTAAAACTTATTTTCAGCCAATATTTGAAGTTAGTTAAAAGTGTCAAAAATTGTATGCACATCCAATTGAAGCCTAGTGTTCATGGTGATGTGTCATACGGTCCTGCTGGGCGCATCTGGCTGTGCTGTGTAAGTCTACTGGGTCCTCTGACACCCCACACTATCCTTTAGCCCGGAAGTATTTTATTTATTTTTATTAAGATAGATAGATAGATAGATAGATAGATAGATAGATAGATAGATAGATAGATAGATAGATAGATAGATAAATAGATAGATAGATAGATAGATAGATAGATAGATAGATAGATAGATAGATAGATAGATAGATAGATAGATAGATACTTTATTAATCCCCAAGGGGAAATTTGTCGTCACAGTAGCAGCACCAATAAACTAAACACACAATAATAAATATAAAATAAAACAGGAATGAAAGATATAGATGTATACAAGTAAAATATAAAATACACAATGAAGTATATATGTATATAAAATGAAACATATATGTATATGTATATATTATATATATATATATATATATATATATATATATATATATATATATATATATATTAATGCTCTAATGTGCACCCGCTGCTGTGATCCTGAAATTTCCCCACTGTGGGACTAATAAAGGATTATCTTACCTTATATAGCTTATCTTATTGTACCTTTAAATTGACTTTGAATCCTACAAGGGAGGTGGATAATCTGTAGAAATATATTTGCATTGTATCTGCTCAAGCTCAACTCTATTGGCTGGCCCAATGGGCTTTATGGGCAGATTATATATCCTCTGACCCCTTAACATTATTGCATACATCACTTACAGACACTGTAACTCTTCTCTGTAGCAACTGACATGTCTTATATGAGACGGCGAGTGCGTCGCTATGAGCCAAACTTGCACTATAAGTGTCACAAGCTTGTGAACATAGCAATCAATTCAGGTCACATATGATGACAAACGTCCACACAAAAGATAAGGAAGGACGGCACGACGGTTCAAGTAGAAAATGCAATCAAGTTGCAATGTGATTAACACGTTTTAGCCCTCGGAGGACGGAGTTACGCATCACAGTTCTGTATATGTTCTATTTTATTACCACACCTTTGTCACCTGATAATCATTTCACTGGTACAATATGTATGAAAGAGCTCTTTCTGCACATGACATCGACACAGAAAAAGAATATCCACAAACACTGACAATACCAGTACAAATATGGAATACTTCCTATTATTAAACCCAGCTTCCTGCCACAGGAGAGGAGAACAAGGAGATGCAGTAAACATGCGAGGGTTGACAGCGCTGATGGAATGGAAAAAAGCTGCCTATAAATAACATCATCTCATTCACCGGCCCTTGTAAAAAAAAATGATGATGAAATACATCTGAACCCTGACTGCCTGGTGAAAGAAGTGACAGATATACGGGGTGCGGCTAACTGTCAATAATTGGTCGTGCTCCACTGTTCCCCTTCGAAAGAGATAAAGATAAGGTCGCCTCGGAGAGGAGGATAATTATTGGAATGTATAGCCACAGTTTGGGTGATTTGGTAATAAAGACATCTTGTTATTTAGGTTCAAACTGTGCCATTCTTAGATTAAGAAGTGTTGTTCAATCAACTGCATGACTGGAGGCAACCAGCTCGCCTGGCTGCCGTCAAAGTTGTTTACCTGCTTCCGGCCTTTGCTACGCCGTGAAATGAAGCTAATCCCCTGCTGGCTCCGGCTTCATATCTATTTGAGGATATAATTTGAAATATTTCACGACATGTTCTTTCATGTCATTATGTTCTTCCAGAGGCAGAGAACGTTCACCACAATACCATATCTAGACATGGAGACGGTCTGTCTTGATTGCGTGAGTGGGTGTGTGCATGTGTGTGTGTGTGTGTGTGTGTGTGTGTGTGTGTGTGTGTGTGTGCGTGCGTGTGTGTGTGTGTGTGTGTGCGTGTGTGTGTGTGTGGGGGTAGCAGTAAGCCTTCTTTCATTGACCTTGTTTAATTCAGCACATATACATGGCAACGCTCTCACACACGTACGCAGCCAGAGGCGCGGCGCGCGGTCATGCGCACACACACACACACACGCGCGCGCTTACAGTCGTGCGCAGGACGTGGACGTGCAGACACACTGGAGCGTGCTTGTCCTGAGGCCGAGGACACATTTTGTCATTGGTGCTTATCTACGGATGTAAACCACAGAAAGGAAAAGTGTGTGTGTGTACGTGTGTGTGTGTGTGTGCTGCTTACGATGGCTAGTGCACACTGGAGAGCTTTTGTGTTCTAGGACCACGCCGTATATTACTGCATACGGCGTACATCAACTCCTCCGGCATGTGCTCTTCACCTCCTCCAGGCTCAGACTATACTGGCAATCAATACAGCCCTGTGATCATTTCTGACTGGAATCAGCATTCATATGATAATGTGGATAGATCTGCACTCAGAAAATGATTTCCCCCTCTTGATTCACCTTATGTTGCCTGCCACAATAAAAGCAATACATGAGAGAGAGAGAGAGAAAAAAATCCATGTGAAGCTGATCTCATTAAATTGGAAGAGCAGTGTGTGGATATAATACGAGTAATGAGAGATCCAGCAGTTGGTAAAGGAGGAGACGGGGAAACAATCTTGAAAAGCTGCCTTTACAGAGCCGGCCAATCCAACTGGTGAGCCGCTGCGGTGATGAGCAGCGGCGACCAATCAATGCGCTCATTCTGAGCCTTGGCAACAACCTCAGTGGCAACGTGAAACAGTATTGTGATGTGTGTGTGTGTGTGGGGGGGGGGGGGGTGTCTTTACATCTGTGTGGGAGAAAAGTGTCTATCTGTGCAGTCTCGGTCCAGAGTGAGTGTGCTGCTCGTAAAGTCTCCGATAACATCTGTCTCTTCTCCTCTGTATTCAGGTCGTGTGCGTGTGAGCTGCCATGTCTCTCTCTCACACACACACACACACACACACACACACACACACACACACACACACTGCCACGTCTGTTCTGATCTACAACGTTGAAGACTAAGGATGAGCTGTTTTCATCCCACGAGTGACACATTCATTGATGACCTCATGAATTCATTATCACAATCTCCCATAAAGACATTAGACACTGGCTAACCTAATACACACACACACACACACACACACACACACACAGGTGTGAGCCTAGATACATAAGATGTCCTTAAATTGGATCTGGCAGAAATTGATGTACACCTGATAAAGGGGCTGGCACTTTCACCTCACAGCAAGAGGGGTGTGGGTTCGATCCCCGATCCCGGGGGGTTCTTCCGTGTGGAGTTTCAGGATATGTCACAATCTCCATGAGCAGACTCTACATGTGGCTGTAGGTGTGGATCTAAGCGCGAATGGTTGTCTCTATACGTGCCCCCCCCCCCCCCCCCGGACCCTAAATGGGATTATATGTTTGGATAGCTGCTGATGTTCAGATATACTGTATGTACCTTCTGGCAAAAGTGAAACTAATATAAATCCAGCATAAAGGTGGACTTTTGGTTTTCTAAGTAGATCAATGTAAGACACGTCCTGGACGGGGAGACATTTTTTTTTTTTTAAACGCCTTCTTGAGTCAAAGATACGGCATAAGCACATGAAACCATGTTCAAAGTGTGGACATATAAGCTGTGAGACTAGTAGTCGACTGCAGGCCACGGCACCGCGGTCATAAAACCTTCTTCAAAACATCCATTTCAAAAGTGAGGGAGCATCTGTTTGGGGACAGCGCTGAGGCAGCACGCGCGATTCAAGTCATCTCCATTACTTCACAGGTCATTTGTTTCACCCTTTATATGCCTGAGAGTAGCCTTGATCCAGAGGTGCAGTTCCTATTACAATACATTATAATATAAGGCATAAATACACCTTTAATAATAATGTAATCCAAAATCAAAAAAAGTAGAGAGTTGACAATAAATTAGGCGCGAAAGGGACATTGCAGTTACATGAGCAGAATCGTGGACCTGTAGACGTTAAGGACGGCGAACAATTTAAAGATTAAAAAATTATCCTAAGTTGCCCAAATCTCTAACTTGACACACTCAGATAGGCTACCTCCTATTCAATGACTTCCCCCGAGTTGTAGGTCAGAGGAACTATACATCACAATACTATCATGTTTGTATGGTAATAGTTAAGCTAATGCTAGCAGCCAGCTTGCTAGCCAGTAAGATACCTTAGTGCAAAACAGTGATATCAAGACTCCAGGAAGTAAAGCAGACAATGTTTACTCAGATCCCCACTCTTGTTTCACTTCTGGTTGCAAAAAAGGCAAGATGACGACCCCAAAATACTGAACTCAAGGTTTGACAACGGCAGTTTGCACAGTGTCTTTACGTCTTACGTAAATCCCCCTCCAAACCAGCGTTTTGTTTGAGCGATTGGCTTTTTATAGGGATTAGACAACAAGATATAACCTGTTACATAAGAAACTAGAGTCTGAGAACAGTTAAGTAACCTTAGAATAAAGACACAAAACAGCTAGCCTGGCTCTGTCCAAAAGTCAAATATCCTCTAAGCAGGACCACAGAAGCTCAAGTATTTTAGCACTTTTTACATCCATACAAAAACCCATTAAAAAATGTTAAAACAAAGGTGTTATGGGGCGGCATGTGCTGGAATATCCTTGCTCAGCTTAGCATAGCATACGATCTGTCTGCCAGGACCTTATTGTCGAGCTCTCTGCGGTGTAGTGTTGTCTCTGAGCAGCTGACGGTGGGAGCTGTCAGCGAGGGGAACCCCGCTATCTGCTCCCTTCTGTCAACCGAGCACTGCCTGCAAATTCAGGTCGTGAGTCAACACTTTGAACGAGGAGATAAAGCCCCGGCCTCCCGTGTGTGCAGACGTGGCTTCAGATGCCAGACTCAAAGTGTGCCTTGACGATTTGTGTTGGAATTTGTATAATATTTTTTTTTAGGGGGGGGGAGATTGCAGATTTGGAGGTTGGAGTCTCGACACGTATCCGTCAAAAAGTCTGTTTTGTGTATACGTGGTGAATCTCTGTGTATCCGTACGCCTGATGCTGAACGCAGAGACAGGTGCAGCCCCCAAACTGTGGCCTCCTGCCTCCTCTCTGTGGCATCATCCGGCGAGCAGTTGTCAGCCCTGACGGGGGTCTGCGTTCGGCACCGGCCTCCATCACAGAGGGAGAGAAAGAGAGAGAGTGTGTCTGCTTGTGTGAGTGCACAGTGGCTGTGAGTCACACAGTGTGGGGGCTACAATGCATCTGTGTCCCAGCACGACAAATGTGTACCGCTTGACTCTATTTCAAGTCTGCAACCACATTCCATATGGCGCCCGCTCTGCAGGGCCCGCTCGGTTCTTCGGGGGATGAGCGAGAGGTGTGGGATTCAGTGATTCAGTATTATTATGTTACTGGCGCAGTACAAGGTCACCCATTCACTCCATTTCAGAACAGATTTGTTGTTTGACTTAACATAAAGGGCTAGCGGCGTTTTGAATGTGGTGATGCTGAATGAGTAGAGGATGTCATGTACTCATTTGAGAATATTGTGTATTTCTATTTGATTTAACCCAAATGTTTCATGTTTCATTCTTGAAATCCATCCTCATTGTGAGTTGTGCTCGGTTTCAAGTACAGAGGTGATCACTGTCAATTCAAGTGTCGCTATGGCAGCCAGGTAAATGGTGAACAACTGCCACCACCTGGTGAAGTCTCACATTACACTCGCCCGTGTGACATCATTATTACTCTGACGTCGTGTTCCGTTGTGTCACCCGCAATGTGAGCATAATTACATCAGTTGAGATGATTCATAGCGTGTGTTTTTTTGTTGTATTTCTGTTAAGCTCTAGAAAAGTCGCAGAATAAATAACAGTGATGACTTCACTGCAGCAGCAGGATGAGGATGATGGGTATCATCAACCTCTGGCAGAATCTCTCAACACAAAACATCATGCATCACAACGACGTTTCCAAGCCGTACGTGAGTATGTATTTTCTCTTCATGTCTTATGTCAGCATTTCCAAAAGCCAGAAACATACCGTTCATTATCCCCCCCAACGGCTGCTGATTGCAGATTTGGCTTTCAAGGAAATAAAAGAGACTATAAAAGATTTAGTAAATCACTCACAACAGAGTAAACACAGTTTGTATTCCTCTCTCAGATATTTGTCGAGTGGTAAACTAATATCGAAACTTCTGTGCATTGAAGTATCCTCCTGCCACGGCGTTATCCTTTACATAGAAGTGGTAAACACAGATGGTGGTGACAGTAAATATGTGCTTGCATAAAATGTCTCGGCAGACCGATTGACACCATTTCCCGACACGACGGAGTGTCACAGAGGTGAAAGCCTCTGGCATGAAGACGGGATGTTTGACCCTTGTGTGTGGACCGGGTTAGCCAGGTTTAACAAGTTCGGTGCCACTTGGATCACTGGGAGTTAGAAAAGACCAAAAGTAGCAACCTGAAGGATTTTCTTTGGCAGCGTTACTTTTTCCTCCCACTGTGATGAGACCTCCTGGTCGGTGATCCTTCCATCTTTCTCCAGCGTACTTACGAGCACCACGCTTGTGTTGCCTCCATTGTCGGCTTCCATTGGAAGAGTTCCTTCCCCATGGCCGTGTGGTGGGATGGAATTATCGCTGGGAAAGTTCATCTCCTAAACCCTCACATACAGTGGGGGAAAAAAGGATTTAGTCCGCCCCCAATTGTGCAAGTTCTCCCACTTAAAAAGATGAGAGAGGCCTGTAATTTACATCATAGGTAGACCTCAACTATGAGAGACAACATGAGGAAAAAAAATCCAGTGTGTGGAAAGCTTGTGAAGACTTACAGAAAAAGTTTGACCTCTATCATTGCCAACAAAGGGTAGACAACAAAGTACTGAGATTCACTTTTGTTATTGACCAAATACTTATTTTACTGAGGAATTTACTAATTAATTCTTTAAAAATCAGACAGACATTTTCTCAATTTGTCTTTCATAGTTGAGGTCTACCTATGATGAAAATTACAAGCCTCTCTCATCTTTTTTAAGTGGGAGAACTTGCACAATTGGTGGCTGACTAAATACTTTATTTCCCCACTGTAACTAGAGAATATCCACCAGGTTGTCGGTTATAAAAGCATTTATTTCTCCTGCTTTCTCTCATGGGAGTGCCAACATATGGAAGCTCACCAGATTCAGGCCTCGAGCCTCAGGAGTGTGACTGTATATAGAGCATGAGTCTCTTTTCTTTAAACATGGTTTGCGCCCTAAACACTGGTAGTGAGAAACAGGGGCTTGTTGTATGACCAGTGATGTATTGCTCAATATGCTGCACTTGGAAAAACAGCTAATATCTTCCTCCCGGGAGTCTCCCAATTTTCTTTGCGTCTCACTTCACAACTAGACACATTAACATTTCTCCCTTTCTATTTACTCCCCTCTCCTCTTTGGTAAGAATGTGTGAATAAGTACTAAGCAAACAAGTGATTTATTCTCGCGGTGACTTTGCGATGTGTGTAATATCTTGAATAATGGAAAACCATCCATCCTCCTGTCTGCAGCTCCATCTATCAACACAAAGGTGGGGTTAGATAGAACACACTCAGGCAGTCAATACAAACACAGAGAGTGGTTGTCTCCACAAGGTCATCAAGTTCCTGCTGCTGGTGAGTAGTGTGTGTGTGTGTGTGTGTGTGTGTGTATGTGTGTGTGCAACAGCTACATAATCATTCCACAGTGGATCTGATACAGGATGATGTTCTCCCCAGAGGGCAAGAGATGCTTCAAAGAGTTACGTCATCTCCTGTGTAGGTCGCACAAACACAAACAGAAGTAAAAACAACACGCTTCCTCCGACTCAAAGTGAAGCACTTGAGGGATCCGAGCGGCGTGTTGTGTGGCCCACCGGTGCTCCAGGAGGTGACAGGAGAGCGGGGGTAGATCATTGTCTTGATATATGTATGCAGCATAATGGAAAGTCTTCAGAGGCAGCATGCAGGCATTTTATCGGTCACAACAACAAGCCCCCCCATCTTCGGCGTGTTGGGACGGGGGAGAGCACGCGACGCTCATTCGGAGACAGAGCGCCTCTAATCTGTCGATCCATCTTTTATATCGTTGACTGCTACTGAACACGGGGCCAGAAGGCCTTGGAGAGGCAAGGTGGGAGGGGGGGGGGGGGGAATGTCAGAAGCACACACGTGGAATACAGATGTTAACGTATTGAGAAGGGTGTGTGTGTGTGTGTGTGTGTGTGTGTGTGTGTGTGTGTGTGTGTGTGTGTGTGTATGTTTGGTCCTCTTTGTGGCCAATGTGAGTGAAAAAAATAAAAAATCAAGGTACCACAGCTATTTTACCACAGAGTCTACGTCACAACAATCAACATGAAAGGTTAAAAAGAAAAAAAAGAAGAAAAAAATCAATTGCCCTGGAAGGTCAGCCGGCTGCTGATTTCAATCGCAATCATGAATGGGCGGCAATCAGTTGAGGAGCAGAAGAGGTTATGGGAGTGCATTTGCTCCTGTGTGTCCACACACACACACACACACACACACACACACACGGGGAATCCCACCCACTGCACTGCCGGGATGTGTTGGGTCCGAGCCTCCGGAAGCTTCTCGTCGTCTCGCTCCCAAACGGAAGCACAAAGCCGAGAGGTCGATGAAACGACCGAGAGGGTTCGGACTTTTAAATTGCAGCGAGTGCTTAGCGACACACACAACTGAACCCGATTATTGATTTCACTGAATATACCTCCACACATCTCTTGCTCCTCATTTATCCCTCCTAATTACAGAGTGATGTGTTTCTTTTTTCTTGGATGAAATATGATTGATAATAATGGAACAGTAGCATTCTGCATTAGTTCTTTCTTCCCCCAAAGTGAGAGAGAATCTCATCAAATGATAATAGTTATCTACAAAGAAAGCCATGAAAGCTTTGGGGGAATTTGACATTTTTTAATAGCAAGTATTAAATTCAGTTTTTAAGATGCAGAAATCAATATTTTTAGATTAACAATGGATTAAAGTATTATGTGTTAATGAGAGGCCACTATGGTAGTGATGAACCCACAGAGAACCATCAGTTCCCCCTTATAGCTTTACTGGTCCTTTCAGCTATTATCAAGTGGCACTCTGGGTAATGTAGGCAGCCGTTTTTGACAGCGAAGAATTATTTGTGAAATGATGTGCTGCAAATATTATGATCCTTCATTTTACCATTATGAGACAATGTCATACAAGAGCCATGCTAAATCTATGACTATTGTTTTTTGCATATCGTCTCATTCAATTGAAACGTGACAATACGGCCTAAATATCTAGGTGGCATGCACTACCAAAAATGATCTATGCTAGTTTGTTGGGTATCATTTTATGTTAATCCACCTCCAAAAGGCCAACAATCAATATATAGCACTTACTCATGTTGAGAAAATGCAGTGTATATTTTGACTTGTTTTTCTTCACCCTAACCAATTTAAAACTACAGAATCATGAGCTGCATGACTTAACGTTTTAAGTAACTGCCGGTGAATTTCTGTTCAGTTTAAATTTCTCAGAAATGTAACCCGTGCAATTACCCCTCTGAGGTTGGAGCCATTCGAAAAAATATAATTATCTCACTCAATTCACACGTTTGAAGGTGCAGGAAGAATAACCAGGTTGTGTCGACCCCTCGGTTCACCTCAAAAACACAAGTGTCATGTCAGCCGCTGATGTCAGGGAGCTGCAGATAAGACGCCCACAACCTTCCATGTAAGGCAGGAAACATCGGTGTCATGATGGGGCGTCGGTCCCAGACAGAGGGTTTGATGAAGAGGAAGGGTTTGATGAAGAGGGAGGTCTCGTAGGTGGGGCTGATTACCGGGCCATAAAAACCACGCTGCTGCGTCCCCCTGAAGGCATCACCGAGTGGGAGGAAGACTGAGGTGCACACATTGCAGGAGGACTGTGTGTGTGTGTGTGTGTGTGTGTGTGTGTGTGTGTGTGTGCACCAAACTCCTGGGTAATGGGGCAAAACATATTGATGGCACTATTTGTAGCATAGTGACATTGACCTTTATCTCGTGACACTCGTTATGGACCATCTTTATGGCCCTACTTAAAAAAAAGCTTTCTGTGAGAAAATATAGGGTGCACAATGCATGTTTGATGTCCATAATTTCCTGTGGATGTGTATCAATAAGGCAAGAGGCTCCGTCACAGAGCCTCGTACTGATGTTGGGTGATGGAGGCGGGGTCTGCTGCAGTAGAATTGCACTGTGCCCTTGGCTGTGCGTGCCTTCACTTTGATATGTGGAAGCAGCAATAAATAAAATGATTTGTACTGCCCCTTTACTCAAAATGACCTCCAGATATATAAATCTGCCAGGATTTCAAAACTCACTTCCTTTACTTCTTCGAGGGAATTTTCAAGTCACTGCTTCCAAAGCCTAGTGCCATATTTAGTTGTATTAACGGGCAATGATGCGTTGAGCATCCCTTTAATGGTTTTGAACAAATAATCTCCGTCAGCATCACCGTGTTTTAAAAATGTATACACGCCATATTGTGTTAAAAGAAATTAGGGATCCATTTCTTCCAGCTTTTTTTTGTTTATTTCACCATCCCTTTTTTGTATATACCCAAATCTAAAAAGACATCACAATAGTCACAGAGGTTGTACAGAAATAACCAGCTATGGGTCATCAAGGTAGTTAAACGTAATATAAATGTGTAAGGGGGTTAGGTCAGTCACAGCATGCATCTCGACATCGCTATGAAGATAAATGCTGAGAATTATATAACTTAAAAAGATAAAAATAAAATAGGGGACTGCATTATGAATATTAACATTAGCAGCAACAAATATACACTATATGTACAACACCACTGTTGATGTGTGGATACATTAAAGTTAATAAAATCTATTGTTTGATTATCAAACGCTCACCTCCTGCAGGTTTGAAAGAGGCTTTAAAAATAATGTTGTGTCCACTAAGCAACCTTTCACGTCTCCAGAGGGCGAGAGTTTAATACTCAAAAAGACAGATTACGAGGGAGGATCACATGGACACAAAGTCATCTAAAAAGCAGGAAAGCCTGATAAATAGGGTAGTAAAATAGTTAAAATTCTCCCACATCCACTCTCTTGTCCCTGAACTTGCTTCTGGCTTTGGTCCGAGCCTTGAAGGCAGCAGAGTTGTGGAGATGCTGGAACAGAGAGGGGAACAATGTAATCCAAGTTTATTTAGAAATGTACGAAACAAAGTGCGTTTGATGTGGCGGCCTGGTCACACAATGAGGTTTCAAAACGTGAGATGCCAGATGACTCGTACCCGTTCAAAGCGAGGTATTTTCATGGCCTTTATCGTGGCTGAATCCACCAGCATCGGTGGTCCCAGTTCAAACACGTCTCTGATGAAATCATTTGCCTGAAGAGAAGTGGAAAAAACGTGTTATTGATTTTTTTTTTAATACTTCTACCGACCATCACCATTACACAAAATCTGCGAGACACTAGTTTGCAACTTTTAGCTAGTTTTTTGGGGGGGGGGGTTTATGTGCCCTGAAATATGTTAAACTATCCCATTTTTCCAGAAGCACTGGCTTCCAGCCAGAGTGCAGAAACTACTTTCCAAAGCAGCTACTTGTAATTACTTTTGTTCTTGTGCAAGCTGCAACATTATCCTAAATCAAGTTGTAAGTGGTGTCTTCCTGCATCAGGCAGGCCCACAGCTCTTCATTGTCTTTTACTGCTGTGTCAAGGCAGGAGAGAAGAGCTCCCAATACATTCCAGCCAACCCCACCCAAACGCATGATTCGGCAGCACAATTAAAAAAAGTAAACGCATGTGTGTCACTGACTCCGATACGAACGCCAGACGTTTATTAGTTGTGTTTTTTGAAAGCCGTAAACACGACATACCTGTAAGTGGTAGTTCATTCCAGAGCCCACAAACTCTCTGAAGGCATCATACGTCCTCTTCCTCACCCAGCTGTCAATGCTCATGCGCTCCGTCCCAAAGCGAATGGTCTCGCACTGAAAATCACCGTCCTGGAAGAATGCAGATCGGAGGTGAGAAAATGCCAGAAACAGATTCTTACATCGACAGCCGCCGTCCTGAGAGGTCGTCTCTCTGAGTCTGAACATAAAACACAAAGTCTCTGGCTTGTTCACCTCTCAAGCAACCAGGTTAAGAGGAGGGGGAAAAAAAAACATTGAAAAAGTCCATGAAAACAAAGCAAAGCCTGGTCACCTGACCACCAGCACCCACCTCCACGGCCTTGAGTACGTCTCTGAACACCGACCGCTGCTTCCTCTTGTCGGTCTTGGCTCGGTGCTTGTTACAGTCGGTGGCCAACGCGTTCAGCTTGTCACAAAGTTGCTCCCATTCATCGAACTCAAACTCCTGCAGGGCCAAAGAAAGAAATGCTGAATTCATAAAGGATAAAGAGATTTACTGAACGCAATGAGAACGTGTAGGGCAACAACAAAGACGACTGCACTACAGGAATGACAACGAACGTACCGAGTCCAGGTCTCTGGCCAACTCAAAGAGCAGGGCGATCGTCTCCCCTGCGGCAATTCTCATGTTGACATCATCACTTTCCAGCAATCGTGGCAGTTTAGGCAGGTGTCTGCATAACACAACACATGCATTCAAAAAACATACGCAGCATTTCTTACATTCCTCAGTGCTCGACTGTTAAAATAAAGTATCGTGTGGTAAAGGCGACGCTCACAAACACCGCCGTGAGACTGGGTTGAGGGGTTGACGGCAGCCGATCTTACTTGCGCAGGATGTCTTGGAGCTGGTTGGCGGTGCAGATGGTGAGCAGCAGCGCCCAGGACAGCAGGGCGTTGGTGTGCAGCTGGCTCGTCTGGGGGCTGATCAGAGGACAGGTACCGTCCATCCTCGCATAGGAGCGGGTGAACAGGTTCTCGAAGCACTCCATGGTAGCGTGCACGTCCTGGAGAAACAAAGCAGCCGAGATCACATTTAACACGGTCATCTCAAAGTCGTCTCCAATAACACGATTAGGACTTTGTGACAAATTGCTCGAGCTACGTTTATTAGTTCAACTGTCAGCGCTGTTGACGTTGCCAAGGTTAAGCAGGGTTCTTACACATTTTGACCAATGGATTTCCATGACCAAACTGAAATCTCGGTTAAACACATGAACAATTTATAAAAATGAGCGTACGCCGGCTTATATTTTGAGCATCTTTCTTTAAAAAAATATATTAATTATTTCAAACTCGGTGTAAATGAACATGCGACTATAACACATTTCAATGACTTTTCCAAAACTTTTATGATTTAAGTTTTTTCCATGACTTTTCCAGGCCTGGAAATGACCATTTTTAAAATTCCATGACTTTTCCAGGTTTTCCATGGCCGTACGAACCCTAGTTAAGGCAGAATGTTACAGATGAGAACGCAACAGACAGAAAGTTGTAGAAGACTCATTAAACCACAGAAAAGATACCAAAAAGAGATCAAGAACTTACCAAAATGTCATCTTCTGCAACTAAAGTACAGAGGCCCAGAGCTGTGGCAACCTGCGAGGTAAACAGAGAGCTTAGTCAAGTTAACTTTACACAAGTGTGCACATGTTTCAGGAGAAAGCCGGACAACCGCTTCAGGTACTCACAGCCTGTCTGGCTTGTATGTTGGCGGATCCATCTGCCAGGATGTTCTTGAAGATGGGTTTCAGGGTCTTGAACACCTCCTCGCTCTCGATGCCCGAGCCCAGCTGGATACACAGCAGGCAGGCCAAGGAAGCTGCCGCTCGCTGCTCCTCACCTTTGCCTGACGGGGGGGGGGGGGGGGTGAAGGCGGTAACATTTCCTGTCGACTTTGCCATATCGGCCGGTAAACTTGGAACAGATCTCGTTATGATAAAAAAAAAAATTGTTACATGTCCCGATTTAAACCCAGTATTTCACCACCTTGAGAGCCACGCATTAGAAAAACCTCCCATCTGCTGTGGTATTAAAAAACAAGACCAGACTCTTGCAATAAAACTTTAAATATCCTGTCTGGTACCTTTCTTGACGGAGCGTTCAATGCTGTCTGTGATGGTCATGCTTCTCTCGGAGATGAACTCGTACAGGATCCGTGTGGCCATCGCCGTCCTCAGCCCGTCCAGTGCTCCTTGTCTGGTCTTAGCACTGAGGGAACAGATTAAACATACATTCATTATTGCAATAAAGCATATCGTTATCTCTCTCAGTGTGATGAAATACTGAAGAGTGATGCAGCAAAGTGAAATGTTGGAAAAGAAAGTTAATTAGGTAATTAGCCAATGTTCAGTGTTTGTGCTAAACCCACTCTGCTCTAGCCAAGAGCTTGGATGAGGACACTACGAGTCAAGAGACAGAAACGTTATTTAAAATGCATCTACTTTTTCAAATAGTAGCCAATAGGTTAGCTGAAGTAAATGAACAGTAAAGGCTAAATGCAGTGTTTCCCCCACCATTCGATCAGGGTGGAGGCCCACCCCCCTGAAATCTCCGCCCGCCACCCTGTCATTTTCTCTATTGCGCCAGATAACAGCAGAAGTCATTTAAGGTCCCTTTTCTTAAAGAGCACGTCTTTGTTTTTTTATTAAACTACACAGCCGTCACACAGGTGAGCAGACACCCACTAGCCGGCAGAGAGCGTTGAATATGTTGTGTGAAAAACCAAACAAAATGATACATTAAAAATACCATATGGCTCTTAATTAAATATATTGAGAAATATTTGGCTTTTATGGCTCTCCCAGTCAAAAAGGTTCCTGACCCCTGCCCTAACCCAACAATGAGCTGCCGGCGGCCATTGCCCTCACAGTCTCAGTCAGCAGTGTCAACTGTGAGAGGGACTCCACCACCATGAACAGAGTAATATATACTTTTCACAATGGGATTTGTTGTGTACGGTAACAATATTTTAAGACATCAGCTTTCACTTTTAGAGCCTTAGAATTGATGTATTTGCAGGTCAAGACAAACATCTGCAACAGGCTGCAAGGAGACCATCTTGCTGCCTGCAGAGTTCAATTAATGGGCCAGATGTTTCTGACTTTCTTCATCAAGAGGCTCTGGAACTCTTCTTTGAAAAGCCCCGAAAAATCCACTGCAGTAACAAAACGTGAAAACATGGTGGTCATGATGAAATGAACACCAATGTGTTTCAAGTGTTTGTGTCGGTCGGGTCCCCTCCCCTGAAGCTGTAAACCTAGGGGAAACACTGAAATGACCTAACAAAAAGGGCAAAGCATCCGTGTGTAGACCGTTGAAGAGCCGGCAGCCCATTTTATTACCTTTTATCAACCGTGCTGTCGATAAACCCCTTCAGCTTGTACTGGAAATCCTCCTGGGCTGTGTCATCACTGGCCTCTACACCTGGAACTGTCACAGGATGTAGACACTTACTTAAAATGCTTTGCAGTACATGTGATAACTTTTCTGAAGTTCTTGAGTTTAAGAAAAACAAAACAACTGGCAGCATGACTCTATAAGTTGCCCAATAACATGCAATACACACACACATATAGGTGCACACAGAAACATACCTTCATCTGCGACACTGACGGTGTCACTGAAGCTGCTGCAATGACTGAGGGTCTCAATGGAGGCATCCTCATCACTGAAGGGATGCACATTTCCATGTTGCCCTCCTGTAAACAAGAAGAGAGACAACCGTAAGCACAGAAGATATCATTAAGACAAATCAAATCAAATGTGTTCGTGCAGTGCAGCTAGTCCGGTTAAGCTTATTATGCAACCACAGCTGCACACAGGTACTGCAGTTATCTAATCTAGATGCATGTCCTCTGCACGCCTTATCCTGCCCGCTGTACCGTGTTGCCAGGGTCAAGAGCAACCCATACTTTTGTTGACTTTGTAAACAACACTGCGTTCAGGTTGGAGGTTCATGGGTCAACATAGCTGCATTTTGGAGACTTGACCAATGCTTTGAAAATCTGCTCCAGTGAATACATTCAGGTCCAAAACTACAGTTCAGAAGAACATGCAGTTTCAGAAACGGTCCAAAACACACAATAGCAAACAACCATGTGTCATGGAGGGCAAGAAGGAAGGTGTTCTACTTCTTCCCAAGTCCACACCAGAGTAGAGTGCTCATCAGTACAGAAAGGACACGTTCAAAATGTGGCGAGGATCAAATAAAACCGGCAGACAACAAGGCAGTCCCAACAAAAGCACACACACAATACTTGCATTGTCTTTGCTGAACATTTGTAAAAAAGGCCTGAAGCTAAATGTGGGAGAGTTGTACAAATTGACAGCTGAAAATGATGTAAACATCTTCAGTGTGTTCAAAACAGTATGATTGTATGTAGTCGTTAGACACCATCAATAATAATGAAAAAAAGTGAAACTTTAAAGTGCTTCCGCAATGTGTGAGTACTGTAACACACACAAACACACTCAGACTGTCTGCTTTGGCCTGCGCTGAATTCCCCTCTAGAAGACATGTTGGTGACGCGTGTCACTATAAGCGCACGTGTCAAAGCAGTCCCAAACATAAATAAATGTACTTTACACTACACACTTTACTATACATCCGACCGTGCCGGGTAAAATGTAGCTTAGCATCGCTGATTTTGAAACGGGCCTGAGTGTTTACGTGGACTCTCCTCACTCGACAGCTGATTTCTGGGAACCGGCGCCGCCCCACTGCCCTGTGTCCAAAATGTCCGCCTTCTTGTCGCTACACAATAACAACAGACTGGTAAAGAGCAGTTTACCTGGAACACATGCTGGCTTAACGTCACACATTAGGCTAAAGATCAATTGAGGTCAATCTACTGAGTCGGAGCGAACGTTTAGCTAACAGACGTACACTTTCTTTTCATTTGGAGGACCAACACGAACGTTATGTATTAGTCTACTGAGAGGAGTCAATCAAATACAAAGCTGTACAATAAGTATGTGTATTATTTAAGCAACATTTAGATAACGCGAGAGCAAAGCAGTAGCTTGCTCGAAAGGGAGTTGACACTAGCTAGCGAGAGCAGACGTTATCTTGTAGCGTACGACGAGTGTGAAGGAGCGTTGTATATTAGTTTATTATCATTAAACTAGTGTCCATTAATATAAATAATATTGTCGTATACTGGCACGTTTTTGGAAAAGCGATGCGTTGTGTGACCACGGCTAGTTAGCTTTGTATTTTTAAGAAGGCCAGCCTCTGGCGTTTGTAGTCCTCACTATCAACACGTTCGACTTCAGTCAACGGACTAACAACACGAAAAGAACTACAACTACCATGAGCAAATAAGCAGGGCCACTGCACGGCGGCCGCTCTCTCACTTACCCTTGCTATTCTTCTTCTTGTTCCTCGGCATTTTCGTGCTGAGATATAAACAGTTTGATCACAAATCAGCCAATACACGACCAGCTTTTACTAAATTGTCTCGTGAGATGAAAATATTCCCGTGGTATAGCGGATAAAAAGGAATTAAAGGCGATCTGGGAGATAAACTGTTGGCTGAGTCGATACATTTTCCCTCACAAAACCAGGGTTGAGCACGAAGAGGGCGGCTCCGAGCTTTTATACCGGCTCCATGTCACGAGGAAGTTTCCCGGCATCTCTGACCAATCGGTGAACAGAAGCAGGTCGCGTGACGCTGGGAAAGAAAACGTGGACACAATGCGTATTAGGTTATTTTAGGTGACGTCTGGATCTGATTATGGTCATAACAGTTATAGACCAAGTATGAAGCAAAGTCTAAATTAAACTTTGATCTTTAATAAAGGTAACAGAAACTAAATATATATTTATATATTTGGGTATACTTAGTTGGTTGAAGAGTAGCCAATTTAAAATAGACCATGGTTGGAATGTAACGCCTATAAGTGAAGTTATAATACAATATTAACAGTGTATGCTGTAATTATAGGATGTAATATGTGGTGGAAAGTAACATTTAACTCCACTTCTGTTTAATGTCACTTTTTACTTCAATACATATCTGACGCCATGCAATAGTGTACTACTGTAACTGTAGAATATGATGTTTGATGATGTTACACATTTAGCATTAAACATTGGGCTATTTTTAGTAGTAAGGTAATCTCCAAGTGTCTCCAAGGCTGTCAGCTGCTTCCACAATACATTACTGTAATAACTCTGATACAAGAACACGATATGTCTTGTATTATATCTTTTGAGAGCATATTTCTCATTTGTATGTAAAAATGTATAAACTGAAAATAAATGATTTGTTAGTTTTGCTTCTGAAAGTAGAATTGTTGGTTGCAAATCAAAAAATGGTGCTCTAAAAAAACCCATTGCATTCAAAAGTAGTAGTGGAGAGCGTTGCTTCCTGTTCGCATTACATTTATAGCAGCTCCAAGAAAGGAGCACACACAATCTTCCATTTTGGCGGTCAAAGCTAAAATTGTGTTGATATTGTTTTGATATAGTGTTGATATAGTGTTGATATAGTTTTGATATAGTGTTAATATAGTGTTGATATAGTGTTAATATAGTGTTGATATAGTGTTGATATAGTGTTGATATAGTGTTGATATAGTGTTGATATAGTTTTGATATAGTGTTAATATAGTGTTGATATAGTGTTAATATAGTGTTGATATAGTGTTAATATAGTGTTGATATAGTGTTCATATAGTGTTAATATTGTGTGGATATAGTGTTGATATAGTGTTAATATAGTGTTGATATAGTGTTAATATAGTGTTGATAAAGTGTTGATATAGTGTTAATATAATGTTGCTATTGTGTTGATATAGTGTTAATATAGTGTTGATATAGTGTTAATATAGTGTTGATATAGTGTGGATATAGTGTTGATATAGTGTTAATATAGTGTGGATATAGTGTGGATATTGTGATGATATATTGATTACTTAGACAATGATTAATAATACAGGTGTTTATGTGAGAGTTGTGATTATATTGGAGAATGTTAAAATGCAGTGAGCGCTGATTGAGTTCAAGGCGGTGCAGAATATATCTCATGCAAAGGGACTGGTGCTCTGCAGAATGACCTTTGACCTCAAACAAATGTATTTTAACTACATTGTCTGCAGCAAAAAGCTGAACGCCAACATTTGTCTTTACTTCTTTCCAGCAGCGCAGCCTCACTTACCTTCATCCACAAGGCTGCTTAATTATCAGTATTATTATATGTTCCTGAAATTGTATTACCATCATCACAGAGAGTACCTTTACCAACCTCTTCTTTGTAATTATTTGTATAATGTTCCTGTGGTTCAATCAGTTCCACATGCAGGTTTTACCTGAAATTTCCATCACGTCAGCTTTTACTTCATTGAATCATACTGTAGCTTAGGTGTTTTTAGTCATTGGAAAAATGCCATTGAAAGTGTTAATCGCCATCAAGCGAGTACAGCACAGGACTAATCAGAATCAGAATCAGATTTATGCTTATTTATTTATTATGCTGTAACAACAAATGCATTGGAGAAAACGCCATTCAGCAGGCAAGGCACTGTCTAAATAAAATTCAGATTTTTATTTTAAAACTGGTAAAAGTTGTTTATCTATCTATCTATCTATATATATATATATATATATATATATATATATATATATATATATATATATATATATATATAAATATATTTTGATTTCACCGTCATGTATGTTGTACATATCTTTAAGTTTAATACACGTGTTTTTAAACAAATGAATCATGAGATAGGACAACACTTTAGTGCAGGGAACAATTTATGATCCATTGCCATACAATGGATGATGCACTTCTAATAAAGTACAATTACAGGTAAATATAATGCAATACAATACAATGAAATGGCAGATGAATACAATACAATACAATACAATGCATTGAAATGACAGATGAATACAATACAATACAATGAAATGGCAGTAGAATACAATACAATACAATACAATGCAATACAATGAAATGGCAGATGAATACAATACAATACAAATACAAAACATTAACAAATTTACATCCGGTCCATCCTGGGAGTCGATGTTTCTTCATGGGCCTCTCCTCTCAGGTCCTGGGCGGTTCGGGCTGTTGCATGACAACAAAAATTAGTTTGAATCTTTGAATCTTCAGACTACCACAGTAAATCATTCAAACAGGGAAGTGATGCACCACCTACCTCATATTAGATCCTCGAAAGCCCTCTTCATCCCACGTCGTGTCTAATGTGCAGAATTGACGGTAGTCTGAAAGAGGGAATTTGTTGATACACTTACATAAAGCTGTATATAATGTAATGTACATTAAATGTATTACAAAGTTGAATCAAAAGATATTCAGATATGGCATTTATCTTGTTTTTGTGGAACACCTGAACACATTGCTACCACTCTACATTATGTCTGTTAGCAGACTGCATTGATACCTTTTACACTTATGAAGAGGCTGAGACCAATGATGACACTACATAGATATAAGTATAGACTTACCACGTGTACCACGTGTTCCACTGCTCTCAGCTTGTTGGCTGGTCCGGGGTTGTTTGGGCTGTTGCAAAAACAAAAAGTTGTTTAAATCTCCAGACTATAAGAGTAAATCATCAATACAGGAAAGTGATGCACCACTTACCGGCGAATACCCGGCGGATTGGCATCATCGTGTGTCCTTTTGCACCCACGTGTGCGTGGTGTGGGTACAAGAGGGCTCTGGCTGTAGTGAGGCTTGGACCAGCGAGGCTGAGGCCAGGCGCAATATTTGGAGCCTGAAAGAGGACATTTTTTATTATTAGACCATCTTTTATTTAACACACAAAACATACAGTCTAATAACACTCAAATGAAATGTACTATTTCATTAAATAATGTATATGTTACTGCCACTGATTTTAAATTAAGGGACATCTTACAAGATTTTGTGTAGTACCTGATCAACTTCCTACCATTGTACATGATGTACATTGTGCTGCTAGCATACTAAATAAGTTACATTGTTAGCTTTTACAGTTATGTAGAGGCCGAGAAATAAAGGCCGAGAGATGCACGACAGTCAGGGTTTAGTACCGTCTTTGTCAAACGTCGTTTTGTGCATTTAAAAAGAAAAAGCATTAGTTCAGGCCCGGTACATTATGTACATTGTGTTGTTAGCATACTGAATAGTTACATTGTTAGCTTTTACAGTTATGTAGAGGCTGAGAAATAAAGGCTGAGAGGTGCACGACCATCAGGGTTTAGTATCGTCTTTGTCAATCGTCATTAGTTCAGGCCCGGTATGTTTTAAAAGTACCAGCTTAGCACCGGTATCGGTATAAAGTATCAACTGAATCTAATTTATATGTGACATTAACCGTAAGTAAACATTAAAATGATTTTAAATGTACACTGTGAGCAGCAGTTTGACCGTGACATTTCAGAAACAATTTCAATGAGTTTGTCCTTAAATATACATCCACACAGTACAAATACATCCACACAGTAATCAACATACCACGCGGCCTTTTAACTTCAGGAGGTTCAGCATGTTTATTCAGAGGAGCTGTCCGAAGATGTGTTGTGGACTGTCTCAGCTGGTGTCAAGGTCAAAGTGAAGTTAAATGTAAACATTTGACTGATGCCAGAAGAATTCCAGAACCAAAAAGAACCTTTTGGATTCTGGTGGAACATGATGACATCACGGTCCTGGGACAGGGAGGTCTCTGGCAGCATGATGACATCACAAGTATCTAGGATAGGGAGGTCTATGTGTACATATTGTAAAGCCGTCTGAGGCTAATTTGTATACAAAATAAACTGAATTGAATTGAAAATCATCACCTGTGGGACTCAGTGACTTGTTTCTACAGCTTCTCCTAATATTCAATTGGAGAAAAAACACAAATAATCTACATAATACCTTCAAAAACACAAATTGTCTTTAGTAAACATACCTGAACAGGATCGTATTAAATATGAAGACACCACTTGTTCACACTTTATACAGTTTCCCCCCAAAATGTGATTTTGTGCAAAAAAAGGGTTGATTTAATTATAACTAATACTTCTTCATATTTGGTGTATTCTGATTGCACCTCTCAGTCGATAAAATAAAATGAATCAGCCTCCTAAGCAGGACTGCTTAATACAATGCTTAATTGTGTGGTGTTCATATTGTTGTTATTCAGCTAGTGTTTGTGTGTCTGGTGGAAACATGCTGCATTATATTTAACTTTTTTTAAGTCAACACAATCAATTTGATGTTAAAATAGTGTGGCAACAATATTGTGGAGTAACATAAACCTTTAATAAAACGGAGAGGGAAAAGGGGGGATGGGTGCACAGAGTCAACAGACGGTTCCTCCTGGTCGGGGTCTCTGGTCTTCGGTCTCACGCCCGGTGTGACACGGCTCCTTTCTCCTGTCTGGGCCGAGCAGAGGAGAGTGTCCATCCTGGAGAGGGATCCTCCTCTGTTGCTCTCCTGAAGGTCCCTTCCCTTTTTTCCATCTGAAATGTTTTTTAATATTATTTTTTCCTGATCCGATGTGAGAGGTCAAAGGTCAGGGATGTCGTATGTGAACAGACTGTAAAGCCCTCTGAGGCAAATTTTAGATTAACGCCACCATAAAAAAGAAAAGAGATATCCAAAGTCTTTCCACCGCCCAGAGGAGAGGGTACGTATAGCTCTCAAGTATCCCAGGCCGTTAGTCAACATTAGCTAGTAACGTCAGGAGGCTAACTACCCACACAGTGCATACCGCGTCATTTTGAGATGCATTCAGGAAACTCAGAAATCCAGAGCAGCTGTAGTGCAGGCTGAGGAAGCAGCATCTGGACCATCAGAACTTAAACTGATTGTGTGTTGACGTGTATGATACTAGTTCAATTTATGTTGTTATAGGTTTACATGTCCTTTTACTATTTTTGCACTTTATGTTGTCTATGCACTTTATGTTGTCTATAGGTTGCACATTTCACTTTACGTTGCACAATTCAATTCACTTTATGTTGGACAAAAGAGAAACGTAATTTCAATCTTCTGTACGTTTGCACATATGAAAAATTGACAAATAAAACTGACTTTGACTTTGATGCTTAATGTGAATTATTATTTTGTTAAAACATGCATGTGCAGACTAGGTTAAGTTCTCTTTGCTCTTTCGGGAACAGTCAGTTCGTATTGTACAGATGTATTTGCCTTGCAGAACATGTACAATAGTTTATGTTGTGTATGCTACGATAGACAACACAACAGAAACCCACAACCAAATAACAGCAACTGGATTATTTGGACTGTCGGAGATGCACATAGCCAACTTTTTATCAATGTCTTACTGTTGTTGTCATAAATATGGATATTTAAATGTCTATTAGTCTTTCTGTTCTTAGGTGCCATCGCCAAATTGTACTATAAATTTAAATCTAAAGCAGCTCTATCCAATGAGATTACGCTTCATGGCTCACGCTCTGCCATCACTGGCCTAACTGAGATGGATTTGGGATGAGGGGGGCAGTAAATGCAACTATTAACATTTGTTTAAGGGTGTTTTAAATATTTATTATACTAATACTTAGTTTGCAGAGTTACTTGAGTCTTATTCTGCGGGAAGCTGACACGCAAACTGAAGAAGATATAGATAGGTGTTCATTTCCCATGATTACTGTGTGTCACTGAGCATAAGGCCGGTAAGGGGCATTGGTAATAATCACTGGTGCATTTTAATTCCATAATCTGGCCAAATGGGAAGTTTGGAACTCAACTCTGTGGCACATTGGGTATCAGTAAGATTCCTGGGCAGTAAAAGACAGGCACATGTCCAATAGATGAATTCCAGCTGTCACCTAGGATTCTAGTCTTTTGAGCATTGTTTTGGAACGCACTATTTTGAATTTGTTAATTATATTTTAAGGTGTCCCCATTATTCTTTCCATCATGAGGTGTCTAAATGTACTTTACCTTCTGTGTATGGATTTACAATGACAACTCTTCTTACACACACACACACACACACACACACACACACACACACACACACACACACACACACACACATCGCTTTGTCCATGAAACAAATGTGACACAGCATGTTTAATCTTGTGCTTTTAGTATAATTTCTCGACAGAGTTTAGAAGTCAAATGCGGGACAACATCTGATAACCACAGATCCACAAAGTCGTCCTGATGCCAAAGCGAACATTTACCAAATGTTGGCCGAACAAAGATCTGAGATTAAATCATTCCAGTTAATTATCTTCTCTTTTGTTTGTTTCCACCACTCCGCATTTTGCTTGACAGAACAGAAATAGTTCATTATTTTCAAAGAGGTGGAAAATCTCACAGATGCAGCCTCCATGCTGCCATTCCCACGGCCCAACTGTCAACAGTGTTCCTGCCAGCTCAAACCTGACAAACATCAGAATACTTCGGCTCGCAGAATTCAAAGCGGATTTTTATTTTTCAAGAGCCTCGTGTTCGACTATTGGGACCTTATCAGAGCACATGATTAATTGATATATATATATATATATATATATATATATATATATATATATATATATATATATATATATATGAATATATCAATATTATATATATAAATATTATATATATATAAATATTATATATATATATATACATTTTCTTTTTTTACGAGACTTTTAGAAGCCAGTTTAGATTGTATTTTCTTCAGAGAAGCAACTGCCGGTTCCACAAAAACGTGGGCGAGTGGACTTACTTAATCAAATTGTCCTGCCAAAAGAAGATTTCCCTGCACATCTTGTCAAGATAACATCCGACAAACATAAAAAGTTCAACCCGAACAACATATTAACACGTACCAAAAAGCTTAATTACTTCAGCAGGCAATGGCCATGACGACAGGATGGAGCAGTAAGCAAAACACACACCGGATCCTCCATCCTGGGGCGAAATACAGAAATAAAGATATAGCATTCAATAAAAAAGCAACATGTTTTGAAAACGTGAGAACCAGTGCTCAGTAATTGCAAAGTTGAAAGGGTTTACACAAACATGCATTTGAAGTATTAACATGTGTTATCCTCATTGCTAAGAAACATCCTCTGCAGCCGGACTGACTCGGACATTAAAGACAATAATGAGTAAGCACATGGGGTGACCTTCCTTTTAACTTCAATCTGTGCATAGAGTGATGTGCTTGCTTGAATATTTCAGGTGACACGAACACTTTTCATCCTCAAGATGGCCCACTGCAAGACTGTAGTGCATTCTAGAGGAGGCTACATGAAGCCCTGAGGGCACTGAGCTGACTGGCCTGCTGCTCTGGAAGCCTGAATAATTCATTATGGGTGAAACTGGCGTGCGTTGGATTGGACGCAATAACAAATAGTGTGAGGTCAAATGGTATATTTGTATGGTAGAATATGTGCTAAATAATCTTTATTTTTATTTTTTATATATATATATATTTTATTTTAAGGCAAGTACACAAAGATTGTGATACATTTAGCATTTTTCTTCCCCCCCCCTCAAGCATTCAAGTCAACAGTATCATTCTTATGGACAAACTCCCACCCTGACCAACAGCCTCTTAATTGAGGATACACAAAACTAAACTAAACTAAAAATAAACTAAACTAAATCTAATGAAAAATAAAAAAATAAAAATTAATTAAGAATTAGTAAATGAACAGTTATATAAAATCAACAATACACAATAGCTGCTCGCATTCTGGCTCAGCAAATGAGAACCTGCACTAGCAAAAGAGTAACTGGAATTCAGCATTTGTTATTAGGTCAAGCACAGGCTCGGAGGTGGGGGGGCACCAAGGAAAGAGTCCGTAACAGCAGGTCATGGCATATTACTACAACACCTCACCAGAAGAAAGTCCATCAAAATATCGAAGAAGAGCGAAATAATCTTTAAGGAGACTTTATTTCTAAAGGGGTTAAAAAGTGTTTGAGGATAATCTAGCAAACTCAGAGAGCTGTGAGATAGTGAGTGACACACACAAAGAAAAGCTGGCAAGAGGTTATAATTAACATTACAGTGAACGCTGCCTGTGATATTGGACCTGTTATCTGGAGCATCCAGACCTCGTGGCGGCGTGTGGCACTAGGGGGAGCCATTCTGTTTGAAATTCAAAGGGCACGCTGCTCTCACTGCACTAGAGGAGTGAAATTCCCAGCGATGCTTTTTGATCCATAATTCATGGAGTAAGTGAACTGTGCTCATTGCTGAGCCACGTGCGATGTAAATATCAAATAACCAAACCGGTTGCAAGAGTTGCCTTTTCTAAAAATGTAGACAGTAATGACAGAAGAAAAAAACACACGCACGCGCTCTGGTGAGAACAGTGGGAACTGTTTTTTGGCAAGTCGAAGCAGTGTGGTGGAAGGAGAGAGGAATCACCTGCCAGTGAACCAGTGTGGGAGTAAAGGCGGAACAGAGCGGCCCAGTGTAGCCTCGCTCAGCATGCCGGACACGTTGCTTCAACGGGCACCGGCCTCACCAACCTCGTGCCACAGGAATACAGATCGTTACCATAATAACAGATAGCAGGGAGGGAGAGAGAGAGGGAGAGAGAGAGAGAGAGAGAGAGAGAGAGAGAGAGATGACAGCAGATAATGGAAAATGTGTGAATATTAATTTCATGTGGAATACTGTTTTTAAATAATTCATAGATGGCATGGCCTGGAGCAATGTGTGGAGGCTTCGTGGTGTTAAGCCTGCTAGGGGATAGGATAGGAGCTAGGATAGGAAACGATCTCGGGTCTGCGTTGATGGAAATGCGGCGCGTAAAAAATCTGAGCCAACATACCACTGTTCTCTTTTAAATGTAGCAGTGACTTTTCTCCTGCTTTCCACGTGGTAGACAGGCCTCCACCCGGAGGTGAAGTGGCTGAGCTATCTGGCTCTAGTCATTCCCACCGAGCGTCTGTAACCACACACCTTGCAGTGTGTTTGTGCCCATGATTTTGCACATTTGCATATTTAGCACATGCTATATACAGGTATGCAAAACGTACACTTAGCTGAACACACAGACTGGAAGCGAGACTCTACTAAAGTCTCTGATGGTTGCCTGGCAACCCTAATGATAAAACTCAAGGAAGTCACTGCCTCTCGCAATACATCGTCCATTGTAAATGCACATCGTGTCACTTTTTACGTTTTAGTTTTTGGACAGATTAAACCAGATGAGATATGAAGTGTTATTTATTGAGCTCTTGAGGAGTCAGTAGCTATGGTCCAAGCCAAGCCAGCTGTTTCCTCTTGTTACCTCTCAGTATGCTAAGCTCAGCTGACTGCTTGATGGCTACCGCTTTAAATTGACTGAATATATTAACTGCAGTTTCCAAGATGTCAAACCATCCTTTCATAGACATACATATTTCTTAATTCTCCTATCCTGCAAATTAGAAGAACACATATTTCTGATTCAGTAGCTGTGTTTTCTATACAGGCATCGAGGCCTTTCTATCTGGTGTGAACGCTCCAAACCAACCTGATTTAATGTGCCCTGTATAAATGCCACTCTGTATCATTTAGCATTAAGCCCACTAAGCTTAGATACCACCTGCTGTTATAAAATCACATTATTTATAAAGTATCCGGCTCTGTTGGGGAAATAAAAACACTGTTGGTTGATAGAGGCAGGGATCTCAAATTAGAGCGCACAGCTCCCAATGACAGTCTGTTAGTCACCGGCTGAATCCCATTCTCACTCCCATCATTTTGTTGTATACAGAAGGGTTTAGCACTTTATCAGACAGCTCAATATGACAGCTAGGCTAAACACTTCCATCTCTTTGATTATACCTCTCCGCCCATGCACACATTTGTCTTACTCGCTCATACATTTCAACTTCAATCTCAATCCATTAACCGCTGAAGAGAGAGAGGGGGCTTTTTATTCTGAATATGTGACGACCAATAGGATCCCTAGTTAATTCATTGATCAAACAGCGTAAAATTGATATAAAAAAAGAAAAGAGAGAACAAGAGAGTAGGGGAAGGTCGGTCAAAAACACCTATACGCCCCCAACTCTCTTTTCCTTTTCATCTCAACCTCAAACCTAATCACGCTCTCAGCAGACAGTCACTGGGTCACAGCTTCTCTTTAAATAAATATTTTCTAATGAGTTTGCTCGTCAGTCATCCAATTACACAGCGGGGTACATTTAATTTGTTCAAAGCCATCCTCCGACTGGCACTGCCGGTCTACCTCTGGCAGAAGTTTATTTTGCTTCAATGTGATTTAAAGGTGAGCTTTGTCGTGTGTTTTTCTTTGAGCAGATGTTTAGGAGCATCAATTTAAATCATAATCTGAATAGGAATCTGCAATGGAAGCGTTCTCACTCCAGGTATAGGCTTATCTGAATCCCGGGGGGAATCCAATAAGTCTAACAAGCGCATATTCAAGCGCACACACACTGACACACACCAACTCGTACAGCTGATACGGTGAAGTCTTGTCATCCGGCCATCTGATTAACGAGATCAAAACACATTTAGTGGCTGGTCGTGGTCCTGATGGGGGTAAATGGCGCCTTCTGCTCTGTCCTCGTCACCTCCTGCCCTTTTTTCCCGGAGGTAGCCGCCATGTCCCACCTCCAGCTGTGGTCCAAAATAGTGTAAAGCGTGTCGCTAACAGCAGCAAAATCAAACCAACCAATCAGGAGCAGCGAGATCCCCGACTCCATCTCAAGGCATCAAAACACATTTTAACCTGTTTTTCAGCATTTTTCACAAGTATCTTTTTTAAATTGCCCATTTGGTAAAGTCATTCAAACGACACAACAGCTGCTTGGATGTGATGTGCAGGTTTCAACAGACAGAGGGTCCAACAGAGCCCTGGGCATCGAATCAATAGAGGCCGGAGCTACCAGACAGATTGTTCCATTCCGTTTCCTCTGAAAAGCCCCAACTCCTATTATAAGACTTTCCTCGCTTCCTCCACTGTGGGAGAGATTGTGGAAAAGGGAAGAAAAGCACTTCAAATAAGTTCAGACATCCTTTCTAAAGGGTTCATGCGGGAGGCGGCCGGTTAGCGCAGCCACCCGGAGAGGCGAGCCGGAGGAACTGTTTGAAGTTATAACGCTTAAGGGGTGAACTCAAAACGTTTAATTTGAAAAAGATAATCTTTTCTAGTTACCCTATAAGGTTAACATCAGGTTGAGTTGTTATATGATATTATTATGTCAGTTTCCACTTCGATTTCCGGTTGTCAGCCTCACAGAAGGGAGTTTGGAGGGGGCAAATAAATAATGCCATTAACAAAACATGACACCCTTTTAATTAAAACACTGTAAATGGATTACGCTGGAGTCTGTGTGTTTCTGTGCAGGCAGCAGCTATTCAGACAATAGAATCCCATCTAAGGAGAACATTAGGCCCAAAGGCTATTAAAACAGGCAGACGATCTATTGGGGAATCTCGAGAGCTGGATGACTACATTTCGTTTTTCTACGCTAGCCTGCATCTTGTGCAACGTTTCTTTTCATTCGTACAATTCTCTTTTTTTTCTTTCTGTGTATTGTGCTTGTGGGAATTAAAAAAAACAACAACAGGATAACATGGTGGCTATCGACTCATGTGATATTATATGTACCATCAGAGCTGAAAAATATATATATACAACCTCTCTCTGTTTTTATCTGGAGTTAAAATCCAGAAGCAGATGAAAGACACATGAGAGCTGAAAGTGTGATCTTCGCAACATGTTCGTCCTGTTGAGGCGCTAAAGAAGTCCACTCTGCTTACTCATTGCTTGCCGGCATTTAACATGTTATTTCTCACAATTAAACATTATTATTTTGAGCTAGTATTTAACGTGGTATAAGCGTGCCTCCGACTGGAGACCGACTTCGTTGTGGGTTTTCTTGCATGCATTTCGGGCTATGAGAGCCGCCTCTGTTTACCAGCATCAATGCACCTGCACTCGCCATCCAGAGGACGTCTCGTGTGAATCCATTTTCAAGTCCATAATAATCCCTTTTAAAGAAGGGACAGCTAATGGTTTGTTCGATCATGGAGACCCACAGCCCAGTACACACAAAGACCATCAGGGTGGATCTCAGTGTAGCAGTCGTGACATATCTGAAACAATTCCCAGACAGCACACATGGGTCTTTCTTTAAGTTTTATACTTCATATTTTATTCAGGTATTTTTACAGAAATACAACCTTTAGAAGTGAGAATGCATAATAATAAAAAACAGAAGAATAAAGTTAAAATTAACCATGCATCTGGCCATGAAGAGCCATAAGGAAAGACAAAAATAAAAATTTTAAAGCAGGAAAATTATTCTAAATAAGGAAGCAAAAGAAATCACATGGGTCTTTCATGGCAGTTCCAGCTGAAATGGGTTAGCATCACACAGCATTGTTTTAAGCTAAACAAGTGCAAATATAGATACATTAAATCTTACATTTCTCTGTAAAGGCTACTAAGTTGTATTCTGGAAGTAAAAGTAATATAATGTGACCACTCTTCTCATAATTTGTGTGAGTTCAGCCTGAATGATACTTGATCCTGATGATTCTTTTTTACACATTTTTACACATTTTTTTCAGCATAGAAGATCTATATTTGTCAAAGTCATGACTGTCTGACTAAAAGGGACCAGACACTGGATGAGGACCTTAAAGCTTCCGGTTAATTCTGCTCATTCGACAAGACGCTGTGGCACATCTGGATCGCTGAGTCTGTTTGCGTTCTTCCTGCCAGCCGTCAGCCATGTGTAGTCGTCATCCATCTTGGCAGCAACCGAGTCAGACTCACACGGATAGTGATGGATTTAAGGCTGTTAGCGTCGGCAAAAGTTTTAAGTTTTGTTAGAAACAATGAAATTTGACTCCGAAGACACAAGACTTCAAAGACAACATCATTCCCCTTGGCCGTCTCTGTCCAGGAAGTTAGTTGGGAAACTGCACGCTGTCATCTGGTGTCCAGGGAAGTTTCTGTTCTCTTTTTGGACTTCTCGTTTTGGCAGGGTCATAAACTTGAATAAACACAGATAACAGGACCATGCATGCTTGACTGCCTCTGAGTCGTGACCCTTCCAGAGAACAGGTGATTTAAAAGAGTGGGTCATGTGTGTGTGTGTGTGTGTGCGTGTGTGTGTGCGTGCTTGTGTGTGCGTGCAGTAAAAAAGGTTGCAGGCAGACGTTCTCGGAGTTGCCTGGCAACCCTCTAGTCACAAAGAGGAGGAAGCGTGATGCTTGTTATGACGTCTTATGTAACCGCAGGGAGTTTAGGCACAAATAATGAAATAATCCATTCCCACAACTTGTTCTCTTTGTACCGACTGGGAAAACAGAATTTAAAAGAGATAATATGATGAATACGGCTGCATTGACTTGTTTTTACAAATCAATATTCCCAGAATGTAACATGCACTCAAAAATCTTGATAGATTTTGCTTTAAAATAACTTCATAAATAGTTTTTATAGGGGCGCAATCCAATATAATCTCTCATCCGAGGGGAGGTTTTTCTCTTCCGTAGGCCGGCTGCAGGGTGGCAGGAGAACCTCCGGTGAACCTGCGGTGAGGCTTGGTGGGGGGATGCTTCTCTCCCCCGCCTGCCGGCCCGGGGAGCCTGGAGCTTGGGATAATCGCAGCCCATGGGTGCCTTGAGCTAGATTTCTCCTGCAGCATGGAAGATTATAACACCATCGTAGAGAAGGAGAGAGGGAGTTCATAAGGACAGCGAGCAGAGGATCTGGAGGAGAAAAAAAGAAGAATGAAAGAACAGAGAAAGAATAGAATAGAATAGAATAGAAATATACTTTATTAATCCCCAAGGGGAAATTTGTTGACACAGTAGCACCAATAAACTAAACACAATAAAATATGAATATAAGAAAGAAAGAAATTGACTGTGCATAAAGTATAGTATGCAAAGTGAAATATTAAATACAAAATAAAATAAAATAAAATATATATGTATAGATACACAACATATATGTAAATACAGCAATGTAAAATTAAATTAAATTTGTTTTATATATATATATATATATATATATATATATATATATATATATATATATATATATATATATATATATATATATATATATATATATATAGACAGTGTCTATAGAGGTGGAGAGATGGTGGGCAGCAGCTGGAAATGATCACGACTCCCAGGTTGAATCTCTCTGCTCCAATTCCCTCAATCGCACGTTCAATTGATCACTCGTTCACTCACTCACACCTCAACCGCTGCAGATGGACACCTGCGAGAGAGAGAAAGAAAATCCACATTGCTCTTTCCAACAAACCAAATAAGATATTTATGAAGCAGTGAGCGAGTGAGACACAAACAGCTATCAATATCTAATGTAATAATGTGTCAATGTTGTGTATATTTTCCTACCCTGGAGGGAACAAAGGAATACATTCACACTGCTTTAATGACCTACAATGGGAGAGGCAGGTCAAAGGTCAGTTGGTATGTATAAATGACAAGACATCCTCATGTGTATACACATTTTTTATAAAAGATACAAGGTGAAATGACAGAGTGAAAGAACCAGAGATCAGGAATGTTCCTTTAATATTTCTACAGCACAGCATGTTTTCCATAGAAGCATTGTGGATTTTAGATTTGGGATCTGATGGATGGGATCTGATGGATGGAATCTGCGCAGAAAAAAACAACAACCCAACCCTGGACCTACCTATGTATTACACATGTAATACATACATCATATTTAGCGCATTAATACTCCATGTCCACCCTGACTGGTCGCGCTCCCTGTCTGAACTCCAACATCATTGCCAAAGAACTCAAACAAAAGAGATGTAACTCAGAGCATCTTGCCAACTCACCCCGCCCCGAGCTCCGAGGCTCTGAGGATCGGGTAAACAGATACATTAAGAGTGTGAGAAAGGAGGCGAGGAGGAGACAGGAAAGAAGCTGGGATCGAAGGAAGGAGTGATGCTGTGAATGCACACGTGAGGGATAGTCCGAGAAGAAACACGTGTAGAAGCCGTCTGGGCAGGTCAAGTGAGCAATGCAGGGGAGAGATACCGATAATGATGGAGACAGAGAGAAATATCGTAATGGCTGTGGGCAGTATTTAAATGAGTGTGTGTGTGTGGCGGTCCAGTGCACAGCCTGTGAATTATAACCACTGTGTGCTCACTGGAGCCGCTCGCCTGCTATAGGCCACTGGGAACTTAGGAATTCAGAGAGAGAGAGAAACAAAGATAGGAGGACTGGAACCCTTAAAAAGACAATAGGATACCATGTTAAACTACACATTAGCTATTCTCTTCAAGATAATGAAATACTTTGTAACTTCGTAACCTCTTTGGTAGTCAGTTCAAGTACAGAACAGAGCGTCGTAGAGGGTCAACAATCCCAAAGAAAAACAAACGCACACTCTGAATTCTTGAGTGAGGCTATTCAAAGACACACACACACACACACTCACGCACCCTGCTGACGAAAGCTGCTAATGAGAAAATGTCAGTACTGAATCAGGAAATCAGACACTATCTACATAAATGATCATCCCACGTTCTCAGATAGTCTTTTGCAGTGTTTCTTCCCGTCTGTCCCTCTCACTGCTGCTATAAAAGATCTTAAATCAGACCAGTAAGTAAGGCTGTGGGCAGGAGCGGGGCGCTGGGCCCCTGAGTCCCAAAACCACCAATACTGTTGCCCACAGCTAGAACTAGAACCACACACACACACACACACATAGACATAGACATAGACGTACACACCTCAAACAGCGCACATATCTGTGTGTCTGTGTTTCTTCGGTTGTCGTGTTTGCTCGTGAATATCTGAATAAAAAGTGTGACTTCATGAATTATCTTCATATTTATTCATATTTTTGTTCTTAATTGGGCACGTTTGCAGGCTACTGTGCTGGAACCATTACGTATGTGAGGCATTCAGTTCAGTTGTTTATTACAGTATATGCTTTATCACCCTGAACCACTTCCCCCATCTTCTTCAATTCCTCCTCCTGAAAGTCAACGTCCCTTTTTTTTCTTTCCGTCAAGTCGTTAAAAACGTGGCTTCTTCTGCATTTTATAAATCTCTGTGCAAATGAGCGTGCTACCTATAGACTTCGACCTTGTAATGCATCCCAATTTCAAGTCAGCATCACTTCACAGAGGGGGGTGGGGGAGGAAACACATCCTCCAAAGGGTAGCTCATGTTCCTGTTTTTTGTGTGTGCAGGCTCTTCTTATGGTTGTGTGTTTAAGCTGATTAATAAAAGCTCGTATTTTTGTTGGGGAGTGCACAGCTTCCTGGGGAAGCGTGGCCTTTTCCTACCTGGATACCTAAAGGACACTTTAGAAAAAAGGCTTCTATATATGTAGACACGCTTGTTTTTCTCCTTGCCTATGTCTTCATGCCCAGTGTGTGTCTGCAGTATACTTAAATCTATACTGTTGCCTCTCTATCTTGCCTCCCCCCCCCCCCCCCCCCCCCCCCTCAACGGTCTGTTTTCCTTCCTTGACTTATTGATTCAGATTTTGGCTCCAACACTGTGTTCAAGTGAATGTTGCCTCCCGCTGAGGCGGCTGTGTGTGTGTTGGTTGTGAGCATGTGTTTTTATCCTATGAGTGTGTGTGTCTGTGTGTGTGTGTGTGTGTGTGGACCCCCCTCTGTCCCTGCCAGAGCAATAAAAAGAGTTGTCACTGTTGTTATGCCGTACAAACGTCTTTAAGCTGTCTGGAGTTAAACGAGCGTGAGTGGTTCAGAAATCTGCCTTTCAGGCTATAATACCGTGTAATATAATCCGTCATCCTGTTTGTTGGCTGTACATCTGCTCACTTACAACATATTTTATACAAACGGCAGCATTGGCGTAACTGGAATTACTGATATGCAACCGGTAACATTTAGTTGACACCGTTAAACTACATCTCCGGCAGAAAGATGACACCCTTGTATCCAATCCCCCCCTCTCCCCTCCCCCAACCTGCCTCATGTATAATGAAGCCCCAAATCTCTCTGGAGAATTACCGGAGAATTCAAAATCTTTCAGATTTCTCCTCCTCCAAGGTGCTTTTACCACAAAATCCACCTCGTAATGTATGCAGCCGGCACAGAGATCAAAGATACATCATATTTTATGTGTGTGCATTCACACATGTATGTGAGCTGCTAACTGGCATGCATGTGCATCTTCAAAAGCGCCGTGACTATGGCCCCCGAGGCGAGAGGGCAGGGAATACTGGTTTTCATGTCGGATGCCTCTACGGTGTGTGTGTGTGTGTGTGTGTGTGTGTGTGTGTGTGTGTGTGTGTGTGTGTGTGTGTGTGCCGCCTTCATGCAGTCACATGAGCATCAGCTCCGGCTCCAGCGTGAAGGTGAATCACCAAGTATGAAATATCAAAGCCGGGCCAGTTTGTGACCACTGACCCGAAGTAAACACAACTCTGCATAGCATGCTGCAAGTCCTGCGAACACGGCGCTAAGGGCCTCTGGGTTATAGATAGTACTTTATCACACAAATAACAATTGTGTATTCAAAGAAGTATAGTATGACATTTTGGAAAATACGCTTATTCGCTTCTTTCTTGCAGAAAGCCAGACGAAAAGATCGACACCTCCTTCATGTTTAATACACAGTAAATATGAAGCTACTGCTGGTTAGCTTAGATTAGCATAAAGACTGAAAACAGGGGGTAGGAGGAGCTATACCCTCGCTCAGTTGAAAGGTGAGAAAAATCAAATATAGGCCTCCTAGTACCTCTTAATCTCACGAATAAATACATCATTTATCATTTATTTAATCTGTACAAAAACTGCTTTCACGTGGACTCTTTTTGGAAGACTTGCTAGCCAATAACTAGTCTGGCACATTATTCCAAAATGATACATCTCTGGGCTGCAAGTCAGGGAACAAAAATGGGTGATGTTAAGACAAATGTGTGTCTGTGTGTGTGTGTGTGTGTGTGTGTGTGTGTGTGTGTTTCCTTAGAAAACGTATACAGATTGTGGATGATACTGTATGTTTCTACTAAGAGGCACTGCGCGGGCCCCTATAACGCCCCGCTCTGCTTTAGTAAACCGGATTTATTGTTAATGGGTAAGATGTCGGTACCTTTGGACAGAGCCAGGCTACGCCCCCCCCAACACACATGTTATGCTAATCCAGGCTAACTGGATGATGACTGTAGCCTTATATCTAATCAACAAATATGAGCTAGCTCTCAGCGAGAAAGCACATGTATTTACCAAAATATTACCGTATAGTATAATATATCATACGCGGACTGTTGTGTATTTACACAAACACATGTGTTCGCATACGTTCGCCGCAGAACCTTTTCATGAGCTTGACCTTGACCTTTGACCCGATCGATCCCAAAATCGAATCAAATGGTCCCCGGATAATAAGCAATCATCCCACCAAATTGCATGCGATTCGGTTTAACCCTTTTTGACTTATGCTAATAACACACAAACACACACACACACACACACACATACAAATAAATAAATACACAGCGATCAAAACATAACCTTTCGCAGAATGCGAAGGTAACAAACGTGAAAACATCGTGTAAATCGATCTTTGCCCGATCTTTTTCTTCGCTGCTTAACTACTGTTGGAGTTTAATACCAGAGACACATTAAGGTGTATTGTTCCATGTCCTGGCATTGCACCGCACTGCACTCATTGTATTGATTTGGTCTTCATTTTAGAGTGCTAGATGTCATGTTTGATGGATAATAGACTGGCCTGAGCATTCAGGGGGAGATTGCTGCATCCATGGCGGGGTGATGCTCAGAAAGAGAGCAGACCAATGCAAGAAACCAATCCTAAAGGGCTTTTAAAGGTTATGTCATCGCTCCTGACAGTTGGAGGAGAAAAGAAGTATCTGCTGGGATTGGGCTGTGTCTGTCAGGCCAGAGATGAGGGAGGAAGATAGAGAGAGGTAGAGAAAGAGAGGCAAATGTGTTCAGAGGAAATAAGAAATGATTGTTGAATGAATTGTTGATGTTTGTCCCCTGGATTAAAGGTCGGACTGTCACCCGCAGTCGATTTGCACATGTGTCATTTGTTTTTAAAATTACAAAGGTTTCAGTTTCCCTCCAGGGGGATTAAAAGTGATGTTTTTTTGTGTAAATCCAAACAACACCAAAGCAAAAGAAATAAATTGAAGCTCTGCTCAACCAACAACACGTCGGACATGATCCATTTCCTTCGGTCTCAAAGGGAAGTACGATGGTGAGAACCGGCTGTTGATATCCGTCTGGATTAAACATACACAATACCTGAGGTGATACATCATAATAATGGGAACACAGTCTGTCTCTCACCTAACATCTCATACATCACCCTTTTAAAAATCTCCATCTCCTGTGCTGTAGCTTGGATACATAACTGCAGCTGCATCGCAAATACCGACTAAATAAAAGACCAGCAGCACATCTGACCGTCAAGGTTTAAGGACTGTAAATCAAACCGCGAGGGCCCGACACAGACGCAGGGCCTGGCATCCAGCTGCCCTGACATTTGGAAGAGAAATCTTTTTGATGTGGGAGGCAGAACGGGGCTGTGTTTTCTCTCTCTGTTTTTTTTTCTGTCTCTCTGTTACTGCAAATATGTCCAGAGCTGTCTCTCTCTCTCTCTCTCTTTCTCTGCCTCTCCCTCCCTGCCTGTCTGTCTTTGCTTATGGCAGTTTTCATAATTTCACTGCTCTTTTCTTTTTTCTTTCTCTTTTTTATGCTCCTGACCTGTCTTTATACCATTTATGTTTCTTTTATGCATGCCTAAAATAGAGCCCTGTGTGTGTGTGTGTGTGTGTGTGTGTGTGTGTGTGTGTGTGTGTGTGTGTGTGTGTGTGTGTGTGTGTGTGTGTGTGTGTGTGTGTGTGTGTGTGTGTGTGTGTGTGTGAGTGCTGGGTGAGGATATCTCTGTATTGCAGTCCCGTATGCACCGAGTGGAGCAATTCACGGACCCCTTCACCTCGCTGTCGGTGGGTTATCAGAGTGAAGCCCTGTGTGTGTGGGTATGTGTGTGTGTGTGTGTGTGTCCCACTGCGCCAGCGGGCACAGATCTTCCCTCCGCCATGGCTTTCATCTGTGCCTTAATTCAGATGCACTGAAAGCACACGCACACATTGTTTATTTTCCATTCCGTCACATCAATTTACAAACTCCCTGTCTCCTACTTTTCCCCCCGCAATTTCTAACCATCATATTATCTTTGTGCTCTTTGGAGAACATTTGATAACTCAACAACACACATGCGCAGAAAAGCTCTGAGCGTTAATGAATGTTGATTTTTCAGTGACAATTATTTGGTATTGACAAGTGTTGATTGGAGTGTTGTTTGTTCACTGATAGAGCCGAGGCAGCTCTGGGTTGAGTGTTTGAAATTATCCAAAGAGGGTTCGCTTGACTCTGATGGCGCAGACATTAACATACACTGACTTGATTATTTTACCGGGTAAAATACAGAGTGCCAGTGACAAAGGAAAAACTGTGTTGTGCATGTGGGGAATTCAGAAATGTACCATTTCCGCAGACATTATGGTGGTCTATTGTGTATGACACAAAGACCTGTACATGAAATATGTATACAACATGTGAGACGGAGCTTCCCCAAGCCAGTAAATGTGGGCTGGTTCATATCCTGCTGGGATTTGTAATTCTGTTGGCTTATCTGTCCAGATCAGTCTTTCCTGCTTCTGGTTTTGCTGACCGGTCAAAGCCTCTCTTTAGTACCCAACCATGCTCAAAAACACACTCACACACACACATATAAGAGCAGCCTCAGGAAAGCCCTGTATTTGTGTAGTGTCTACCTGAACAGTTTCAAACATGGAGGCAAAGATAAAAAGAGCAATTCTCAACTGGTCCTCCAGCAGATGATCCTGAGGGCCCTGACATATATGTGTCAGTCCTGCTCCAGCATATGAGCTCATCAGAATAACAATAAGCAAGATAATATAATATAATGTCGGAAACCCCAGATCTGAATCAGCACTAAAATGTAATTAACTAATCCGTTGACCGTGCGTTATCTCTCCACCCAATTTGAGTTCAACAAAATCAGAGCAGCCATGTACGATTAGTTTGTTCCCTTAAAAAAAAAGGAAAAAAAAGAGTCATATTAAAAAGATAATTCAGCCAGCGCATCGATTGATCCAACATTAATTTGCCAGTAAATTTATCTTCAGAATAACACTCACACATGAGCAGATGGACATGAAACATGTTCTCACACAGCCTTCCACATTAACATATTCACTGGGATCATGTATTGCATAACGATTTCTATAAAAAGTTAATTGTGGAGATGCCGTATACATTTCTCTGTACATCACCGCATTATCTCTGCAGTTTTCACCAGAGGTTACCTCACAGCCGACTTTTAGCCGAATCCAAACTTCAGATGACAGAGTGTGATTCCAGGTTGACGACACCGCGTGTTGTCACAGGTGTCACCGGCTCCAGTTGGACGTGTCAGCATGTGTTTTACGTCATTAGCCCCGAGTCAACACGCACCCCCCGGCAATCACAACACTCGTGACATTCTTTTATTCACCGAAGGGCCTCCTCGCACGTCCAAACAAGTAGACATTATCAGCTCGCCCTCGCTGGTGAATCTTATACACCACCTCTTTATGCGGATTACAGGGTGTAGGTGGGGCTGGTACTCTCATCGCAGCACAGACTGCTCCTCACACCAACACCCACGTGCCAACAGGCGGACAGAACAGCTAAACGCCGAGCAGAAAAGAGCAAACAGCACTTAGCTGAGAGCTGGTCGCGCTCCTGCCAGTCTGTGGTTGTGCAGGAATGAGTAAGACAGATGACTCAGCAGAGAAACAAAAGAGTGCATGTTTCTGCGCTTGGAGTCGTCGCATGTTGTTCAATCAGCTGGTGAATCTTTTTCTTTTGAATAAAAGTCAAAACAAGTGGAACAAATCAGGAAACTTAGTGCAGTTTAATTCCTCTTCCTTTAATATTCTTGTTGTCTGATTGTCTGTCTTGTTGGTATTGTGGTTCAGCTTTTCCCATCCAGTTCTACTTCTGTATTCCTCTTTATCCGCTTTTAGCACATACACGGTGCCGTCACTTCCTTTTTTAGGAGATCATTTCTTATTTATTATGCAGCTTTTCATGTTTTAGCCTCCAAAATGTTGATGTGGGAGCTTGACTGCCTCCCGCTGATGTATGTTTGCTGTCGCTAGGTAGAGAATTTATCCAACATTAGTTCAATTTGGGGTTTGAAAACGTTTTCTGCAGCTGACTTTGTGACGGTTCAAGCTGTCCTGTTTTAAATCAACCGCACGCAAACTGCTTCAGCATGTGGACAGAGCCAAAGTTTAATGGGCTCGCTCTGGTTACGGCAGCTGGATGGGCAATCTATGTTTATCCAAACGGAAGTCTAGTTTTATATTTCTAGCTATTTTTATGTGTGTGTGCGAGTGTGTGTGTGTGTGTGTGTGTGTGTGTGTGTGTGTGTGTGTGTGTGTGTGTGAGTGTGTGTGTGTGAGTGTGATGAGATGAAACATGCATGTGGGCCAGTGTGTGGATGTGGGGAGGGGACACATTGCTTTCAACTTGCTAACAGATTCAGCCATTTATGACAGCCATCTGTCCTGTGTGTGTGTGTCTGTCTGTCTGTCTGTCTGTCTGTCTGTCTGTCTGTGTGTGTGTGTGTGTGTGTGTGTGTGTCTGTGCACACTTGCAGGCACAATTATGTTTTTGCTGGTGGGTGTTGGGATCCAGGTGGCTGTATATTGTAATATTGCACCCACAGTGTGCAACAGCACGATGGACGTGGGAGCCCTGAAGACCATGTTAGTCATGAAAGCACATTCAGAGATGACCAATCTGGGACCTGCACTTAGCATGAACCGAAAACTGTAACTTGAGGAGAAAAAAAACGTGGCTTTTGGGGACACGACTTGTCCCGGTAATTTGAGTCTGAAGACGGTTGCTTGGCTGTCAACGTCCAACACTCTAGCGGGGGCTTTTCAGTGACCTCGTCTTGATTGTTACCAGGGTGGCAAATGGCTTCATGGTGTATTTTGTGGGCAGCTGAAAAAACCACTTCATAGGCCAAAGGAGATAACAGATGAGGTTTGGGGGAAAGAGGACCGGGCAGCTTTCTTTTGGACGCGTTGATATTTTGAAACACGATCTGGGTTCAGATCCCGTGCGGGCATCAAAGATCTTTGGGAATGCGGTGAAAACTGATACCCTGTTTTGAAGATGGCTCTTCCAAACGTAAATGGCAGCTGGGAACAAGCAGTAGCCGAAAATAAGAAATTATAACTTCACCGACTGAAGTGACTCGTAAGCTGGTTGATTGTCAACGCTTTGGGTGCATCTGTTGAACTAGATAAGAGGGAATATGGGAGGGAACGTTGCACTTTTCTGTCTTTTGGTGACGGGGTCCATTCTTGGACTGCAAATCATATTTTATAGCTTCTGAGTGCGGTTTTTGGACAACAAACCAGTAAAAAATCATCCATTGTGTATTCCGTGATGATGAAGACCCAGCGGAGAGGAGGAAGAAGTTGAACTGATGTGCCTTTCTCCACCAGAGTCTCCTCAGAGTGTCAAGGACAATTATCAGATCTATCTCTGACTCTATGTCAGCTTTGAGGGGTTTGGGGCAGCAGGTACACACATTCGCCCCAGAGTGTGTTTTTGTAACTTCTTTGATTCCTAAATGTTTCATCAAACACATAAATCAGCTCAGAATATGAATATGCCCATTACTTTATGACTACAAATCTTAAGGCAACCCCTGCAGTGATTTGAAGGTTTAAGCGAGTCATTTCAACCCCCCTCCGTTATTTTTTCACATTGTTTGTGGATCCCACATTGGCTACCGTGTATATTGTACATTGTGTTATATACGTGTACTTAATATATGTGCCCATATTTGTGTGTACATGCATGTACGTATAGATCCAAGGCATTACACATTATATAAAAAGAGCAAATGTAACTACTGTTCATGTGCTGTCTAAGTAATCAAGGCCATTATTCCTTCATAAAGACCCTTTGTCAGACGTATCGGCCGATGAAACGCATCCTTCCTATATTACAATGTACAGTGAGGGCTGTTGTTCTCGTCAGGCACAGCCTATTTTTACGGCTATTTTTAGAGGCCTGTTTCTGGAGGTGAGGATGCTGCCTGCTGTGTGTGAGCTGAAGGAGGCATATGTTTTTCCTCCAGATCTGATCATGTGCTTCCTGGTGTGAATTAAATCAAAGTTGAGAAGTGTTTAGGAGAGGTGATAGGGAGCGGTCTCTTGAGATAAGCCAGAGTCGTTTTTCTTTGCTCCGCTGGCCGGCAAAGTAAATTAACCTTGTGTAGTCTCACTTTTTGACAAATAAACCGGGTTGTAGTTTAGTGGTTTAATAGGGGGTGGGGACATGAGAGAACGCGGGAAATAAATCAGGGCTGTCATCAATGAAAACCAAAAAAAAGCTCTAAAATAGATTTCAATCGCCTCACTTTTATTTTAAAAGCAGTGGAGTCCTGGTCGATGCTGCAGCAGTTAGCCATTTTGATTCATGCGTCACAGGTGTTGGGTTCATACGTGTCCGTGGGTGAGAGATGAAAAGATACCGGTGGTTGAGTGGTGGAAATGCTGAGCAATCTTCATACTCCATCTGGGCCGCTGTGGAGAACTGTCTGTACAAATGACCGACTCCATCTTCCCCCCATCATCTTCAGTCACGCTCCCAACTATCACGCCCTGCGGGGAACATATGGGACCTCTGATGAAACTCTGAGCCAACGCGAAGAGGAAGAGGATAGGGAAGGTGAAATGATAAAAGGGAAGGAGAAATCAATCCCTAAACACAATCCTGGGTGACTCGACTTTAAAACTCCTTTCACGCCGTGATTAGCGAACAGATATGAAACCTCTGAACCGCCTTCTTCTTTTTTCTCGTTCCATCATCAGCCCCTCGGCTGCCATTTCATTGTTCTCTGGGAGTCTGAGGCTAGAGCGTTGCATTGTTTCCCCACACAGGCGTTGAAAGGACGTTAAATGTGTCGCTAAATATACTATATTTTTAACCACACTAGCAATTGGGTTGAAATGGATGGCAATGATGATTGATCAATCAGCTGACCCCTTTAGTCCCGACTCACTTATCTCAGCAACTATTGGATGAATCGTTGTCAAATTGTGTACGCACATCCACGGTACCCCGGATGAATCCGTCCTTGGTAAGACTTTTCATAAAGCCCCATCATCAAGGACGTGCTGCCTTATCACGCTGTCGGTCAACAGAATACAAACAGACGCCTTTTAGACACGATAAAAAGCATGTCAAAACTATTCGTTCTTTATATTGCTTTCACACTACAACACTTCATCATTTCAGCCATGTCCCATTTAGCTGTCTGCAGTTATCAATATATTTCCTCTCTTTTCCGTTCGTGTTTTCTTTTTCACGTGCCACATTTTTCCCACCTACGTCACAAGCAAAAATTTGATGGAGGCCCAAAGTTTGTGTCGTGATTCACTGATGCAGATCACATGCAGTCGGGTTTCCAGTTTCCAAAAAGAGCGGACTGGCTCCAGTATCCCGTCCTCGCAGGGATGAATCCATCGGGCTTCTCTCTTACTTTGTGCCCCGGCTTATGATTTATTCATCTGTGAAGTATTCCAACAACCCCCCACTCCCCACCCTTTACCCGCAACCCCCCACCTCTCCAATCAGAAATATCGAAGGAGGCCACATGGATACACACTGTACAATTAATCCAGCTCTATCTGCTCCCGCGCTATTTAATTAAATGTTGTATTGCGTGTCATTTACTTCACATGCGGTGTTGTTGGGTACCGTGAGAGAAACATGCGGACCATGATGCTCTACTCTAAGCACTTGGTATGCACTTTAACCTACCAAGCCGGCAACCGGCTTTCGGGTTGCTTTTTCATTGCACCTCCATTCATAATTCACCATGTAAACTACAAAGCCGGATTGGTAAACGGACACGCAAACTAGTGACGAGAGACCGAGAAAAGAAAGACACATTTGACACTTCAAAGCATTTTAATGCAGCATGGGAAATTAACATGCACTAGAATGGGTTTTGACAAAAATAAAAAATAATAAATCCTTTGTACTCAACACAACACCAGCTACATCCAGGCAGGTGATGAGAGTTCGTAGGGAATGAAAGAAAGGGGGGAGGGGGTGTACGGGTGCTATGGATTTATTAGATATTGAGGACACAGCTCGTAAAGAATGTGTGACATTGGGTGTACATGCACGCCCTCACATGCAACACAGGCATGTACAAACTCACCACCACGTGCACATGCAGGCACACATATGATGTATGTTGAATGCTTTTATTTGGGTTTGTGGAACTCCCTCCAGTTTTCTGCTTCCTCTCATTCAGTCTCATGTATGTTTCATGAACCAGTCGTCCCAGTAGGAAGCCTGTGGGTCTAAGATGGAATGATTTACTGTTACAAGGTCATGTTCTCCACTAATAGCCTGGGTCTAATGCAAATGTGTGCTTACATGTATTGTTATAGGAGGAATGTGATAATAATACTCTATAATAATCTTATAAGATAACTACTCATAGAAAGGCCAAAACAGAGGAATATTATGACGGCTGTAAAATGCTACGGATACAATTATTTTCATATCCAAATCAGCGTCACTGGGTTATACTACAAGTCCCAGAATGCGTTGCTTTCGTTTCTCGCTGCGCAGACTATGTCGCTGCATTCAAGTGCTCCTCGGAGATTCCCACATCCAGTTTTGTAAATCACAGTTGCTGCTCGCAAACTCAAGTAGTTGTGATTTACAATAATAAAAACCAAGGTGAGACATCTTGGTGACATATTTGTAGTAAAATAACAGTCTATTGAAGTGCCGTGGCAGAATGAGGAGGACGTGTGTAAGTTGTCATCGTTGTATAACTTGTTTTATAGGAAATATTTCACCCTGTGTGTGGATTTGGTGATACCCGTCTGGAAAGTCATTAATGTGTCCTGTCTGTAAAATAGTATAGCTTAAGTTAATAACAACAGAGAAGCATCAAAGAGGACGCACAAACCAATTTCTAAAAATGGTGAGGGAAGCTAGTATGTTTAAACTGGGAGCTTATGTGTTTTATACTTGAATAATAGTTCTACTTTAACATATTTTGAGAAAGTTAAATATTTATAATACCTATCACTAGCTCACTAGCTAACTTCATGCATGTCTATACAAAATGACTAATGTTAGTGGTGTCATTAACCACTAGCCCAATTAACCTTATTTAATTTTTTTTCTTCTTTTTTTAAAGTGTTTTGCTTTTATATTTAATCAACTCTATGTAAATAATAACCATTTCACGTAGCTAACCTACCGTTACATGTAACAGCTAGGTTATATAGCCCGTACAACATAGCCTTACAGGCAATAACACTAATAATGCAAACATATCTTCTAGTTAATTGCTTGTGTAACACAACTAAAAGTTGACGGTTAAATGAAGAGATATAGTATTGAAATACGTGAATTTAAACATTAGATACTGAATGTCCCTTTCTGCCTCCTAATATCCCAACGAAGCAATCTCATTTCGCTGGGCCGTTCACGTGGAGTGTTCACATTTCCGACGGCACTTGAAGGCAGCACGTCTCTGTACCACTACGCGCAGCAGCAGCAGCGGCGGCGGCGGCGGCGCGGCGCTTTCTCCCTCTGTAACCTAAACAATGAGTCCTACTACACACCGGAGGAGAGCACGCCACTAGAATGCGTTACACAGCACCACAAACCTGCTTTTTCCCACTATTCCGACCACTCGCTTCAATGTGCCGACCGTAAACATGTGGATACCTACAGAACATGAGAAATACGGAGTCGGTGAGTCTCGTGCTTTATGTATTATTATTTTTCTCAAACTGCTGTCCTCTGCGTTTACTCGCATTCAGTTGTAGGGCATGTGTACATGCGTGGACGGGTTCCTCGAGGTGAACCCGGCTCTACGAATGATCATTTCCAGCATGGTGAATTGCATTATGTGTATTTATTTTGTATGTGTGTCTGGTCAGTGAAGGCAGCATCAGCTCCGTTTCCAACAGCCCGTGATGAGAGCAACTGGGTTTCATCTGAACGCCACATAGCAGAGCACAGGGTTGTCGATCTGACCCCCCACGGATCGGGTTGGCTGTATTGACAGACACGTTGGAATTGTTGTTTTTCTCTCCCCTACTCGTGATTTTGCCCTTTTGGCATCGTCAGGATAACAACTAGTGGGGCTGATGGTTTTTATATTCTCTATATTGGGTCTGTTTTGAATGGGGGGGAAATCAGCTGCTTGCCAAACCATCCAGTCAGTCAGTCATCTGCATGTCTGTATTTGCTCGATCTCTGCCAGTTTTCGAAAGCAATACACATTTGAGAAAAACAAACAAAGAAGAGACCCTTTCTCTATTTTCACTGCCTCTGGGATTGAGATAGCAGCGGACCTTGAGAGGTCCTGTGCGCGCGCGCGTGCGCGGACGCGTGTGCGTGTGCGTGTGTGTGTCAGTGTCTCTCTGGGTGCATTGTTCCTGGCTTGTCGGAGGCTTTGGATCAAACACTGAAGTGAGACAAACAAGCGACAACAACGCAACCGAAGCCAAATGTTGAAGAGGGGGAGAGAGAAAAAAAAAATCCCACACAGACTTTGTCTTGTTGGTCTGGTTGGAATTTCCTCTTTGCATGTCTTTTACCCGCAAAAAAAACAGAGGCTCATTGAGATTCGGGAGCTGAGAGGCGTGTTTTATATCTCATCATTATATTCCCTAGAGAGATTGGTCTGCTCTGTGTGTGAGAGATGCTCCGGTCCTCTTCGTGATCCCACCGCCTCTGTGAAAACCAGCCAATCATCATTTTGCGAAGCTTTGCCAGGAAAACTACTACACAGCTGTGATATGAGAGCAGGTTATACTTTATTTAAATGTGCTCGCCTCATTGTGCTCTCATTCTTGTCCTGTGTCGTAATGAAGCAGGTTCCCGTGGCCTTTTGGAGATATTGTCTACTGTCCCCAAAAAAGCTATACTTGCCATCCTGTGACCTGAAACCAGTAAAGCACAGTGAACCAGAGCTCAGACTTCTGGCTCTGGCTGTCACACTCTGTGGTTTGGTGACTTGACTGCTAAATTACCCCCCCGACTTGTGTTTCTCCTCTGTCTGTGTATAAGCGCTAAAGCCCTAATACTTATCCTATCGTCACTTTGCAATTTTATTATATTTAATCCTGTGCAGTGCAAAGTCCCCTGGAGCCCATAGCACCCATATTTATGATGGGACATAATTAATTTCTTCCATCTAGCTTGCTAAAGCCATTTCTCAAAGGTCATTTGATTGGATAAAAGGAGGACATTTTTTATTTTCAAAGCTAAACACTCGCCATTGTCCCCAAACGGGAAAGGGAGGGTTCTGTTAATTGGATTAATTTTTTTCCCCCAAATCCCATATTTTGTTCTTAGTGACAGCAATAAGACTTAAGTGGCTGTGATTTTTTTTTTTTAAAGACTTGTTTTGACAACGTGGCACTTCTTTGTGGCCTGTTCCTTTTTTTTTAAGGAAGGAACTAGGATGTTTTCCTGTTATGCAATTCAAGTTACTTGACAGACAGACACACACACACACACACAAACACAAACATACACACACACAGTGAGGGTCTGTTCGTGATCGTACATGTTAGTTTTAGCTATAGGAGCAATATTTATGCGTCAGGTTTTTTGTGCTTCTGATATTTAGTGTACATCCTGTGTCAGAGTCTGGAGAGGATTTAATTAATTCTAAATAAGTGGGTAAATGGAGGCTTCAGACAGGCTCTGCTATAATTAAAGTCCCGATGAAATGCCGTTCTAAACCCTTTTGAGATCACATCCACGGTCATACTGTGCACCCATTTAACAAAACATGCACAACATTGACAACACAATCTAATTTCTTTAAATCCAATCATCTTTCCCCATAGTAAAACAAAATATGAATATAATTAGCGACCGATTTTCAACCAGTGTTGTGGGAGACGTCGCATCACAGAAGGTCAAAGGTCAGCCGGTAAAGAGATGGCCCGAGGCGTATATTCATTTGGATTTGGTTTCCCTGTGGGGATGACGGCGCACAGAAAGAAGCCCCGCCTCCCCGCGGCCGGTCAACCCCGGCCTGGCCTGGCCATGGACGTCTGATGGTTGAACCGGTTCCTGGGTAAAAGAAGTGCGGGAGGGGGGGTTTCCAAAGCTGTGAACACGTCTTAGGAAACATACTGACATAACACACAGCTATTCCTGTGCTGCCCTGCACACATAATTGAATATTCATCAGATAATCCCAGTGGAATTAAATACTTCACATTTTCACACTGCTAAAATGTGTTGCTTCTTTGTTGGCATGGTTGTGACACAGGCCGTGGTGATCTATTCCATCAGCTGGTCTCCAAGTTCACCTTTTCTTTTTTCAAGGGGACAAGGATAACCAAATGTTTATCCTCGTGGCAGAATGACCTCTCACCTGCTATGACCTTTGACCCCTGAATTATTCAAGCCAGGAGCATCCACTGTTGCCTTCCTACAGGTCGCAGAACACCATCTGAAATCCCACCTCACTAGAATTAACATCACCTATGATTATTACTGTTAATGTCCAGTCCTGCAGGGCCTTTCTCATGAATACCCACGCTGTAGAGTTACTGTGAAATCTAAATATCTTTTGTAGTAAATCCCCACCTCAGCCATTTTTAATGTGATCTCCTCCCGGTGCTTCCAGCGAACATTTTATCCCCTTTTGACGGGGAGAGGCAGGCTAACGAAAAGATCTGGGGAATCCTTGAAGGAACATTTGATCTGGAGCCAAATCGAGATGAGATCCGAACATCTCGCCGTGTAATTGGAAGGTTGCATCTTTTTGATGTCGAGCCGCCTTACGAGCAAAGTGGGGCCCTGGGAGGACGGGGGGCCAGCGCGGTTTATGAAATATGAATGGACTCTCGGCGACTTGACGGCGAGGCGTCCATTAGCCCGCCACCGGAGTGATTACTGCTTTTTAACCTGAAGCCAGAAAGGTTGGAAGATTAATGAGACAAGGTTAATAATCTGGTTCCTAAATGGACTTGGGACACGGAGACGTTCGATCCGGCCGAGGGGGAGGTCCTCTAGGTCCAGCAGTCATTTTGAGCACAAAAGAAGGGTTAGGATTTTTCTCGTAAGAAAAGGATGAGATTAGGCATCAGAGGATTACAAGAGGCATGCAGGTAAACGGTGAGATCGCCGGACGACAGAGGGACCCGAGGACGTCCCTCCGACATGCCTGATGGTTAATCCGTCACCGAGGTCACCGAAGACGAAGGCCCTTGCGGAGTGAACGCTGCAGACGGACAGAGTGAGCGAGGCCGCTCCCCTCGTTAAGACCCTCAGATACAACCCACCGAGCATGTCATTGCTCATCCTAATTTAGAGATATAATTAAACTCCTTTTTAACGAGTTGGTTTGGATTCACGTGCGTCGAATTCTCCACCGGCGGAGACGCTTGATTTGCAAGGTTTCGGTCCTTATGAGTGTTGTCGGGGGTTTACTGCTCTCCGGGCTGACATCGTTGTTTCCTTCCCTGGGGGATTTCGCTGTGTTTGATAAGGAAAGGAAGGGTGTGTGTGTGTGTGTGTGTGTGGGGGGGTTGATGGGTGGCTGAGGGTGCTGGCGCGTGTCAGGGGTGGACTCATTGTTGCCCCCCCTGCCCTGTTATTCCCCGAACGCAGCCCCCTCCCACTCCGCATTGGGATTAGCAGGTTGTTTTGGAAGGGGGCCCCGAGGCTCATTCCACCATGATACCCATGATTCCCTAATGCAGCAATCCCCCAGGGCGATGTGTGTTGCGGGGTTGGGAGGGTTGGGTGGGTGGGTGGGGGGGTGGGTGGGTGGGGAGGCCCAGTGAGGTGAAGCCCACCAGCTTGTAATTGCCCCCTCCCTCCCTCCCTCCCTCGCCCGTCGCCTCGTCTCCATCTGCAGAGATAGCGCCCTTTCTCCGCCGGTGTTTTTTGCACACGCACACTCGCTCAACGCAATCGGCATGGAGGGGGGCCGTGGGAGGGTCCCCCGCAACTCGAACAGATGCAGAAAATTGAAGAAATAAAAAAGGAAATAGAGAGCTGGAGAGTTAACCAACCAGCTCACTATTACCCACAAGCTGTTCCCTGGTGTGTGTGTGTGTGTGAGCGCATGATGTATGCGCTAAATAAATCTGCATGGACATGTGACATATGACGAGCGTTGCACTCATTGCTGATCCCCCCCCCCCTAACAATAGGAATCTATTGTGGCACCAACAGCAACGTGGCCTGAGACGCGAGGACAGAAATTGGGAGGAATGCCACCGCCGGAGCGTTAGCGCCGTTCAATTAAATCCTGCTCTATTTATCACAAAGCCCTCAATTCTGGAGGAAAAACACCCAAACTGCACAACCGGTTTGTTTGGGTTTGTGTTCGGCGACAATAAACCCAGGAAAAAAAAGGACCCGGTTGCGTCATCTCAGTTATATTTCGTGGGAAAGAACAGGTTTTACCTGTTTTCTTTTCACCTCCATTCAGCTTTTCATCATGTGTGTGTGTGTGTGTGTGTGTGTGTGTGTGTGTAGGGATGTTGTGTGTGTCCCATCGGGTTTGGTGACACAAGCAAATCAACATGCTGTGTGTATAATGTTGAGACAGGGAGATGGGGGGAAGGGGGGGGGGGGGATGATTTCCAGTTCACCAGCATGCATCTACGGCCATTATGATGGTCATTATTTCACGTTGACATGAATTATTAGTTTCAAGCGCCCGTCTAATATATTTTCACACTTCTGTTTTAGGACGGGAAAAAAATTGGAGGAGAGCAAATGGATTTTCTTTTTTTTTGGGTAATTACATTTTAGTTTTAGCGTACTGAATGACATGTGAGGCTTTTTGGCGACTCTCCACTCTTATGAAATACTCCGGTGTGAAAGAGGTTAATGGGATATGTCGTATTAGGAATTGAGCAGCTTAACGTGTGTGCGTTGCTGTGTGTGTGTGTGTGTGTGTGTGTGTGTGTTTGATTTCTGTCATCTGCATAAGGCGGGGAATTTTTTTTTTTTTACTGACATGCTATTTTCATAAACAAAGGGCGTCTGCCGCTGACAATCACTGTGATTGGCGGGTGAGAAGAGCTGTTTATGCGCTCAGGAGACTTCATGTTTTAATTCCTCATTTACATCCGAAAAAAAATTGCCACACTGGTCTGAGTGTCGCTGTAATCCAGGCGTCCGTTTATTGACCATAAAGGAAGTGTACATTGATTTTTGTGAGCGTTTGTGTGGCTGACCCTGTGCAAGATAATGACCTCAAGGCCTCCACCCCCTCATAAAGCTCGCCTCAGTAATAGCTACCTCTGCTCACCCTCAAGTTACCCAAACCAGAGTGCTTAAATCCATATTAACATGCTAATAAAAAAGTAGTTATGGTCTGTTCAGGATACATCTCATAGCGTTAATGTATCATTTATTGCTGATGAAATGTCGTGGCTTGCTTTAAGGACATATGCATAATTTAAGAGTGCAAAGGGGCTAATGGCCGTGGTGTTCTCCGGATTCAATTACCCCGTGGATTCTCGGATATGGAATTGGCCTCCGACTCGGTCGCAGCGGGGGATGTGCGAGGGGAGACTCCGACGGATCGCACTGGTCCTGTTCTTTGTTTTCGTTCGGTCGGTGAAATCTATTTCTATTTTGGGATGATTGACCCTCATCAGACCAAATCATAGAGCATCATTTTTGTGCATCCTATCCTCACTCGGGATATAATCCTGACCGATGCTGTGTATGCGTCCACGCCGAGAATTTATCATGCATGCTTTCTTTCTTGTTTTCTTTTAGTTTTCTGATGATAACAAAATACTAGTTTTAGATTCTGCTGACGTGACATATTTAACTGTACTCGGCTCAGCCTTATGCTAATGATGTGTATGAGCAGCGTACCGGTGCTCTGTGTGATATTCTTTCAAAAAGAATAAAGAGGACATGTGCAGGATTTTAAAGGCTTATACCACTATCAGTATTGGAGAGATCAAAATATCAGATATTGATCTGTCATCTGATTTAAGAGGGGAACCAATACAATGTCCAATTAGAATGTGAATTCTTTTTGGGAGAATTGGGGACCAATACATTTACTGATTCTGGTCAGGGGGTTGTGCCTTGTACATCCAATAGTTGTGGAGATATGCCGCCAAAAACGATCACTCCATCTTATTACCAAAATATATCACACTGACACCGATATGAAACATTTTCTAAACACACCGAGCCTCATTTGTGAAGGTTTCTCTTTATACGTGAGCATTATCTTAACAGCTCCAATACCCCACGCACACCAAGGCAACAACGTCCTTTTAAAACTGCGCATTCGCTCTGCAGAGTATTCAAACAAAATCTCAATTAACTTTTGTTGTCGTGCCACAACAAAGGGCTACGGATGCATTTTGGGAGGCGTGGCCTAAATTTCTTTAACTTCCGAGATACAATCAAATTGTCCCCCCGAAGAAGAAGTCCAGCTCGACCCTGGTTCAGCATCCCGGTCCTCACCTCCCCGACCACCTCGTCCACCACTTGTTTTTCTTTAATCGGCTCCTGTTTCTCCTCTTTCCATCCTTCTCCCTCTGCCCCTCCGAGCCTGCAGAGTGAACCGTTCCCAGAGACAGCAGGTCACGCTGTGACGACCCTTATCTGATTTTCTGCCTCTTTTTTTCCTCTTTCCTCATCTATCGCTCACTCATTTCTTTTTCTATTCCCTTTCTCCAGTAGCCCATCTCCGTCTGTGCTGCTGTCTGTTCCACCTTTATCTCTCTTCCACGTTTTTCTCCCCTCCTCTTCCTCGTGGAGCCACAATCACCTGTCCAAATATCCCCAGATAACGTGTGCCGTGTGTTCGACTGTGTATATCTACAGTATTGTGTGTCACGTGCAGGTTTGTATGCCTGTGTGCACGTTTTGTACGTTGCATTTCTGTGTGTGTGAGTGTGTGTGTGTGTGTGTGTGTGGCAGCCTCAGTGGACTGTAAGTCTGAAGATGATAAAGCACTAAGATGCCCCACAGGCTTTGGAGTAGTCGTTTCTACAGCAGATGTTGTACGTCTTTCTTTTGTGCCACATACTCGAGCTTCTCTTCAAATCCCATTCAACGTGTCTCCTTTTGAAGCAGGCACATCAACCTAAAATGAGATCTGAGATCCGTTGTTTTTTGAAGTTCTCGTTTGAGATCAGGAGGCGTGGCGGTGTACTCGATATAAGCATTTCAGGCGGAGGGTTTTCACGATGTCGAGGATATCAAGAAAGCACTTATTTGCTTCTTTTTACCCCGAGTTGTTCATCTAGTCTCAGTCAGATCGTGTAAACTGAGCAGCAACTAGAAATCTCAACGTAACGCTCGCCATAATGAGCCCTAACGGTTCTGCTCATGTTAGCTACGTTAGCAGGTATGTCCTTTGATCTTGTCACCAGAGATAGCGATATACTTTTTCCAAATCAAAATCCGTCCGATATAAAGCGTTTTATTGTGTTGAGTTTATTATTCTGACCTCTGAGAAAAAACAATGCTCGCTGGCTAAAAATGAGGAGCATGCTTTAGTCTTCAATCAATACCCATTGTTACCTTTGCATTGAAAATGCGGAAGGTAATGTTTTGATCGCCGTGTATTTGTATGCGTGCGTTCGTGCATGCGTGTTATTCGCATAAGTCAAAAAGTATTAAACCAAATCGTATGAAATTTGGTGGGATGATTGGTTATTATCCGGGGACCATTATTATATTTTGGGGTCAAAGGTCAAGGTCAAGGTCATGAAAAGGTCAACATATAATTTTTACCATAGCGTGGTCAATTTGTATCCAATTTGCATGCAACTAATGCCAAAATGTTCATAATTCAATGCCCAATCTTGTGATATGCGTAGAGCTCTAGTTTAAAGATGTAGTGGTAAATCGGCCACTGTTTTAAAGTATGGGCTGCACGTGTGCACCAAACGGAAAGCTTGACCGGCATAGCAACAGTAACTAAGAGAGCCGTGTCTGTCACGAGCCCATTGCTTTGACGTGAGCATGGCAGGCGGACATATGGCCCGTTCACGTCTCCCTCGCTTTGCTTTCTGTCCCATTGTGTCGGTTCTATTTCCGGCCTCGGGTAACTAACTGTGTTATCGGTGTTTCCTCCGCGGCGGAGGCAGCTGCGTTGTGGCCGCGACACGCCAGACGGACGCTTCATCCTTTTCATTTATCGCCCCGCTGTTTATTACTTCTGCCTCCCATACACAAGCCGCCGTGTAAACTTGTTCGTCTTCTCTCCTCCGTCTGTTCACCAAACCTCCATCCCTGGGTTATTTTTCAATTTTTTGTATTTTTTTTCCCAGACGGTCCAGAATCTATTATTAAAAGAAATGCCTCGCCGCAAACTGAGACGCCTGCACGCGTCCACCGTCGGTATGCCACATTAGCAGCGCGTGTATCGACTGCGCTCACGAGCTGTGACAGTGACATCGATCGGTTTAGATACCCCCCCACCCCCACCCCCCTCTCTCTCTCTTTCTTTTTCTCTCACTTCCCTGAGATTGAACCGCTTTCCAATCTCCATCGCTCTTCTCTCCCTCTGCAAAGATCACATCGGGCGGATCAGCCTCTGCCTGGCAGATTCCTATCTGAGCTTGTGTGTGTGTGTGTGTGTGTGTGTGTGTGCACCTCTTCCATGGCTTGAGTCAGTGTTTATGCAGCCCTTTTTTTACATTTGATCTTTGTCCTACTTGAGGCGCGTGTACGCCAGTGCAAGCTTCCTGCTCTCGCTGCGCCGCTGAGCCGACGTCGACCTGCTGCACGCAGGAGGCGCTGGCTCGCCGCCCGCCGCCCTCGCCGCCCGCCGCCCTCGCCGCCCCTCACTTCCTCTCTCTCTCTGGCCGTGTGTACAGGAGAGCCGCTTTAATGTCAGGTTTGACTTTCAAAAGGGGCTTCTCACTGCAGCCCGCCACCGCTCGCATTCGCCACAAGTTTCTTGAGACTGAAGTTTCGAGGCCTGATGCCAATTGATTTTTGCCACCCAAAGCTGCTCCGCTAATAGAGAAAAAGGCTTTATTCTATTAGAAGAAGGCACAGGGTGTGTGGCGTTCGGCATTTTGTTTTTTTGTACTTTCACGGGCCAAATGAAAAGAAGACTTACAACTTTGAATTGGATTAACTCCAATCTCGGTGACAAAGCCCCGACACGTGATTATTTCTGACTGACTGTTCTCTTCAGCTGAACGATTCTCACGAATCCCCTAAATTAATCGTGTGGGAGTTGAAGAGTGTTATTGCCTCCGGAGAGTTTGTTTAATTCATCAAGTTGACGAGAAACCTCCGACCGCGACCCAGTTCCCTTCTTACGTCTCCTCCTTTCAACCCAACCCCTCTCGGTTGGAGTATTTATCCAGTGAAGAGGAAAGCCTTTAAAACCATGCAGAGGCAGAAACAGAACAGTTCAATACTTGTCTTGAATTAATAAATCCCACAAACATCTGAGCTACAGGATTATTTGAAGTTGTGTTTGTCTGAGCGGAGAAGCCCAAGCGTCTTCCCGCTTCCTGCCTCTCATCGTCGATTGAATGGGGCCTTTATCGGCCTTCGCCTGGCAACACCAACGGTTGGCACGGCCGTGCATTGTACTTTGTTTTTGCTCCTTTTCTGGAAGTTGCAAAGAGAATTGCTTGTGTCGAATCAGGAGTCTGGGTTTGAGAGAGAGAAGTGGAAAGGGAGGGAGTTTTTTGTATTAATGTTGTGAATGGAATAGTTTGCCGTTAGATGCCACTCGAGACTTGGCGCCGTCCCATCGTCCTCGGGACGATGGAACAGCGTGTTTGGGATAAACGGAGGACTTTCCCCAGGAGTCGCTCGGTTACTTTGGACACATCTGGGGGACATGGACATTTCTATTTACCTGACGATGCTCCATTGTGAACAACAAATCCGGGGTGAAAATGAACCGTGTACCGTCTTTGTGCGAGGCTAAACCAACCGGCTGCTGCCTGTAGCTTCATGTTTACTGTACATCCTGAAGGCAAATTCTATATAAATCAAAGATACGGCCTGATGTTGCTCCAACACTAAACCAGACACCTGGGTCACTCCCACACTGGTATCAGTTTATCTTCTTACCAAAAAGGGGGATATCCAACCACCGCGGCATTGGCTTGAACACGTCTATGTTTGCCTCTAGCATATCTTTTTTTTTTTCAAGCATCCACCTGGTGCCTTTATTCCCCCCCACCCCCCACATCCCCTACCACCAGTCGCACCCTCAGGGGAGAGAGAATCTAAAGAGTGGCGCTGCTATAAGCGGTTGAAATGGATCCCCTCTGTGTGTGTGTGTGTGTGTGTGTGTGTGTGTGTGTGTGTGTGTGTGTGTGTGTGTGTGTGTGTGTGGGGGTGGCGGTGGCCTTTTGTGCGGGGAGCACTCGGTCCGGGGCGACGGCGGCGGATGGACACCTCGGGCAGTCGGTTTGACGGAGGAGATGACGGGGGGGGGGGAAGAGTTATTGTCTGTACGTATGCCGGCGATGGAAACAACAGAGGCACCAAACATGATCCCAGGGCAGCCTCCCTCCCGGCGGGATGCTTCTCATACCTCGCGAGGCCCCTGGCAATTTATGTCGAGAGCTAAAACACACAGACGCCGGCGTGGAAGTGGCTTTGATGTCGGCGAGAAAATGCCCACTTCAACGCGTACGTCGAGCGCAGAGATAATCTCAACAACCGAAGGTTTCGTTGGCCAAGCGATCAAATATGTTGCGTTTGCGGTGGTTACCATTTCATCCTCCCCAAGGGCACCTGGATTTTAAAAATAGCATCAGAGCCCTTCTAGGATTACTCTGTACCCAAAGAGTGGTCTCTGCTGTTAACGGATCGATACTGGGAATCTCTATCTGGATCATGTATCGCTCTACCTATTTATCTGCCGCCTAATGACCTGTCAGCGTTTTCATTTTGACCTTGATGGTCATTAAAACCCCCGGATCATATTCCAGTCTTTGAGCACGTTGAGCTTTTTTTTTGGAAGAAAAGATGCTTTCATGTCGTTTCACTGGTAACACTTGAAAGGCTAGCGCCGCGGATAGCTTAGCTTAACTTATCAGTGATGTATGCCCCCCGTCCTCCCTGCGGCGCTCGCTGGTTCGCGGCTACATTAGTGAAACGAGGCCTATTTGTTTCCCCATCACCCTGAAAAAAAGAAAAACTTAATTGAAGTAGTGAAGCACACAAGAGCGTCTCTCTCTCTCTCTCTCTCTCTCTCTCTCTCTCTCAGACGAACTCGGGCCTCCCGCTATGTCGTGCTGACATAATGAGTGTGGGGATGCTAAAAATACTGATGCACAAGTGGAACACGCTGGACTGCACACGCTTACAACACATGTTTTTAGCATGACCGCTGATGCGGCTGAAGCGGAAGAAGAAGGTCTCGGCTCGTGAGTCGGATCAAAAGTGCAACCGTTTTTATTTTTGAAACCCGCCTTTAATCAGCGGACCGTAACCCGGGCTTCACATCATTCATAATCGCCGGTGGTAATAACAATATCAACCGGGTACGAGGATGCCCCCAATTTGACATCTCGTATTCTGCGGCTGCTTTCCTGATTAATGGGTTCAGAGGTCACTATGGTAATGGCGGTGATTGAGTGGGTGTTTGGAACCAGGTCATTGATTTGTGGAGGAATGTTTCCAGGCATCATCAGCGGTGAAGCGTCACCCGTAAGCCCCCTCCGCCCCCTCCGCCCCCTCCGCCCCCACCCCTGGACCCTCATCTGGACTACAGCCATAATCCTCTCCGCACAAGCTGCTCCAATGCACTGGCAAGTTCGCGGCCACCTGGGAATACGGACTGGGTGACGGCGTCTATACGCCTTTTACACGTGGGAAGAGCTTTGTTTGATTATTATTCAGTTCACTGCATTTAACATCAGCTGTGACAGTTTATACCTGATCCTATGGGATTTAGGGCTGCCACTAATTGTTATTTCACAATCATTGGTTTATGAAATTTCAGACAAACAGCAAAATGTTTCCATCGCAAGTTCTTAAATTAATGACAATGTGTTCATATGTCTTGTTTTGACCAATTAATACATTAAAAAATACGTTATAATTTGATTATAATGCTATAACAATGAAGGAGTCTATAAATCTTGTAGAATTCTGGCAGAAAATACATTTCTTAATGATTCAATTGTTATCTAAACATGTGCCAATTTGTTTCCTATTAATCAGCAATTAGTTTTAATAGTTTCAGTTTCATACATTTGGATTTAGGGCTGTCACGATATTATATTTTTATTCCGTAATTTTCACGGCCAAAAGTTTTCGAGAAAAACAAATATTGCAAGTACAGTGCCGTTTACCGTTTAGTTCTATACAAACAGAGCCCACGCTCCGACTGTGTGAGCCTATGAAAGCTGATATTGGCTGGATATAATTTTACTGTATATGTGCCCAGTTTCCCAATTATGAGACACCCGGAAGAGATGATGAAGGAAGGGGGAACGAATGGGAGGTGGATGTGGGATGCGGGAGGAGAGGCGGCGAGGCAGAGAGAATGAGACTAGACGCTGTGACGGATGGCGGGCTGTCACTCCAGGGTCCGCGCGGCGTTCCTCGAGCTAGCCGAGCGCCGTGCCGACGCGCCTCCGTACCCGCTCGACTTTTTGGGAGCCTGAACGCAGCATCGCTCAAACGAGGCTTGGCGTCCCTCCTTTGTGTGATGCTGCGCACTCGCCAACCGTGGAAGGAGGAAGACAACGATGAAATTACTGAGGAATGACTTTCCTCCCACTTATCTCATCCCTCTTCAAGATCACAGCCCCTGCAGCCTTTTAAAAAAAAAATGTTTTAATTACAGACGGCGTAAGGGGCGCACACAACTGCGGTTGACCTACATCAGGGAACTGGGCTGTTTTTTCCTTTTTTCTTTTAACTCGGCCCTCTTCAAATCCGTACCCCGCTGTATTGATTCCGTCCGTGTGAGCGCGAGTAAATTAGCTGAGCACGGCCATTAGTCCCGTCACCGCCCGTCTGTCTGCCTAGCCCACTTTAGCTTCCCCCCCCCCCCTCTCTGATTTGATCTGGAGGATGTGACTGAAAACGCACCTTTTCCGACATCATCTGGATTAAAACACAGATTTGCACTTCAGTGGCTCTTAAATAGCTCTTATTATGGTACTTTTGTACTTTGACTATGTCGAGGAAATGTTACTTTTTGTATTCTTGTTGTTCTTAGTTTGTACTCTAGGCTGATGCACCTATTGTAAGTCACTTTGGATAAAAGCGTCTGCTAAATGACATGTAATGTAATGTGTAGAGAAACCGCTGATCTCATCCATCTGGGGGTCCTCGGCAGGACGAGAGAGACTTCACGGAACAACCCGGAGGGCCGTCTCTTTGTGCGCTCCGATATCGCCGCAGTAACGGGCGAGATTAATACACGCAAAGTGTGAAGTAGCTCCTCGAGCTGAGAGATTCAAAGCAGCCACGAGGGATTGTCTTTGCGTGACAGTCGAGTATCGGTTAATTATTTTTTACGGTTGGAGATCACTCGAGTGGGTACTCTCTCTCTCTCTCTCTCTCTCTCTCTCTCTCTCTCTCTCTCTCTCTCTCTCTCTCTCTCCGGTGTCTTTTCCTCAGTGTAGCTTTTGGCTGTGTGATTTCCTACGTGGTTTGCACACACACACACACACACACACACACACACACACACACAGAGTTTGATCCCTCGACGAACGCGTTCCAAACCGCGGTGGTTCTCTCTTTTTTTCTCCCCCTCTTCTGTTTTTCTCCATCTCTGCGAGCCCAAAGTCCTCCAACACCAGGAATAATCCTCCCTCGATCCACCAATGGCATGCGGCGCGCAGGAAAAATAGCCCCGGCGACAGCTGAACCCCTTAGCCCCGCAGGAATGCGCGGCCACGTGCGCACAGGCCATACATTCAGAGCCTCATCGCTCTAAAAGATGGCCGCTCCAGGAATCAGTCGCAAACCAGCCGCCCGCCGGGGTTTACGTTAGCGCCTTTGTTTACGTCGACTCGGGATGGACATGAAAGTGAATTTCGGAGGACGAGTGGCCTCGTGGATTTGGCTTCCTGCGAGGTGACCGGGGCACACGGAAGGAAGGAAACACGCTTCCTACAGAAAGCCATTACAATTGTAACACTAATGGTTTCCCCGACGTATTGTTTCTGCAAAACCAGTTTGTATGCAAGAGGGTCATTGTTTGGCAGCGTGTTCCGATCGTCCCCTCTACACTTCCCCGTGTGTTTGGTGCGATGGCGTGTACGTTAGAGCAGATGTCAGAGGAACCGGGATGCCAATGAGCCACGGAGTCCGAGCCACGGAGTCCGAGCCACGGAGTCCGAGCCACGGAGTCCGAGCCACGGAGTCCGAGCCACGGAGTCCGAGCCTCGTCTTCAGTTTTCAGTGTGCGAGGCTCTTTTTATAGGGAAAGAATGGGAATAGGTGCCAATACAGACGAACACACACACACACACACACACACGATACACATTCTCCAAATCTTGTGGCTTACGGAAAAGAGGGAATGCGTGTCACGCGAAAACATTTTCATTTTAACACGTCCTGCAACCCCGAGGTCGTCGGTTCGATCCCAGCTCTCCCTATTAGTTGCAAGTCGAAGTGTCCTTGAGCAAGGCACTGAGCTTCCCGGGCGCATAACTGCAGCCCACTGCTCCTTAATAACTAAGGATGGGTTAAATACAGAGAATATATTGTGTTGCATGTGTACCTGAACTCTGTGCAATGACAAGAGATTGAATCCAATCCAAGTTAGAGACTTCTGAATGTTTTATGATTATTATATGAGTGCTGATGACCTCCCTCAGGTGTCTCTCTTCATAAGAGACGGAATTCTCTGTTGTGTGCCGTGGTTTGTATTTTTTAAAATTGAACATCTTCCTAATTTTTTCTTCCTCTTCTTTACTTTCTGTCTCACTTTCTTCAGCCGACGTATTAATTGGAAAACACGATGCCACGCATACACACTCTTTGGGATTGGGTGCCAGTGCTTCTTTATTTGTGGTGATATTTCTCCGCGCATTGGATTTTTTGGAAAACTCCCACTGTGATAGGATATTTAAAGCTGGATTCTTAGGGAATTAATAAATAGGAAAGAATTCCCACTAAAATGTGGAGATTATTGAGTCTATCCAACGAAGAACACACACACACGCACACACAGATAGTTAATGGTCATAACTGCTGTCTGCTTGTTATCGTGAGGCTATCTTAGCTGATTCTCCGCTCCAGTGGGTTGTGGTTTTGCAACACCTGCCATCTGTGTGCCGCTGAGTGGAACCACTGACTGTGTGTGTTTCCGAGTTACCGCTGGCCGCCGCTTCCTATGAAGTGTCTTCAATTGCCCCGGCTGTGCTCGGAGGCCATCGCCGCCTGTCAGTGTGTGTGTGTGTGTGTGTGTGTGTGTGTGTGTGTGTGCAGTTAGCGCCTCCTTTCCCGCGCCTCCACCCCATGCAGTGACCGGCAGCCAGTACACTCCCCGGTGACCCCGACGACTCCCCCGGTGCTTCAGCGCTCTCACTTCTCTCGTACAGTCGCTTCGTCTCCACTTGTCACTCTCTTTCTCTTTCTCTCTCTCGCTGTGTCTCTGTGTGTGTGTGTGTGTGTGTGTGTGTGTGTGTGTGTGATGCCTCTTTTATTTTCCCTGCTTTGTGTCTCATCTTTAAAGTCTAAATACGACTCTCGGTGGCTGGCAGCGAGATTGCCAACGTTGCGGACATGAAAACAAGTAATAGAATTGATAGAATAGAATAGAATAGAAATATACTTTATTAATCCCCAAGGGGAAATTTGTTGACACGGTAGCACCGATAAACTAAACACAACAAAATACAAATATAAGAAAGAACTGTGACTGTGCATAAAGTAGAGTATGCAAAGTAAAATACAAAATAAAATATATATGTATATATACACAATATATGTAAATACAGCAATGTAAAATTTTATTAAAAAAAATATATAGACAGTGTGCAAAATGCAACGTGCGTGTATGTGTGTAGTGTAAATGAAATGTGTGCAGTGCAGATCAACAGTGTAAGTATTCTTCTATTGTCTTCCACTGTATAATTAGCTGTGGGCCTTTCACCAACATGTAATGTACTGTTCCCTTCTTTCTTCGTCATCGTCTTCTTTTTTTCTTTGCACTTCTTCCGGGAAGCTTAGCGCTCCGCGGTAGCTGCATGGGGTCATTTCTCCGTGACCGGATTATATCGCGCTTCAAAGGCCTCGTGACTAATGGGAGACGTATGATCCGTGGGGGAATTAGATGGGAATGACTGGCGAGGCTGAAGTCAGTATTAACCTCCACTGATGACATTTATCTTCAATAACTTCTTTTAAATCACTTCTTAAAACCCACTTTTATAGAACTGCTTTTAAGTGATGTCGTCCTTTTAGGTTTTTATTTTAATTGGCTATTTGTTTGGTTTAGTTGTATTCAATGCTTTTATGGTATGGTCTTTTTTGTTTGCCGCCATTCAAGTTGTCTTTGTTTATCTGTAGAGCAATTTGTAAACCTTGTTTTTAAAAGTGCTATATAAATAAAGTTATTATATTATTAATATTATTATCTTCAGAATTATTTTTCTTTTACGTCTAAAACCCAATTCATGATAATTTCTCTTTTTAATTTCACATCTTATCAAGCATGCTCTGCCCAAAGGGACGATATTACTGTAATACAGCCTCTTGTTTAGGCTTGTGGGTTTGGAGGTGCACTTCAACTGACAGACACACACACACACAAAATTACATATTTTATCGGCGCATATGATACCGCAAGTAAGTTTGAGGTAATAGCAAAAGCCTAGGTCGTGGTTTTCACAGAAATTAAGCTGTAAAGTTACCCTGAGCTAGACTATTACTGGCCTTTTTATTTTTTATTTTGATAGAATTACCCCGCAAAGTGCATCGAGCCGTTTATCTGAAACCCACGAGCACCAGGAAACATGGACGGACTTAAAAAGAAGTACGCATAATTGTTTTAATTTGAGCTCAGAGGAGGGGTTGGCGTGCGCCAGTGAGTTCCGGCTCGCACCCTGCACTTGAGAGGGCGGCGGTGATGTTGTAGGCATCGCGTCGCCTTAACGACGAGGAAAAAACCCCCAAAACAAACACTGTGCATCTGTGTGTAATAAAACAAGTAACTCGTTCCCAGGCTCCTCGTGCAACCGTCCAGTGGGTTTAACTAAGAAGAAAAACTCCATATGGCCGTTCATGGCTCAGTGGAGATTTCGAGATGGCGGGCTACCCCCCAGCCCCCGTTGGTCTATTTCGTGTGTGTGTGTGTGTGTGTGTGTGTGTGTGTGTGTGTATCATGTGCCTCCGCAGACCCAATAGCACAATCTCGTGCATCGTGTGCACGCACGAGATGCTGTATGTGTGCAGTACAAACTGCTTGTTACCAGAGTCGATGGGGAAATGTTTTTTTAATGAGGTGATAAGCACCAGCTGTCGGGTGCGATACGTCCGAATCGAACGCTGCGACGCCACGATGTTTACGCAGAGACACACGCCGAGCGTACGGATGAAACTCATCCTTCCGACGCCGAGACGCGCGGCTCTTCGTCCTCGGGACTGTAAAACGAGGCCCGGCCGATTCATTCATTCTCCTGCTCTCATCCGCCAGCTCCGATGAAGGATACGTGTATTTATTTTAGGGTGCTCCTGCTTCTTAATCACTCACAACGAGGCGTTCACTCCAGAGATAATGGAAGCGGCCTATTTATCGCTTCTGGGGCAGACGGGGTACAACCATCCGAGGGTCCGCTGGTCCATAAATTCTGCATCGAGAGGATGGAGTCTTGCGTAATCTCACATAACGTCTTGGATCATAAAGTGATTTAGTCTGGATGCAGACCAAAAGCAGCTTGTGTTAAAACAATAAGGGGGGGGGGGCGTATAGTGTTATTTCCAAGTGAGACGACGAAATACGATCCAGTAGTTCCAGTTGGAGTAACACTCTGATTCTCTTAAAGAGTGACGGGCAAACACACTCAAGAGAAGAGAGGTGTCTCAGGAAGGTGAAGACGCTAAATGTTCCCCTCATATTGTGTTTAATTGTCGGCGGAAGAGAAGAGAGCACTGTGTCGCTTAATAGACCTCAAATTGTGTACCCTATGACACCATGGTGATAATAACAGTGTTGAGTTGGGTTGAGATCTGGCGCCGGCGGATATTCTCTCTCTCTCTCTCTCGCTCTCTCTCTCTCTCTCTCTCTCATATATAACTGTTCTTTGCTGTTATCTAACAAGTGGGAGTGTTGCTATTTTCTGATTTCTTTTTTCCTGCTTTAATGTCATTCGACTCCGGAGCTATTCTAAAGTCGAAGCCTTTCTTCCAGCAACGAGTGTACGCTCTTGTGGCTGATAAGATAACTCGTGGTTTTTGAGATTAAAAAACAGAATACAATGGGTATCTTTTCACACGCGTTAACATTACAAGGTCTGAAAGTGCGTTATAATATATATAAAAGGGTGCAACGTTGTTGGTGTAGCCCCGAGCTTACCGGCCCTCCGGGGGGGCTTCGTGGAATTCAACTTTATCAAACCTTGAATTTTGAATTTCACTTGGGTTCTTCCCTCTGTGTGTCGTGCGGTCCTCTCTCCTCCTCTCTTTCATCCCTGTGAACGATTCGACCGCGTTTAGCGCCCTGCTCTCGTCCGTGAACACACACACACACACACACACACACACACACACACACACACACACACACACACACACACACACACACACACACACACACACACACACACACACACACACACACACAGTGTCTGTCCATACAGGCTGCGCTGCTTCTCTTGACAAACGCATGACACAGATACACAAGTCGCACTGTTTTTTTGGGGGGATGCTTGTTTTGGTTTTACCACCTTTTCATCATCGTTTCACCACCCTCAACTCTTTGCGTTGCCAAAGCCCCGAGGCTGTGAAAAACGAACGTGCACGCCTGTTTTTCTCCGTCTCCCGTGGCGATGGTCTACAGCCGATGTCACTGTCAGACTGTGAGACGTGACGGCTCTGTTAAATAGCTGCCGACAGCTAAACTTACCACCTGCCACATACATCGGGAATCTATGTGGAGTGTGTGTGTGTGTGTGTGTGTGTGTGTGTGTGGACTTGGATGCGCCCGCAAAGGTCACCCGCTCTCTCGCAAGGTGCTGCGTTGTGTTTGGGTTGCAGGTTTTCCCCCCGTCAGCGTGTGCGTTTACATCTCCACATGTGCTGCTGCGGCATAAGTGCATAACTTCTTGTAATTTAATTCAAAAGAGTTGGCAGGTAGAGGTCAGCCCCCCCCCCCACACACACACACACACAGAAGGAAAGCAGTTAGAGAGAGAGAGAAACTGAAAAAGGAAGTGAGTCAGAATGAGAGCGAAGCAGATTGATGCACTGACACTCCCACTTTCAGCCATTACACCTGAAGGGAGAAAAGCAGATGTTTGCCCGTTAGTCTTTCTGCACCTTCTTCTTTTTTCTTTCTTCTTTTTCTCCATCCGTCAGTTGGAGATGCAGCCGACTTCCTCTCCACTTATGTATCTGATTTCCCCTCCGTCCCTCCGTAACAGTATCTATCCGTCTCCCTAAATGTTTTTCTTGGATTGCTTCATCATGCAACACACCCACACCCTTCATTTCCTCTCCTACTCCTACTGTATATTTGAGCCTTTCTTCCTCCACACTCTGAAAATCAGCTCTAAAGCTGCAGCTTCCAGCATTTGCATCCGGAGTATTACGAGAAGGAATAGATGTTTTCTGTGAGTGTGGTGCTGCGTGGTTTGTCAGGTGAAGTAACCACAGTGGTGGCTGAGGGTCTATCGTACAATATAGAGATCATTCCGGCTCATATTTCTGTGTTGGCCGACATTCAGAGGAAACATCTTGCTCACTGGGTTCATCTCTGGGATCTGGGAATGGATCAACATCCCTAAAAAGAAGAAAAAGCAGCCGTCAGGCGAGTTTTATGTCCCACGGTTAGATAATTATTGAAAAATACAATTCAGGTTGAATATAAACACCCATCATGGTACTTTGACCTGACGTACATGCCAGATTAACCCAGCGTGATTAGGGATTATTACTGACGCTTCCACTTTACCCGTGAATGTAACGGTGAATATAACGTCGTTCAACAGCGCTCGACTGACAACAAGTAGCTGATAAACACAGTGGTGCGTTTAGAAGCCATATAGCCGGATATTTAACCCAATAACAACACAGAAAGGAGAGTAAATATGCTAAATAAGCTCTCCCAGTGTATACATGAGCTGACCCGCAGGAGAGTGGTCAGGGATGAGAGGATGATGAGGATGAAGATGGCCAAGAGCCTGTTCTGGTTGCTCGAGAATGTCCACAAACCACTCGAACGTGGTCGTGACACGTTAATAACGCATATGAGATATAATTCTAATCTAACGCGTGCACTTAGATGTTTTTGAAGGGGCACACACTACGCAGGCGGCCAGATTAGTGCCTGGGAATGAGGTGAGGTTTATGGCACTGACCTATATTCTCTATTTAATCCGAGTCATTTATGATGCCCCCCCTGCTCAGCGGGACAGACTGTTGTTGTTGTTTTTGTTGTTGATCTCTGTTTTCCTGCTCTTTATGACGCGGGCACAAGCTGGCGTTACCGTGGCTAATTAAAAAGGTTGTGAAAAAACGAGATTATGTGATTAAATGTGTTCCACTCTTTATTTAAAAGGTGTAAATTGCACATTTAATGAGTGGCTGTGCTCTGCACCAGCTTGCCTTCATATTGTTTTTAGCTCCTCCGTGAATCACACACACTGTTAGTAAGAAGTTTCACATCCACGTCTCTGACACGCCGAGGCGACGCCGAGATGACGCCGAGCCCCGAGCCGCGGCCATTTGGGAAAAAAAAAAAAGTAAAAATAAGTAAGTAATAACATTCCTCACAAAAGTCGGCTCTGAGAGCTTCTGCTCCAGCAGCTTGATTTCAAGGGAAGGGGTCATTGTGGCTTGTGTGCGTTTCTTGCAATAGTGGTTAGCTTGCAATCTCCACACACACACACACACACACACACACACACACAGGCCGAGAAAAGAAACCTGGTGGCCGGCGATGGAGACGGCAAAATGAAAGCCGTTCCTCCTGGGTGATTCTGCCGGGTCTGGCTTTTGTCTGCGCTGCCTATCAGACCTCTGTGTGTGTGTGTGTTTTGGTCTCTCTGTGTGTGCGCACGCCTACTGCTAAATTGAGATGCGTTCAAGGCCTTCTCAGCCCCGTCTCCTCTCCCGCCGCCGCCCCCCGTTGCTTCCCCTGCTTTAAGATGCACGAAGACGCTTTCCCAGCATTCCTAGCTCAGCCAAAGAAACCCCTTTATACGAAGATGAGCGTACGAGAGACACACACACACGCACACGCACACGCACACTGACTTAATCTGCCTCCGGCTCACAACGAAGCTCTGTCAAAGCTCGTTGTGACACTGTGTGCGTTTATTTGCCGGCGTTTTATTTTGTCGCGCGTACTCACGAACACGTCGTAGTTTTTCCGTGATCCCCCGAGTTTCGTGATCTCGCATTCTCGTTGCCTCGACTCCACGAGGGCACTGGGACACTTACTGCTTTGACATGACGTGGAGGCATTTCAGACCCCTTTTTTTATTTTTACCTCACCACAGAGAAAGATAAATGCCTGAAGCCTCTGGTTTGGAACGCGACGTTGGCTCAGACCGAAGCATAGCTGAGCTAGTTCTGGTCTGAGGAGGAATGCTTGAGTCACATCGCTGGAATGGAAGGCGCCTTTTTGGTTTGGCGAAGGCGGATCGCACAGTGCTGACGGCGAACGTGTCGAACGCAGGATGTGCAGCGCGACGAAGAGGAGGAGCGGCTTCCTGCTGTCGTAAACCTCCACTTCCGTTTGTCGAGTTCACCTTGAAAGTGAACAGGATGCTCACACACATCACTTCCCCATTCTGAACGTCACGTTTCGTCCTCTCGTAATAATCAAGTGCATGTTTATTACAGGGTTCTTACGGTCATGGAAAACCTGGAAAAGTCGTGGAATATTAAAATGGTCATTTCCAGGCCTGGAAAAGTCATGGAAAAAACTCAAATCATAAAAGTTTGGGAAAAGTCATGGATATGTTATTATATTCACATGTTCATTTACACCGAGTTTGAAAGAATTAATATGTTTTTTTAAAGAAAGACGCTCAAAAACGCACAACATTTTCAGTTTATACCAAGATTTGAGTTTGGTCGTGGAAATTTGATTTTAAGGCATGGAAAAGTCATGTAAATCCATTGGTCAAAATGTGTAATAACCCCGTTATTAATGCTCACATGTATATATCCCTCCCCCCCCCCACACCCACACACACAAATGAGCTATTCATGATCCGTACTTCTGGCAGCAATGGAGGCCAGGAGGAGCACCACCAGTTTGCTGTGTTGTGCAATTAGCATGTTAATGATATAAATGCTGTGTAATTAACATGTGGGAGGGGATTATCCACGTGAATCATTGTCGGATCCGTCACAGGGAAGAAAGGGTCATGCAAATGAGTTTAAAAGGCATATTAACAAGCTTTGAATGAAATCTGCCGTGTGATTTTAGTCCTAAAAAAAGCTGTTAGAAGCCGGGGGGGGGGGTCTTTTAATGTGTTTCTTTTTCTTTCTTTTTTTTACTTTCATGGTGAAATCTCTGTAAAATTGTGTCTTACAGCAACATATTATCTTGTTTTAACTACTGCCAGTTTACCGAGCTCCTTCAGTCCTCGTTGTTTTTTGAAGGCGGAGCCCCGGTGTTCCCTTTTATCGGGGGCCCGTGGCGGTGTTTGTTCTTCTGAGGGGCTTAAGGGAGAGCGACGAGCGAACCCAACGTAACGCGGCGTGACGGGCCGCGACTGCAAGTGGCAGCCTGAAGCACACGAAGCCTAATCCGAGCCAGGAGGCTTTCTAGGGATCTCCACTTACTCAGCAGAATGCACTTCCACACTACCGACACGCACTAGGAAGTCCTGGCGGATTAAGTCGCATCGAACGGATCAAAAAGGCGGCGACCCCTGACCCCAAGGGTCCCATGTGGACACAGTCAATTAGTGAACAGATGAATTTCTCTCTGTGCACATTTGCTTCTGATCAGATATGCAAGTGAGGGCTGCAAATCATGATTATTTTCATTATGGGTGACGCTATGAATATTTTTGTGATGATACATCTCCACTCAAGTACCCATAATTCCAAGGAGACATTTTTTGATCTTAACCCTCCTGTTACCGTCACATTTACTAACATATTTTACCCTTGGGGTCAATTTGACCCCAGCAATTAAAACCTCCAGAAAATTATTAGAATTAATATTGTTTCCCAAGTTTAAGTGTGAGGTACTTTGTTTGTTTGTTGACTACCTAAATAGCCCTTTAAATATATGAAAAAGTTGATATTTCTTATATGTTTGACACCAAATTGACCCCAAAGAACAGCAACGTTAAACATTGAATGCGGTCAAATTGACCCTAAAGGTAACAGGAGGGTTAAAGGGACCTGTGGAAACTTCAATGTGCATACATATATATATATATCTTCACAAAAAAAGACTCCTAATTAGAGCAGTTTAACAATTCGATCAAGAGTCCACTTGGGTCCACTTAAGACGTATTGACCGTGTCCAGTGAGCCAAAGGAGGGGAAACTCAGTATTCATGTAATAGGATGAAACAGTAGTGGCTAGTATGTCATAACGAATTGATGCCTTCAAGTCTCATTGTGTTTAAGCGTAGATGCTATTTATTAAAATATGTTCTTGGGGAAGTATATGACGTTGCTCTTTTTGGCTTTGATCAAAGTCGTGTTATGTTCTCTCAGCATCGCTCTCTTTACGACCGTCACGCGAGCGGAGAAGTGTGGTCCTGGAGCGTCGGGATGGAGACGGGTGCTGCCGGTGACACTCTGCATCAGCGTTAAGCCACCAGCTCTCTCCGCCAGAAGCCCTCCCCGCCCCTGTCTGTTCTCCGTTGATAATCCGCCTCTTCCAGGCCTCCATCTCGCTGTGATGCGTACTTGTGGGAGCGACGCCAGTCTGGTCAAGAATAGCTCAGCACCATCGCCGTGTCACATCGAATCACATCGAGTGTTGGGAGTGTGTCAGAAGGGAGTTTGTCTTTTAGTGGCCGGTCGTCTGAGGCCATCTGGAAACTGGGCCCGACTGCTTCGATACGCGGGCAGTGTGTTAAGTTTAGTTTAGTTTATTAAGGATCCCCATTAGTCTACACCGTAGTGGAGACAATTCTTCCTGGGGTCCAGGCAAAAAAAATGTACAGTACAAATACAAATACATAAAATGCAGTACGGCATGATCAATTATCACAAAAACACTTAGACTTTGAAAACAACATTTACATTAAAAGTTAAATAATAATACCCAAATACTAGCCTGACGATGTCATACTCATAATTATAGTCAGAATACGAGTCTGATCATCTGTCCATCATCGTATAAAGCCCGCCTTGACAATTTGATTGGTCCGGCAATTTCTGGCCGGAGATAATTTCAATGGAGCAATGCCAGACCGAACTTCCCGACTTAAAATGTTGAGGGCGGGGCTAAATTCGGTCTGGTATCCAGGCTACCCAAATACCTTAAATACCGAAAATAATAACCTAATCTACTATAATTTCCTTTCTGATTATTGCTGCCTTAAGTGTCCTTTTGAAATCACATTAATTTCTTGTTAGAGTCACATATGAGGGGAGCACATTCCAGTATGCAACGGCTCTGTACATTACTGATTTCTTAAGAGGAAAAGTAAAGTGACCATTTAGTGCCTGTTAGTATTATAACAATGTCTCTCATTTGCAGGTGATAGCTTTAAAGACAAACTGACAGGTTTAAGAACAACATCAGCCGTTCAGTTCATGCAATTTTATTTATGCACCGGTGGCATCCAGATAGACGCGTGTGCGCAACGAGCCCAACATTTCTTGTTTTAACTCTGCAGCATCCGCGTGGACAAACATACACAGACCTCATCTTTCTCCCCATTTGTACTCGCTGTTCTTCCTCTCCTCTCCAAAAGCCGGCAAACGAGACGACACAGCAACGAACACGTTGGAGTGCGAGCCCCTCGCTGGTCGTCTCGGTGCATCGTTTGCCCGTTAGCCGGTTGACAGACAGTCCGAGGCGTCGACGGGCACTTAGAGACCCGCGGACAGACGGCAGCTGGCTCGCAGACTGACAGGCAGGAAGCTTTCATTTCACAGCAGAAAATAAAAAATAAAAAAATGCAACTCGGAACTGAATAATTTAGTTGACTGCAGCTGGGAAAGTCACTTGGATAATTCATACATTGGGCACACTTTGTGAGTGTGCTGTGTGTGCTTGCTGTGATTGTGGGTCTGTGTGCATGTGTGTGTGTGTGTGCGATGGGAAAGGGCTTTGAATGAATTACGGGGAGCGGGCGAGTTTTTGGGTCCTTGCGTACAAGCGGTTCTGTCTTTTGGGTGAATTACAAAGTCAGATGTGACAAATCCCTGGTAAAGATAGTGTTGCTGCAGCTCGAGGGAGTTGGCGAAGATTCAGCATTAAAGGACACACACACACACACACACACGCACACACACACGTCTAGCTGCTGTTTGATTTCATCAGCAGATCTGATCTCAAGCCCACATGTGAGCGTGGGTAAATGGGTAAACTGAATCCTCCCTTGGGGTAACTTCTGGGAAACCACAAAAGGAAAATTCATTTTCATATTTTTTGCCATATTTCTACCCCCGGTGCAACTCGCTGTGTCTTTAAAACGGGCTGGATTAAAACTAGTTCCCCTCCAGAAAGAGAGGGGGGGGGGATTCTCCCAGGGCTGTGTGGACGGTGCGTTCAGGTACACTAGACATACCTTCAGAAGGCAGAAGAAATGAAATTCTCTCAAACACTTTAGCTGTAGCGGGATCCCTCTCAGTTCTGCATGGCAAGGTTCATACGTTTTCATCCCAAATCCCAGTAAAGCCGTCTTTTTCCTCTGCCTCTATGTGTGTGCGTGTGTGTGTGTCCATGTGTGAATGCACGTCTGTGTGTGTGTGTGTGTGTCCATGTGTGAATGCACGTCTGTGTGTGTTTGCTTACATAGCTGTTTGAATAGGCTACTTGTGTGAATTTGCTGCCTGTTTAAGAGAGTATGTAGACCTTTCTCCAGAGAGTGTGTGTGTGTGTGTGTGTGTGTGTGTGTGTGTGTGTGTGTTTGTGGATCATGAACTGTACACTGCAAGTTGGATCTGTCAGTTTTTTGCTTCAGTGTGTGTGTGATCATCCATGTGCAGTGGTTGACATACATAGGTAGTTGTTTTTGGTGTGTATGTAAATTAGTGTGTGTGTGTGTGTGTGTGTGTCTGCTCTGTTGTAAAGAGCTGCTTAACTGACACTTCTAATGGCCATTAAACTCTCACAACACAAAGTGGTGTTCACTGCTAATGGACCATTTCTCTGACTTCCAGTGTAAGTGAGGAGGTAGTCCTTTTTTATCCACATTTCATCATCCTAAAACGGTATTTTCCCTTCATCTCAGTTCAGTGTTTCAGTCTCACTGCGCTGGCTGTGCTTGATGTTAAACGTGGCCCATTTCTGCTCTCCGTCTACTTCAACCAGTGCAGCGCTTGATAAAAACACAGCGAAGGCTCGGCCCGCGGTGTTGAAGCTCATGCAATCAATAAAACAGTCAACACTGCGTTTCCTTGAGCCCCCAGCGATACACCTGCCATGAAATAGACGCATTGAACATCCGAGTTGCGGCTACTCGACTGTCTGAAAAATAATGAGCTAGATAGACTTCGCTTCAGGTAAGAACACCAGGGGCAGACTCGCACTGGTGAAATACATTGGTGAAATGCACTGGTAAAACACACTGATAAAATACACTGATAAAATACACTGGTAAAATACACTGGCTTGATGATGCTTTCAGACTCGCGTCGACTGAAGAAGAGTTCGGTTGACTTGGAAACGAGAAAACACGTTAAAACCTAACATCACTGTATATTTGACCCCCATCCCCGGAAGGCTAACACATATCCTTTGCTGTGTCCTCCCCCAAAGCTTTCATCACATGAGTAATGGTTTCATTAGGGGTCTGTTCCAGGTGTCTAGAACGTGGTGGAGATGTTGTTGTGCCACCTGTTCGTGACTCTGGGCAGGGAGACGAACCGCGACGGTAAACGCCTCCGATCGCCGCCTCGCGTAAGATGATGGACGACGGGGCGTTCAGCACTTAGTGGGCGGTGTAGCATCACTGCAAAATGGGCCCATGTTCACGTTGCCCTTTAAGATGGAAAACCTATTCCACTTCCTATAGTGTGTGTGTGTGTGTGTGTGTGTGTGTGTGTGTGTGTGTGTTTGTGTTTTGAAGGTTTTGAGTTTGTGCAGAAATACTGCGGGATGTTTCATTATGTCTTTATGCTTTTGAGTTTTTTTTTCACCTACACAGGTTATTAATTACACCTCCTCTCTGTGTGTTATAATATTTATCGTTTCACAGAAGGCTTTTGTATCACTCTCCTTACGTCTCGGGATCTTTTTCTTTTCCTCGACTCTGCATAACTCGGCTCAGATGGTAAAATAACTCATGTGTTTTGTGCCTCTTTTTTTCTTGCAGTGCTGGCCAGTTTCCGAGGGACTGTCCAGCACGGCCTCCCGCTGGAAATCGGAGACACGGTGCAGATCCTGGAGAAATGTGAAGGTACAGTGTACACACGGTCCACTCTTCGTATGTGTATACTGCTGTTTTTTTTTCTTCCTTTCAAAATCGGTCACTTCCTGTGAGAAATTCAACATTTTGAAATGAGAAAAAAGAAAAGCACATGTAAGGAAAGCAAATGGTTTTGCATGAGCAGTGAAGTGAACGCCTGCAGTCACACGCTCGCAGAATGATTAGCGAGCACTTTGCCTTGCCATTAAATAGTCAGATCAAATTAATCTACTTAAAAGCTGTGACGCTCTTGGATTAACCTTTGTTAAAATCGATCCCAAATATTGCTCGCACATGGAGGAGGGGCCCAGAAACAAACACGTTGCTTGGCAAGGATTTGCAGAAATAACAAAGCAAAGTTTTCACACCTCCCTTATATCCTTTGGAGGGACATCGTGGTGCCGCATTTGCGTGAAAATAAACAGCGTTGCGTCTTTGGTGAACGCCGGTGGAAGTCATGTTTGCTACCGCTTCCTGCACAAAACACTGGCTGCTTTTCCCGCCTTCCTGCCCACGCTGAGTCTGTTTTTCTCCTCTGCTCGCTTCTCTCTTTCCTTTTCCCGTCCGTGATGGGATTCTTCTCCTCCTTTTCGCTCTGTATTCTCTAGCTCTGTCGTTATTTTTAATTTTTTTTTAAATGTTCTTTATAGGAACTCACCCAAACTCAGCAAAGCCACGCTGTCATGCACATCGCAACACAGACGTGCACAGACACATGCACACCACCTCCCTCTTCCGGAGCTGTTGACACCCTCCGCCTCACGTCCTGTTGACACACACACACACACACACACACACACACACACACACACACACACACACACACACACACACACACACACACACACACACACACACACACACACACACACACACACACACACACACACACACACACACACACACCAATAGAGTCAGCCAGTCGAGCAGTCAGACATGCAGCCAGCCAGTCAGAGGGTTGTGATATTGCTGTAAAAAAAAAAAAAAAAAAAAGGCCCAGAGGAAGTCGCACAGCCAGCGGAATGCTTGGCCCAGATGGGAGGAACAAAAAAAAAATAAAAAATCTAATTCCTGCCAGCGGCGAGGAGGCTGAGGGACGGGGCGCTGACAGCAGTGCAGACGGACTAATGGGTCCGCCTCATGTTGACACTTCAAAACACAGGAGCTTATCATGCGAGCGTGTCTTTGCTGACGTGGGGCGCGCCCGTCTGTAAAGGCACCGCCCCACGAATTGATTTTCTCGCTTTGATCACGTCAACATGAGATTTTGTGAAGTTCCTGACAGCAGTGAATACGTTTGGCTGAGTGTGCAGTGTACAGTTAAAAGGGAGATGTCAGGTATATTGTCAGGTACTCTTACCACAGCCCTAAGTACATATCGTATACATCTACTATGAGCAGGACTACTTTTTCCTAGACACTACGTACTGCTCCATCTTCCAAATGTGGATATTGCTGCATTCCTTTTTCGCGTACACATGCATTTTCAAGGTCGTTCAAGGTAGCTACTAACATCTGTGCTCGCTTATTTATTCTTTTTTTCTCTTCTGCATTTAAATCCCATCACGTGGCGTTCAAGTGTTGCCACTGGCTCAGGTTGTTGTGCAGTCAGCCTGTTGCACAAGTCATTATTATCACAATAGATATTCTGAACATCAGCATCATGTGTTTTAACATTCCTTCCAAGCTACTTACATCTTTATCTCCGTACCCCTTGATTTGGGAGTCACTCATTGATCTGTTATCACACCCCACTGGTCTCTTACTCGCATCACGGTGCAGACCTCGATGCCATTCCCACAAATCTGAGAGAAAGTAAGTCTCAGATGCTCTGGCGAAACCCGCTAGTGATTAGAATAATCTAATGCATTTACATTTAAAGCTATTTAGCTAACACTCTTATCTGGAGGGACTTACGACTGCAGCAGAATGAGCTCCGTTCGGCAGTTCGGAAACGAGCATCAGCTCAAAGCCGCCGATATAAATGTATTAGATCGTTACTATCGGCACTGGGATTTGCAAAAGCGTCATGCGTACTAATTTGAGCCCAGATTGGAGCGTGCGATGGTGTGAGCAGAGAGCGAGCACATGCAAGCCGTAGACCCATGACCCTCTTTTACTCTGCGGCCCCCTTTTCCTTTTTTTTTATACTTCTGTTACACTCGGACGAGTCTGGTTGACAGGGTTCTCGCTAGCTTTGTCACGCAGTTTTCCCCCTCCGTCACTCTGCTGTGCATCGACTGCAAACAAGTTCCTTCGCTCCGCAGTGTTCTCGAGTGCTCCGAAGACATTTCTATTGGCAGCAGGCAATTCCTTCACTTGACAGCGCGATGCCCGCTCAGCGATCTGTTTCCGTCTCCTTTTCACAATTGTCGGTGGGCTTGTTACGCGTGTTTTTTTTTTGCACGAAGGATTGGATCTTTGTCATTAAATCTCACACGCTCTCCTTCTCTAATTGAATGTATAATATTCCACTGTCATCTCCACTGTCTTTCTCTGCGTGACCTGCAGTCTAAGCAGAATATAAAGATCTCACAGTGTATTATTCATATGGACATGTGGTAAATGAAAATGGCACTTTTTTCCTCTCTGCAGGCTGGTACCGAGGTTTCATCCTGAAGAACCCAAACATCAAGGTGAGCAAACTTTTTCCGAGTGTGTGTGTGTGTGTGTGTGTGTATGTGTGTTTATGTGTGTCATTTTGCGCTGCCCCGACGCTCTCTCATGTCGTGTTATTCGAGGCCTCAACTAGCAATTTCGCCAAACTCTCAGCGACAGACATCCACAGCTTTACTTACTCTTGTGTGGTGAAAATGCTCAGCGGGATGGTAACACAAGCTGGATGTGGTTCGCTGCTGCCCCCGTACTGTTGAAGGCCCTACACGCCCACAGAGGTTTGCTTTGTTTCCACCGATTTTTAGAGCGGAACCTTTTGTTCTTTTGCTCTTTTATTTCATGACGATTGTAGTGGCTGGGTGTCGTTAGGATCAGCTGTGGAGGTGTGAGGGCTCAGGGAACAGGTGCAGGCGATAGGCCTGATTGGCCTCAGCTGTAGGGGATCAGGTAATCAGTGTCTCTGCCCTATATGAGGTGGCATGAGAGGGTAGAGCAGAGGTCTACAGTTGAATAAAGTTCAGTACCAACTATAAACTTGGTGTGCTCGGCCTTTGGTGCTTTAGTGGGGGAAACCTAGAACCTGTTACAACAATCACAAATGTCCGCAATGAAAGAGTTCCATCAGTAGGCCTACGTTGAGATAATAAAGTGGCATCTAGAAGTCCAATGAAAACTAAACTCATGAATGCAACTTCTTTTGTTCATGGGTTTTTGAAATAGTTCATAAATAATTTTCTCTTAATCAATTCCACCCTTCTGTAACTTCTGTTGACAGCAACAGTCTGAATGTGATATGTGACTGCTATGGATGACAGCCCCCCCCCCCTGTGATAACAGGATCCACGTTGGGAGTAGAGTGTGTGTGTGTGTGTGTGTGTGTGTGTGTGTGTGTGTGTGTGTGTGTGTGTGTGTTGCATGTATCTTCAGTTACTTAAACGTGAGTTCAGCTTTGATCTCCCGGAGTCAAGAGGGAGCAACTTGCTGTTTATAAGCATCAAACAGGGCAAACACACACACACACACACACACACATTTTTTCATCTTGTTTTTTTGTCTCCTAAATCCCAATGCTACCTTCTTTTATCTCCTTGTCTGCTCCCATTCCCCCCCGCTCTTCTTCTTTTAACCCACAAACACACCGTATTGATTGTACGCTGCGTCCTGCTGAGCGTCAGAAGGGCTTCTACTCATTAACCCGTCCGTCTTGTGCTCATAGGGGATCTTTCCATCCAGCTACATCCACTTGAAGAATGCCCACGTCAAGAATAAAGGGTAAGTAGTTTCCTGTTTTCTTTTTTTCCTCTTCTCTCCCGTTCCTGTGCGTCGCCACCGAGGTTTGAACTCTATTTGTGTGCCTTCACAGGCAATTTGAGACGGTCATCCCCGTGGAGGACTCTGTCATCACGGAGATGACCTCGACATTGCGAGACTGGGGTGCCATGTGGAAACAACTCTATGTGGTAAGAATACACACACACACACACACACACACACACACACACACACACACACACACACACACACACACACACACAGTTTGGAGTATTTTTAGGTTTCTCGCGATTCATTTGGCTCCGGGTAATTTAAAAGCTGCAAACAGTCAAAGCTTTTCCACACCCATTCATTAGTTGGATTGATTGTGTGTGTGTGGCATATTAAGATATTTGGGGTGCTGATTTAATTGAGCAGAGGAATACTCTCAGATCAAAGTGGATGCATTTGCGGATACAAAAAGCAGCAGGACACTGGAGCTAATTAGCACCAATCCATTTAAAGTGTCTCTGTCTTCCCCTCTCTGCGAGTCTCAGTTCCTCTCAATGGCGGTTTTGTCTCTCCAATGTTTTACTCTGTTACTTCGAAGAGATTCACCTGTATATTTGTGTCTCATCTGTCTCACATCCTTTCAATGGCTGCCTCGCTGCGATTCTCGGCTCATTTTTTCTCCCCCCACTGTTTCCCGTGGTCGCAGAAGAATGAGGGGGATTTGTTCCATCGTCTTTGGCACGTGATGAATGAAATCCTGGACCTGAGGCGGCAGGTGCTGGTGGGTCACCTGACACACGACCGCATGAAGGACGTCAAGCAGCACATCACGGCCAGATTGGACTGGGGCAACGAGTGAGTTTCCACGTCAAAGGACCATAACGTTGTTATGGTTTTTCTGTGTTTGATGACATTAATCATTCTTCTTAAACTACTCGGTTCAAGAGTTTCTGCCCTCTGCTCAGCCATCGGATTATATTCGCTTTATAGTGTTGTATGAAAATCAAATACCAGCAACCCGAGGCTGGCTCGAGAGAAGCAATTCATCACAGGGAACATTTAGTCAGCCTTGCTTATTGGTAAAAGTTATGATTTTATTGCCTGGTCATTCAGTTGTGAACCAGAATCATTTGTAGTCTTGTTTGTTGGTGCATTCAATGAAAAATAATCTGAAATGAAGTCTTAAAATGTGAAACACAACGAAATGCATCCTTATTGCATCATTTATATTGGCTCTTTGCTGATCTAACAAGTTTTCAAGAAACCAGGAATCAATATAGCAACTTGGGAAACTTTAACAAGTGAGATGCAGAAAGCAGGGACCACAACTTTAGATCTAATGTCATAGTTATTTATATTATTGATCCGCTTTGTAAGGTTAGTATCAGGCCAATGTTTTTGTTCCTGGGGTTCCACATTATTTAAGAAACAAAACGCATTCTTGTGTGTAATGCTTTTCAACAACTCACTCTAAAATAGTTTTTTTGAATGCACTACCAACAGATCATACCCAGCCACTGCTCACATACCCACATTAATACCCTCTATCTTCTGCAAAATATATATATTTTTAATTAAGAATACTTCATGTTCACTGTAAGGAATAACTTTCAGAGAGTTTAAAGTCCCTGAAAGACCAACCAGGAGGGCGGAAAATACATAATAAAAAGAAGTTGGGATGTGTTTGAACATAATATATACTCTACATCCTATTTGTAGTGAATGAGGAGCAGCTCAGTGTGGTCGAATAACAACTTGGTGCATCTGGTTTAACTTAACGAACACTTGTATCAAACGTAACCTTTCTTCTGCACACTTCTTCACATATTTGAGGAAGAATAGGGAATCGTAATCATTCAGAATATTTGATTCACTTATTCTGTCTTCAAAGCGAGAGCTCTCTGCAACTCTCTCACTTGTTTCTTCCTTCTCTCACACAGGCTCTCTCTCTCTCTTATTCTTCTCTCCTTTTGTTGTCACCCATCATCCCTGTAGGCACCCCCCACCCTACAGCATCCTCTCCATCCTCCTCCCTCTCTTTCTTCTCTCTTTCCCCCAACTTCTTACTCTCTCTCTCTCTCTCTTTATACATCTGTCCTTACCCTTCACTGTCCTTCGTCCCCCCCCCCACCTCCTAAGTGAGGAGATGGATGGACAGTCCCTCTCTGTGGGTTGTTTGCATGCTTGACCAGGCCTGTCTCTCTTATTGCTGACGATCCGCGGGCCTCATATATGAATCTGTGTGTTCCAGACAACTCTGTTTGGACCTGGTCCCCCGGCGGGAGTTCAGCATGGTGGACCCCGATGAGATCAGCGTCACCGAGCTGTACAGACTGGTGAGTGGTCCTCCAACCCGCCGGGCAGTATTGACCTGTGTTGTTCTCAGGCACCTCATTAAGGGAGCAGGGTGGTGAGGGGCGGGTGTTTAGAAGAGCAAGTACTGTACTGTATTGAGGGGTCCATGGCATCAGAGTGGACTGATGCTAAAACCTGTGTGAGTGGCTTTTTTATTTATTCAACGGTATGAAAACAACTAACCCTAAACATATTGGAGAGAGGCTACACTCCAGAGGACATCCCAGGACAAGTGGGTGTGGATAATGCAGGGTTCGTACGGTCACGGAAAACCTGGAAAAGTCATGGAATTTTAAAATGGTCATTTCCAGGCCTGGAAAAGTCATGGAAAAAACTTAAATCATAAAAGTTTTGGAAAAGTCATGGCAATTTGTTATAATCACGTGTTCATTTAAGTCGAGTTTGAAATAATTCATATGTTTTTTTAATGAAAGATGCTCAAAATAAAAGCCGCCGTACGCTCTCAATACGCAACATTTTCTACATGTTTCATGTTTATACCGAGATTTCAGTTTGGTCATGGAAATTTGGTTTAAAGTCCTGGAAAAGTCCTGGAAATCCATCGTTCAACATGTGTAAGAACCCTGATAATGGATGGATATACAATGTGTATTCTCCGCGGTGTGTGTTGTTGTTTACTTTCCGCTTCACACGTTCTTCAACTGATTGCATCAGACAGCCGACGTACCTATTACCCGTTTGTTTCTGATCCAGCTGACCCCGATGTGAGAGAAAATAGAGCGATCTCGCACATCGGCGTCTGAGTGAATGCACTTGAAATACCTCTCATCCGTGTTGGTTTAACAGCGAGGAATAAAAGTTCTGTCTCAGCTTTGGAAAAAGCAGTTTTCCCAAACGGTCTCTGCACCGGAGCTTTCCGATCCCATCGCACAATCTCCCTTCTTTTTTCTCAGCGCTTCAATGACTTCACATTGGCTTAAGGGTTTACACAGAGAAGAATAGCCTGAGTGATGCTGGTTCTCTTTCTATTTCTATTTGAGATACTTTTACACAGTATTAATACGCAAACAACTCACTGTTAGCCCCTCAGTGTTGCACGTGTGTAAATATATATGAAGTATAGTTGAATGTCTGCATCTCTCCCCGTCTCCACATCTCCCTTTTGCTCTTTCTCTCCTCATTTGCTCCGTGCTACCCTCTTCCCATTTCCCCCAAGCCCCCAACCGCTGTTACCGTGGCAACCACTTCTCTGCCCCGATATTGTGCATGGAAAATTGTATCTCACACACACACAGACACACTGTGACGGCTTTCCCTTTGCGGGGGTAATTGAAGCTCTTAATCCATCCGTTTCTTTTATTTGTTAGTCAAAACAAAAGCAGGCATAGCAGGAAGAAAGCTTAATGCACCTCCATTAACCGGCGTACCAAATGAACAAATGACTGCAATTCCCCTACACTGGGACAAGATAAAGGGACTGGTGTGCACCACACACACACACATACACACACACACACAGCAAGACTCAAAACACCACCATATCGAGCTTAAATTACATAGATGTGTTTCAGTGAGATCTTTTGTTTATAAGCTTCTTACTCTTGTTTGTATTGTGTTCTGCTACTGTGGCTAAAATTAACTGGAGATGGAGATTATTGTGTGTGTGTGTGTGTGTGTGTGTGTGTGTGTGTGTGTGTGTGTGAGAATCTGTCAAAGTGAACCCTGACTGCTAGACTGTGTCAAGGAGTTATGTTTTGTCCAACCAGTGAAAAAGTCAGAGGATAAGAAGGAAAGAAAGTCAGTGAAAGACATTGTTGTCATGTTTTGTTGCTGCCATAAATAAATCAATGGTCATCATTTGTTATTACATTAATAGATGAAATGAATGTGAAGAATATGATCAATCTGTATTGATGTCCCTTCGGCTCGCCACATCAACCTCGTGTCCAGCCTGAGGGCCGGTGCTCAACGGACATCCTCCAGTGACACCACGTCCTCTCTATCGTTGGAAAACAGCCTGACTTTTTTTATTGGATAGATTTGACGTGACAGCCTTTGAAACATTTTTCTTTTCGGTTGTAGATTTTGCGGGAGCAACAACCTTTATCAAATCCAGCATCGTCCTCCTCTGTTTGTAGTGCGACGGGAAGACGGCTTCTAAACTCCCCTCGGGGGGAAAGCGAGCCCAGTGCAGAGTTTAGAAACCCCCGAGCGGCGCGTCCATTAGCGGTGGCAGATCAGACGGCGGTGACGGAGAGCTGGAGGCCGGGCGCCGGACACGCGGGGGTGACACGCCCTCTGTGACTTCGTCCATCGTGGAAGTGACGCGAGCTTAGAAGAGCTCCACTCGTGTCAGAAGAGGAAATTTGTTGACACAGTAGCACCAATAAAATAAACACAATAAAATATAAGAAAGAAAGTGACTGTGCATAAAGTATACAAAGTGAAATATAAAATACAAAATTAAAAAAATAAATATATATATATATATATATATATACACAACATATATGTAAATACAGCAATGTCAAATTAAATTATATATATATATATATATATATATATATAGACAGTGTGCAAAATGCAAAGTGTGTGTAGTGTAAATTATTTTTTTAAAGGGGGGGGGAGATGAAAAAGAGGCTTAAATAATGCTGGAGAAGTGGGGGATGAAAAGCAGCACCGGTGGAGACACTAGAAGTTTCTCCATCGCTTCAGTTTGATATCCCCCCCCCCCCCCCCCCCATCCTTTTTAAGAATCTGCTCGTCCTCACTCCACTGCTGTTTGGGAAAAGATTACCGGGTGAACAATAATGAGACGGTTGAGAAAGCTCTCTCTCTCTCTCTCTCTCTCTCTCTCTCTCTCTCTCTCTCTCTCTCTCTCTCTCTCTCTCTCTCTCTCTCTCTCTCTCTCTCTCTCTCTCTCTCTCTCTCTCTCTCTCTCTCTCTCTCTCTCTCTCTCTCTCTCTCTCTCTCTCTCTCTCTCTCTCTCTCTCTCTCTCTCTCTCTCTCTCTCTCTCTCTCTCTCTCTCTCTCTCTCTCTCTCTCTCTCTCTCTCTCTCTCCTCTCTCTCTCTCTCTCTCTCTCTCTCTCTCTCTCCTCTCTCTCTCTCTCTCTCTCTCTCTCTCTCTCTCTCCTCTCTCTCTCTCTCTCTCTCTCTCTCTCTCTCTCTCTCTCTCTCTCTCTCTCTCTCTCTCTCTCTCTCTCTCTCTCTCTCTCTCTCTCTCTCGGGGCGGACGGGGCTGTCGCGTCTACCGTTTGTGTCTAGTCACGCAGAAAGCTGCCCTGAAACCACACAGCGCTCCGCTCGGGCATCTTAAACACCACGCTGAAAATAACCCCTGTAATGAAGTCCCACAGCATGAATTAGGCCCTGGCAGATGAAAAGCCCAGCAGCTCTGCCCTGTTGTGTCCAACACCAGGGACCTGGTACAGAAACGAAACATAAAGAAACAGCGCTCGCGCATTGTTGTTGGATGTTTCCCCAGCATGTTTTTCATCCGGAGACCTCACACAGGGAAGAGGAAGATGACACAATATAGGCGTGTTTGAGTCTGAGATTGTTTTCATCAGTTTTAGATTGTTTTTTTTACCCTCGCTGCTTCTCTCACATTTCCCTGCTGCATAAAAATGTCATTTTTCAGAGATTCAAACTTTTTGATGCCTTCTTAGTTTTTGTCAAAGCGATACCGTCGACATGGTGATGAAGTTCTGAGTGCGTTCCAAACGTTGCAACATCAGTGCAGAGACAAAATATCATATTTGTAATGCGGGGAGGAACCATGTCAAGCTGCTCTTTTCACTTCATCCTTGTTTGCGTATTATTTATTTTCACATTAGAGTGCCTCCAGAAATTGCGATTCCAGGAAAATATTTCATTATTTCTGAAATAGAAAGCCAATTTCCTTCAACCACTGCAGTTTTTCTTTTTATATAAATGTATTCAGAAATAGGAATATAAGTGAAAATGACATCCTCCTGAACCTCAGCCGTCATGCAGAGGTTATTCTTCAATATTATCCTCTCTGACTTTCAATCTCGCCCAAGTTGCTTTTTGAAGGAAATGATGAATCCCAATTTGTGTATTAAAGTTAAACTAAAATATCATAATTTCTTGCAACAAGTGTGCTTTTTTAAGAAAATATCACAGCTATTCAGAGAAGTTTTTGCAAATGTATTAATAATGACAAACATGTTGTTCAGAGTCCGCCTGGTTGTAAAAGAGACCACATCGGGCGTTTGGGAACTAACTCAAGTTCCTCCTTAAAGGGGACATATTATTTAAAATATTATAATATATATAATATAATGTGGGTATCTGGCATGTCTCCCAACACAAAAAAACAACTCACGCAGCTTGTTGTGGTTCCTCTATGTCAGAAACGATACGCTTGAATGTGTCGAATGGGATCACCACCAACGTCTACGTAGATTTAGGCATTGGAACCCCCCCACCACGACCACTCGACCCCCCCAGTTTAAAGACGGTTCGGTGACCTGGCGCCATAAGTTAGGGTGACCAGACGTCCGGTTTTCCCCGGACATGTCCTGTTTTTGAGACCTAAAAAATGCATCCAGCAGGGATTCCAAAAACGTCCGGGATTTTGCTTCGTCGGATATTTGTGTTTCTCTGGGTTTTCACAAACTAGTATTTACCCCTTACACATTTTGGAAATGGTATCTCCCTTACGTTCCACCTTCTTGCGCGAGCTCTGACGGTATAGAGAACAATCATTGGTCAACCGATCTCAGGGTTGCCAGATACACGATAATTACCCTCCAAATAATACAACCATGTAGAGCCTTTGGTACGATACTTCACCATCTCCAACCTGGCAACCCGGAGCACCTCGCCCACTCAGAACAGGTAGGGAGGTGTTTCTAACAGGGTAAAAAGGCTGTTTGAAATGATTCTTGTGGTATTTTGACCAAAATATGTTACAAACATTACATTAAGACCCCAAGGAACCATATCAACTTGTGGAAAAACCGGCATAATATGTCCCCTTTAACTCAACTCTCAGATGTTGAGTTATCCCACACTACGCTCCATACGACGAGTTAGATGACAGTTCTGTGTGCCTCATCTTTAGCTGGAGCCATCAGTTCATAAACTCAGATTAGCATAAAGATTGTTAACAGCCGGACTGACCGGGCAACCAGCGGCGACTCGGGGACGTTGCTGGTCGCCGAGAAGAAATAAAATGGAAAATAAATAAAATAGCATTTGGTTGCGTTCACACCTTTTGTACTGATTAAACAAATGAGATTCATAGAAAGTTAATTAGTGAGCTCTGGATGTGCTGATAGGTGGATGTGTTCCTGTTGTACAGCTCCAGGCTCTGTTTCCAGTCTTAATGCTGAATGTATTTGCCTCGGAGATAGGATGAAATCCGTCTTTGCAATAAAGCAAATTATTTTTATTACTGGGTTATTACTTTTGAATACACCGAGAAGAGAGTTCCCAACGCGGTTTCCTCCGCACATTCACCCGGCGACGCTTTGACGACATAATGCAAAAAAAACAAAACCAACACAGGATTGTTATTTTCTTCATTATTTTCCTTTCCTACCCTCCTCACCCTCCTCCTGACTCCTCCCCATCTCTTTACGTCCTGCTACCAAAATGACTGCGGAGCACAATTTGGCAGCAGCTCTATTGGCCATCTGGTGCTCTGTGTGTGTGTGTGTGTGTGCGTGTGTGTGTGCTCACGTGTGTGTTTGTCCTCGTATTTTGGATGTTGACGGGGGATTAGGGTGGACGCTTGTGTTGATCTGGGTGGTACTTATAACGCCGCGCCATGCGGCGTGAGGCTTCATTGATCTGCAGTATTGATGAGTTCTAAATTAGATGGACTCAAAAGAGCTCTAACATCCTAGCCTCTGGTGCCGCTTACAGTCTGCGATGTTAGACCTCAAATTAATTTGATCTATATCAACAAAATCTATATCTCTTCAAATATATATGTAAATTTGCAGCAAAGCTCCTCTCAACGTTGGAGTGTCTCGGAGCGATGTTGTTTACCTCTGATTAGGAAACTCAATCCTAAATACAGCTGCTCTCAGATGTGATTGGCCAGTATTAAAAGAGATGTAACCACATGTTTTTTCCCCCTGGTATTAACTGCATTTGATAAGCTTTGATCCTGCTTTTTGAGGATCTTCTGGATTTAGAGCTCATGGATTTTTCAGCTTTTTCTTTTTTGGACCTTTCCAAATCCATCCCTTCAATCGTATATCAGAACAGCACAATTTGTTCAGTTATATTTATGAATTATTATTTTTTTGCAGTTCTGTAAAGTTGCAGATCAGCTATTTTGGCAATGATTACGTACACATTCATGGAATTTGATTCAAACTTTCTACAAATAGTAGAATGAATATAAAAAAGACAATAGAATAGCAACATGAATATAAAATATATAAACAACAACAGTGACAATGCATTGGGGGGATGTTAAGGCAGAAAGAAAGTGGTGATAGTGCAAGTAGTGCAGATGGATGTGTCTGATTAAGTGTTCATATAAGAGATCAAGTCTAATACACTATATATAGATCTCCCTGCCCAGAGTACCATCCTGTAAAGGTGTATTATTCTCTCTGCAGATGGAACACCGGCATCGTAAGAAGGAGACCCCCGCGCCCGCCAGCACCCATCACTTGTTTGTCCATGTGAAGAGTCTGATGAGTGCAAATCTGGGCGAAGAGCTCGAAGTCTTCTTCCACATTTACGACGGACGGGAGAACCGGCCCCTCAGGTGAGACACTTAACACAAAAGTGTGGTTTTCTGTGGTCTGTATGTTATAATTTGTTCTCAAAAAGTTGTTTACCTTTGTGTTGTGGTTGCACAATCCACAGCGCTGTGAGGGAAGTGGATTGGTGATTGCAGGGGGGATGTTTCAAAGGGCTCCCCTTCTGATGTCAAGGGGGCCGCCCCGACTCTATTCATGAAGATTGATTACATGAAGCACGTTGTTAAAGTGCACTTGGACCCATAAAAGTGGGCACAGCCGTGTTATTATGTCATATAAAAAGTGTACGTGCTGTCCACATGAACGAGCCTATCGCCCTGGAAGTGTGTGCACACACACACACACACACACACACACACACACACACACACACACACACACACACACACACACACACACACACACACACACACACACACACACACACACACACACACACACACACACACACACACACACACACACACACACTGACCCAAACACGGCCCTGCGTACTCCTGATGGCCAACATACAAGACTGGGTTTAAAATCCCTAATTTCATAGTTCAAAGTGATGAATTAATTTCCCAAACCATCGGATTCGTCAGGCGAGGCGAACGAGTGGGACGAAGAATAAAAAATTAGCGCGACAAGACCGAAACTTCTTTTGACAAGTCATGCTCGTGTTTGATGCTTCCTCCCCGCCCCACTGGGCCGCATCAGAAGAACAACGGGGACCTTGATTCTTTTATTATTTTTGTTTCAAGATACAGTGGCTCCACTTCGGGTTCTAAAGAAATCAAATAAATTATTCATCACATCGCTGGCAGGAAGATCTCACTTTTGTGCAAACTTAGTTGACCTAAGTTTCTCTAAAGCCGGCATGTGGTTTCCTTTATAATCTGCGTAATGGCACGCAACAAAAGAAGCTCTATTATTACAAGAAGTGTGCAAGGCCATTTGGGTTTTTTCATGATGTGGTCCATCCGAGAAAAGGAGGAGTTCTGGAGAATATAAGAGTTGCATGTTTGTGCACACACACACACACACACACACACACACACACACACACACACACACACACACACACGCCGGTGATATATCGAGTTCCACTCGAAAATATGCATGCAGTTGAAATGGATGTACACCATTTGTTAAGCTAATGCTATGCGCCTTTATCCAAACTGAATGAAAACAATGACAAGACGATATCATATCATATAAGAGCACATCGACATTCTAATTACAGTTTATCCAAACACCATTTTTCTGTCCGCATGTTTGGGGGGTTCTTCAAGGAAGATCCCTCAATGGCAGCGGGCCAACATTGTCTCTCACTGTCTGCTCACACACACACACACACACAACGGGGACACGCACACACATATTTGGGCAAGACGCCTGGCATGGAGCCATTTCGACACGTCCCTCTGTGCTGGTGGTTTGTGTGTGTGTGTGTGTGTGTGTGTGTGTCAGAGACCAGATGGGGGTCCGGCCCGTCGTCTCAGTACCATGCCAACACCAGCAGCCCCGGTGCACCGTGGTAGCTTCTTTGTGTTCAGTACCGGCTCCTTGTCTGGCGTTCCGCAGCAGGACACACACACACACACACACACACACACACACACACACACACACACACACACACACACACACACACACACACACACACACACACACACACACACACACACACACACACACACACACACACACACACGACCCTGTTGCTCTTCCTCTTGTTTTGCTTCTGTCCCAGATCAAACCCACACACTTCACACCGCCTCTCCACAGACACTTCCCACCTTTTTAATTGCAACCTCCACTCAACTCTTCACAAGGTCACCCTGTGTGTGTGTGTGTGGCAGAAGTCCAGTGTGTGTTTTCCACAAAGAGATGGATGTGGTCTGGTGTGTTTTCTACCTGTCTAGTGTGTTCCTTCTCTCATCATTCAACATGGCCTCTGGGGAGCGGGGCTAGATTTAGGTTTATTGGCTTCAGGGGAGGGATGGAGTGAGGCAACAGTGTCAGTTAATTTGGCCAGTATTTTACACGCCAGTCGCTCACCACCCCCATCCGCCCCCTTGTCGGGTGAGCGCACAGCTCCTAATGCAATCACCGATACCAGGAGAGGGAATAGCGAGCCCAGAGGGGAGGGGGAACCGGCCATTCATGTTATGTTAATGCCAGCCATGATGGAGTGAGATGCGGTCCCGCTGGAGGGACACTGCTCCTCTCAGCACGCTGCAGCTGTGAGGGAGAGGAGTCGATGGCAGGTGGAGGGCGTGCGACACACTCGTGTGCGTCCGTGTTTTTTTTTGCGGGGAGCGGCTGTTAATTGGCAGTTTGGGTTTCCAACAATGGATTGCTAATTAGGGTTTAGGGGTACGCAAGTCTGCCGTCTAATGCACAGGAATCCGTCTCCGTATGGCGGGATAAACGGCCTGCAGAGTAACGGAGGAGCGGCTAATGAGGAGCAGCGGCGCATCCGGATCAAACCGGTTCTCAACAGGCTCGTTCCAATTCGGACGACGAGAAGGAAAACTTTACCGAGGGAGTCCGCCGCGTCTGGAGGAAAAAAAAAAAATACCGTCTGCATTTGTATAATTAATTCTCAGCACCGTAATTAATTCAAACAGCTCCCCACTGCTCTACATACACACAACACAGTTACAGTGCAAGAAGCCGCCGCTTATTTACACCGTGGAGGAGACGCGGTGCATTTGACGCTCCTGTAATAGCTCGAGCTATCCTGAAACATCCTAATCCATTGTAGCCGTGCGCAGCGTGACGCGATACCGGGCCCTGTCGGGGGGGGGAACGCGGCTCTCGTGTGAACGGGCCGACCGTAGCCGGAGCCTCGGCTCATTGTCGGGCGCTGGTTGCATTACAAGGCTTTTTCTCTCGGACTGTGAAAGTCACCTAACTGGATTAGCCCTCAGCTCGCCAGCCGGGATGAGACGGTTGGGGGGGGGGGCAGCAGGGGGCCTGCCTTTGAGCTTGTGTGCGAGATGGAAAGAGGGAGCGCAGAGTACAAAGAGAATGGGAAAGAGATCCGTGTCCGTCCTTTTCTGGGTTTTTTTTTGCCCGACATGCACTTAATTACACGCCTGCATGAGAGGCGGGGCGCGGGGCATTTGAGGCCAGAGTTGTTGTTTTCCAGTCAGTTCACTCTGCCCCTGTGAGGCTCCTGCAGATCATATTCTAAGGTTGCACTGCGGTATGCGCAAACTAGAGACGGACAACTTACTTTTTCAATCGTCTCAGAGTAGCTGCTTCCAGTTTTTTTTTTAGCCTTAGCGTCACGACTCGAGGGGGCGGCGACGTTGTTCGTCTGGTTGTCGGACGCTTTGGTTTCAACACCTATTGCCTTCCAATTTGCAAGACGTTCACGGTCCCTAGATGAGATGTCCTCATGACGGTTGTGGCCCCCTCTGACTTTTCTTCTTGGCTTGAGTTAAACATCCCAACAGCCATTGGAAGATACAGAACACAGGTGTACGACATCAGACACTAACGAGACAAGGGCAGGCTGAGGGCAGGTGCGGGTAATTAACCAATTAAGACAGAAGACACAGAGGAGACAGGAGACATGGGACACAGAAGAAACAGAAACGGGCGGCATTTCTCAATCAGCGTACTTGTGCGTCTTTTCCTCTACTTGCGCGTCTTTTCCTCTATTTGTGCGTCCTTTCCTCTACTTGTGTCCTCGTGGACTCGTGAAACGTCTTCAGTCTCAGCCCGGGTACATATTCACATTCAAAGTTCGCTTCTCTCAAAGCACGGTCAAAACGCCCGGATGTGACTTGATCCTCCCACTTTACCCAGGATGCATCAGAGGAGACTTGTGCGTACTCTGGCCAGCAGATATCCCAGAATGCATTTTTCACCAGCAACCGGAAACAGTAGCGGAGGAGAAAATAAACCACTGACAGATGACTTTTTATAAATACTGTTGTTGAGTCACGGAATGTCATTTTAGGATGTTTTGTTTATTGGACTGTAAAAAATAATTTACAGTGAATAATTAGAGTAAACTCAGGAGCAAGAACAGTCTGTAGTCGTGTACTTTGAATTGAGAAACACCGGGGGTGTTACACTTTAGTTCTCTTGCAGCTATGAGAAGTGGTTTTGTTGTAACCCGTCACTATTTTGTTGCTGTATTCAAGTTAAAATGCGTCAAAGAGCCACGACAGGCGACGATTTAAGCGGAGGAGTCACTTGTGGATGTATTTCTTGTCGGATAAGTTACAGACAGCCCGTGTTGGGGATTTGCTTCAGCAATTCACACTTTGTATATATTGTCGTCTCCCTCTATCTCTCCACCTGTCTTGCTGCGGCCTCCCGTTCCGTTCCAGGCGGCGTCGGTTTGAAGCGTTGACTTTGAAGTGTTTCCTCCGGGGGGCGACCGCTCGGCGCTCGACTTCTCTGACGCCGTTTCTGATCTTTATTTCTGCTCCTGTTAGCGGCGGCAATGGATGCAACTGTTCACGATGACACCGCTACTGACCCCCCTTTCATCTCGACGTGTGTTCCCCCTCTCTCTCTCTCTCTCTCCGTCTATCCTCGTGTACAGCGAAAGGTTCTTCGTCAAGCTGAATAAGAGCGGGTTGCCCAAGTCGCCCGAGAAGACGGAGAGACAATGCACGCTGTTTGTGGTGAGTGTAGCGGCCGTGGCTTTGAATTTAGAAGTATGAACAGTAAAGTCAAGCTTTCTTACTCTGGGAATAAGCGCAAACTAAGCTCTCTGTAGTGATTGAATCTGATGCTTAAATGTGTTTTCTCTTTGCTGTTTTTCAGGATTTGGGAAGCAGCGATCTACGAAAAGACGTCTACATCGTTGTGCACATCGTACGAATAGGTGGGAGTTATGAGGCTGCTTCTTTATTTGACTCGGCACTATCTTTCAAATCTCCTGGGCTTTCACAGCCAGAGGGATGGGACACAGGACATAGGATGTAGGACACTAATCACAAGTGGTGATGGAGTTCCATTATTGGGATAATGGTGAATATTAAGTGTATTCTAAAAGCTCGCTATCATGATGGAGGTGGAGAAAAATAGAGCCTGATTAAAAAAATAAAAAATAAACTTGTTATCATGTAAGACACAACAGACTCGCACAATATTTTATTTACTGATACAAAATAATTTAGAATAAAAGGTATTCCATATGTTTTAGTGCTGTGCATATTTTGATTATTATCAGGATTGTTTTGTCAATGGCAGTTATTTTGTCAAGGCTAATCGTGACATGACTGTGTGTGTGTGTGTGTGTGCGTGCGTGTGTGTGTAGGGAGAATGGGAGCAGGGGAGAAGAAGAATCTGTGCAGCGTCCAGTACAGGAGGCCGTTCGGCTGTGCTGTCGTCAGCATCGCCGATCTCCTCACCGCTGACTCCAAGGATGACCACCTGCTCAAGGTCTATGCGTAAGTGCCCGTCAACACACTGTGGCGGAGCTAACCGTTGTCCAGCTGTAGTTTAATATTTAACAGACACACATGTAAGTGAGAGATTTTCTCATTTCTCTTTCGGCAATTAAGGCATTTCGCAAAACGTTGAAGTATTCCTAGAAAAGTCAGATTTTTGTTCGCTGGTGTTATAACTTAATAATAAAGCAGTGTTGAGGGAAGAAATCTAAGGGATAACAATCGTTGACACAGTAGTTTGACCTACATTATAGCTGGATCAGAGGGGCCAAGTACATTTAGCTCAGAAGGAAATCCAAATACTTTGTTTATACGTGCGGTAACACCAGAGAGGTTTTAGTCGGATAAGCATGTACGTTCTGAACTGCATGTTTTCAGAATTAGGTCCAGACGAGACGGCAGCGTAAATACTATAATAATGAGTTTACTTGACCTGCTCGAGTTCAACGTTATAACTGTTTTTAGTGACTGTCAAACTCCAATCCATTAAGTTGTACGTGCGCCTGTGATTCACATGACCTCAAGTGTGTGGCTCATCTTCAGTGAGTCACACAGTGCCTGTCTCCTACATTATACGCCCCCACTCGCGAAGAGAAAAGGCATCAGGCTAATGGTTGCTGCTTTTACTTGAACCATTCTTTTATAATCTGCCCTTGAGAGTTTTATCTGCTTTAGTGAAGTGAAACACTACATTGCTGAAGTGCCCTTTTAAGTATAAAATCTATATAAAATATGTATTTTCTGTTTCTCTGTGTCCTCTTTCTGTCTCAGCTGCAACACTGAGAGCGAGTGGCACCAGACCCACGAGAACTTAATCAAAAAGGCGAATTCCCGGTACAGCCTATCGGGCTCCAACACCGGTAAGAACCACGAGTGTTTTCTTAAGGAGATTTAGTAACGTTTCAATCTGGATTTGGTTTTAAGCCAATGTTCTTGTTCACTTTTCTTTTGTTTTGTATCATGTTTTCCTTCTCGGGCAACAACTTTCAAAGCTGTTAATTCATTAGTCTGGTGATAATCAGGCTTATTTCTTTCACAAAACCCACATTGTGCCACAATGATAAACTTAGATTATTGCGCAACACTCAGCGTCCGGTCAGTCTGAGTCGCGTCTATGTCGGAGGAAAGTTCCTCTTTCGGGAGGCGGGTCAGTTTTCACGAAGCCTGCTGTTGCCAATGCATTGAGATGATTTTTTATTCTTTATAAATAGCTCCATTTGCACCATACTGAACCACAGCATCAGCAGTTTCCCATAGCAACAGGTTGGTGGAGAATCAGAACATTCAGTTCTTCAAACCTCCAGAAGAAATGTCACGTGACACGTCAAAAAGGTTTGTTTGGAAATGAGACTCGCACTTAATTGCAGATATAGAAGCAGCTGTCAAAGATTGCAGCTCCAAAATAAAAAATGAATTCATGATTAGGACCTCAAAATGTAATCTCCAGTGCAGAAACTCCAAGGGGGTACACAGAGTGATGGGAGAAAACATAACCATGAATTAAACCAGCAACAGGCCATTAGAAGTTTGTCTCATTTACAAAATGTTTTCTGGAAAGTGTTGCTGCAATTTCTGCTGCAGGCTGTTATATAAAAAGAGTTAATTGTCTTCTAACATCTCCATTGTGTATTCTCCGAGGAGCGCCACAGCCCGCTTCATCGCAAACGGGGTGATAATTGTTCGAGGGAGATACGGGACTATAGGAACGTCGAGAATCTGTGAGAATCTGCTGACTGACGGCTCCTCTTCCCCCCCCCCGCCGAAGAAGACCAATAATTAGTTTCTTGAAGGGAAGTCACACAACGCGGGGACATGTTGCCGTAATCAAACGAAAAGGACAAGTCGTTTGTCTTTCCACTGCATTGCTGCACAACAGAACTGCAGCGTCCAGCTGAAATCCTACATGACGCTGCTGCTGCTGGAGGGATGGAGACAGGGGGGGGGGGCTTTGCATCGCCGAGCTGATAAGTGGAACAAAAGTCTAAATGGATTTGGGATAAAGCAAATGAATGACATGAGAAATAAACTACTTAACTGTTTCTTTATTCCATATTGAACTCTCGACGCAATCTGAAGTTCTGACGTCGGCTATATTTGCAGCATAAACTGTCGACTGTGTGTGTTATCAAAGCTACCCACACTTTATTATCTGATTTAATTACAGATGAAATGGGATAGATAACGATAATAAGATAAGATAATGTGGCGCTCTCCCCGTTGACGTTACACTTCTGAGACCTTTGAGACGACCCTGCTGACGAGCGGCTTCCTCAGTGTCTCTAGCCTGATGGATGACGGGGACATTTCCAGGCTTTAAGATGAACGTTGTGTCATAAAAAAACAATTAGTCGCCTCTCTCAAAATGTAGCCAACATACACGCATTGGCTTCAGGCATCTTCTCGACGTGGTTATGCACAGTAGCACGTTCATCATAAACACATGAGAGGGAATTGAACTTAAAGGGGCTACTCCCTTCTTTGGCTGCTATGTGTGTGTGTGTGTGTGTTTGCAGTTTATCGTAAACACTCGGGTGTTAGCTATCGAGTAGCTGCCAGCTGAAGACATTGATCCAGCCGAACAGCTGATTTAGCCTCGGCACTTCCTCCATTAAAGTGCACGAGACGAGAGCCGTGCGTCTTCTGTCGCGACGCTCCGTCATGCATAATTCATGCGAGTCCGTTTAAAAAAAAAAAAAAATGACACTTCGGCCACTTAACCGAATTTGACATTGATCGTACTAAATGAATGCTTTCATCACATAAGTAGAAGCCATTTACATTTTTAGGATAATGGGCTCTGAATATTAAGTCTCTTTTTTTTTTTTACTTTGAGCTCCATTTATCTGTCGGGACTAAATTAATTCATCATCGTTTTATTAGCCGTGACAGTTTTTGACTGCGATCTTATTGCCTCTTATTAACTTCTATCTCTTTAATTACCCGTCTCTCACGCACACACCTGCTCGCGCTCTACCGATGACGAGTTGCAGCGGCCTGATATCATATCCACATTTATTAAAATGCATATTCGGCATATTTCTCCGTCAACCCCCCCAAAAAAATTGCCAATTTTTGTCAGCACTTGCCTTAACTGTGCTGGCTCCACATTCAGAACAGCGACTGGAGGCACTGCATCACTCTCTCCTCGTATTTACTGTGTGTGTACATAAGTCAATTCTTCCCAAAGGGCAATTATTCTCCCGCAGACAACATTACAGCACAGATAACACTTGAACTCGCTCGCCTCGCCTCGGCTCCACACGTCCAAAAGCGACGGGGATATTTCATCTTTAGCGAACAGGTCAGTGTCTCCTCTCCACTTTGTCCCCGTGACGACCACCGTGCAGGAGCTGTGGGCCACCGTGGATAATTTAAGGACCGCTATTTATTACACTTAGTGTCAGGATGGGCAATTAAAAGAATGTGTGCAGTGATGTAAGATAACGCAATGTGTATTTGAGCGTGTGTATATGTGTGTACATGTTTATATTTATACGTGTGTGTGTGCGCACCGCGCCCTCTTTGTATGAGTGTGTGTGTGTTCGTCCCGATGTGGGTCTGAAGTTATCTCGCTATGTGGTTATCCTTTCAAACGGACCAGGCAGGGGGCCAGAAGTCTCTTACTAGCAGCCAATTAGCAGGAGAGATGAACGCTGTGGCCGCCACATATAAAGAACACAAAGAGTCAGACCGTCTGTGTGGGGGAGACGGTTACTTAGTTTACGTCCAGGCTTTTCTGTTTTCACAATTGTCATTGTGTTTTTTCTGGGCAATCAAATGTGAAAGACTCGAGCAGCGATTGTTTTTGTTTACACGGGATTTCGTAATAATCTGGCTCCACGTGAGTCGGGTCAGGTACTGTAGATAATTCAGCGGCCACCTCCACGCGAGCGTAGGCGGTGACGGAAGAGACAAATCCACTGTTGTGTTTTTTTTGTTGTGTTTTTGAGGAGGCAGGCCAGGTGGGCTGAGGGCAGCAGAGGTTGAGGGTGTTTTTGTTGTCCTGCGTCAGCGACATCTACCAGGCAGAATAGTAATAGAGCTGCCTAATTGTGGCCCAGGCAGTAGCTTTTAGAGGCCATCCGTGTTTGTGTTTGTTTATGTGCTGATGAATGCCAAAAGGCTTGAGGTCCGGGTAGAAAAAACTAAGAATAAGTCTTTTGGACCTAACAGGGTCTCTTCTTTCATTTCCCTCCAGGCCCAGTATGAACACATTGTTGATGAATTGTTGCCGTTATTTTCCAATTATTAAGAAAGACTGTACTGTCCCCTCCCGACCCGCTCAGCCTCCCAGTAGTGCCTCTGTATGTCTGTTTGTGGAGTTTCTCTTGGAGACGTCGTCCTTGCCTCTAAAAGAAAATCAATGCACATCTTGCTCAGATATCAGATATTTGACCTTTTGACATTTGTTTTACTAGACCATATCATTGATATGAGTGCAGGGTCTTAACTGCAGCAGCAGCTACAAAATACAGCCTAAAACCTAGACCAAGCCACAGTAACTCCACACAGGTAAAATATGTTTCTGTAAAAAATAATTTATTTGATTGATTTCAATACGACCATACAGTAGACACCGTACATATATTTAACCCCTGTGAGCTATAGGAATATACCTTTTTAAAAAGGTTTCTTTTCTGGAAAGCATTTTTTTCTTCCTAAGAATTAATGCATGACATCATTTCTTCCAATCATTTTATTTTAAGTTTTTACAAGTTACACCAGACAATCAAAAACGAATAAATAAAAAAATCCAAAACAACCAACTATACGGACAATCAGACAAGGAAGAAAAAAAGAAGATAAAAAACACAAACCTAAATCATAAATCATCATCTTCCATATTGAACCAACTATATCCATCACTCACAGTCACTTGGGTCATTTCTATCTTATAGACCCGGTGGTCCCACACCTTCGCAGCCCCTTCCGGCTTTATTCCACCGCAGTGAACCGTCTCACCACTGACTCCCGACTTTCTGGAACCATCCGCCACAATAATAACCACCGTCGTCTCGTCCCTTACACCCTCCCTGGCCATTAAGCCGTTTACGCGTCCGCCTCCCCTCGTGAGCTCGGACAGCCTGACGCACTCCAAATGAAAGTCGGCGCTTTAATTTATCTGCGCTGTGACATTTCGGAGTTATTGCGCGAGGATATTGATTTGGGACGACGGGCCTTCATGTCGCATTCCCTCTCGATAACGAGAGCTGGAGATGACTTCAAATGTTGGGTTCATGTACATGTGGGGGTGTCTGTGTTTTCCATACACATGCACATTGATGTTTGCAGGTATAACTGCAGTTGTCTGGATCGCAAGTTCATCTGTCTGCAATAAAAAATGAAAATATGTCCTTATGAATATCTTCTGAATATTCTGAGCGTACCAATACACCATTTTTTTTAAATTGCTTTTAGAAGAGGGTTATGATATATTTTTTTAATATTTATTGAGTGGTTATGGTGAGGGTTTAAAGGATGGGGATATCAAGTCTGTAATATAGGAATATGGTAATTCACATCTTTCATGTTGTTGTTCTGTATTTCTTAGGTCTGGCAGTGGGTCTCCAGCTCCTCCACGGGGACATAGAGCAGCTGAGACGGGAGTACATGGTCCTCTTCACGCGGGGCGTGTCCATCACCAGGAAACTGGGCTTCTCTGATGTCATCATGCCAGGTGGGTCTCAGAGTTGATTTCCAACTTATTCCCTTCCGCCGATATGAATTTCCCCAGTCAGCCGTCTCTCCTGTTGCTTAACATTCAACGGCTCCCCTCTCGGTGCCGCGGTGCATATGCATTTCATCTCTGACCACGGCTAATTTACAAAGCTAGTGTTTTTTCCCCCACCACACACGCCGGAGACCACTTTGCTCTAAATAATCACTTACACTGACACATCTGCCCTTTTGATGGTCTGTTTTTCCCTCACGGTGGCTATTTCTGATCATACAAACCACCCTGGTCTCTTTCCCTTCATTTATTATTGAAATGCTGCTCTGCATACAGATGACAAACAACGCCACACTCACACCCTTTAGCTTCTGGTTCACTTTACCCACGTATCTTTGGACTTGGAGAGGAAACTGTGGCATACAACTTATATTTTATTATTGATCAGATGGAAAGACTTACCAGGCGGCCGGTGTGTAGACAAAGTCATAAACTGGGGCGTCAGAATAATAAAACAAGTATTTCTCTATAATATCGCAGTTATAGTGCTGACTATAAACTTCATTATGTATTTCCTAGTGTTGGTATTGTATTCATTGATCTGCCTTATAACATCTACTGTAGTTGCCTTGGTAACGCTTGACATCCCTACCTGATGCTTCATAGTGATATTTGAACTCTCCCTCACGGTGCCCCCCCGAAAGATGAAATATTCAGATTGCTTCAGGTAGAAAGGCCTCGATTAGATGGCTTCTTCTCCGAACGCCACAGAGCCCCCTGCAGAAAACCCTTAAGAAGAAGCTGGATGGTGTCTTGTTGCCGTGGCAACACGTGCATAATCACCTGACTGCGAGATGAAACAAAGAACTTCAGACGTACATGTTCGTGTGGATATTTATATACATGCACAGTATGTATGTGCCAGGAGTCACAGACGTGAAAGTCCTGTTTGAATGAACTCTCTGACTCTTTGTGTGTTCATTCTTTTCTGGGAGCCGGACATCAGGGGACCGGCGCTCTTAAATAAGTGAGGTGTGCCGTCTGGTCACTCAGATAAAGAAGCGCCGCAGCCTGCGGGTCCCCGGCGCCTCACTAACACCGATTTATGTTCTCTGCCTCTTTCTTTGTCTTTGTCAGACGACAAACCCTTAACGCTGAGTGCTCTCACCCTGTCTGCCCGTTTAAGTCTGCCCTTTGGCTAAGAAAACCGTCTCGCCCTCTTTCTGTGTCTATCTTTTCCGGATTTGTATCTCACTGTATCGTTCTCCTCATTTTCTTTTCCCAGCTGCTCCCCCCCCCCCCCCCCCGCTCACCCTCCCGACCTTCTTCCTATTGCACATACAGAAACTGCCCCATTGTGTGTCTGCTTTCCTGCACTATTGTGTGTGTGTGTGTGTGTGTGTGTGTGTGTGCATGTGTGTGTGTGTGTGGGTGAGAGAAAGGAGCAAACGTACAGTATGGGTGTGTGTATACCCCACGTTGCCATGGTTACTGTTGTAAAGAGCAGGAAATCAATATTGACCGAAGAACTAGAGATATGATGAGCACACACACACACACACACACACACACACACACACACACACACACACACAAATAGGTTAAATGGGAAACCTATTTAACAATGTGTCTGGCTGCAGAGGAAACAGGCCTAAGCTGTTTCTTACCCAGAGTGCTTTGCACCAGTTTGACTCCGCCTCCAGGAGGAGATAAACGTGTGCCTGGCCCAGTTGTCGGACATTCAGCTGCACTGCTATGAAAAAGATGTAGAATATTACTTGTTTCTATCCTTTGCAGCACTAGCCTCAAGTTTAGGAATCCCAGACACTGAGTTAGTTGTTTACACACTTGAATTTACCAATTTAAAATGTAAATGCATGCAAAGACACTTGGCTCTATAAAGCACACAATTCTCTTCTGTGTAAATGATGTTATCTTCTTATATTTTAAGATATTTCAGGTAGGACCGTACATCTGCATATAGGAATGAAACGCAGCGTATAAAGGGGAACTTTAATCCACCAGTCTGTCTCCTGATCCTCAGGAGTACGACTGTGTGTAACTACAGTTGTACAAAACCCTCAATGGCTCCAAGAGGAGATGCGTGACATCTGATTAGCTGCCTTAAGTGATGCTGCAGGCTAGTGGCTACGTTTAGCTGCCACGTACACAACACTGCTCCCACCATTGAGTTGCATTGTGGGTAATGTACACTACTGTTCAAAAGTTCGGGGTCTCCCAGACAATTTTGTGTTTTCCGTGAAAGCTCACACTTCTTATTTTTCAAATGAATTGCAAAATTAATAGAAAATACAGTCAAGACATTGACAAGGTTAAGATAATGATTTTTATTTGAAGTATACATTTTGTTCTTCAAACTTCAAACTCAAAAGAAGCACCAGCATAACTGTTTTCAGCTGTACTAACATAATTGCACAAGGGTTTCCAAGGGTTTTCTAATAATCCATTAGTCATCCATAACCAGAATGTTGTTTGAAAAATGAGGACAATTTTAAGTTTTTTTCTTTCTCTTTCTAAATGACCCCAAACTTTTGAACGGTAGTGTCGGTGCCAGCTTCTGTGGAAGGGAGAACGATGCACGGAATAAAAATGTATTGAATACATGTCAACTGCTTTGATTTACTTTGTCCATGTTACAGCTGTTTAGCGCTGAATAGTGGGAGCATGGCCTCATGCTACTCTGCTGTAATCAACGCATATGGATTACAGCAACCCCTTCAATTCATCGTGGATTTTAAACGGTGTATTCTCTCGTCGTGAAAGCTTTGACCTCAGGAGTAGATTTCACGTCAGCAGAAAAAACACCATTCAATGCCACTTATCTAAAAGCTGTCATTAAGCATTACACAAGAGATCGCGGTCCAGCTGTTGAGCTCATTAATAATGCTCGCTCGTATGCATAATCGATGGCTTCTTTTACCTCCCGGTCCCTGCAGGAGAGATGAGGAATGACCTTTACATCACGCTGGAGAAAGGCGAGTTTGAGAAGGGCGGGAAAAGCGTCGCCCGGAACGTAGAGATCACCGTCTACGTGCTGGATATCGACGGGCAGATCCTCAAGGTAAAAAAAGAAGTATTTCCTCCCTAATCAGCAGCTGTATATCACGGTTGTTATGTTTCCTTTTTAGTTTAGTTTATTTCGGTAATATACAAAAATCTAAATTTTACAACAAAAGAAGAAAGTGGCTGAAGCTATCAAGCTTATAAGTGCTCTAACCTATGATTTCACGAGAAAACTTAATTCAGAGAATCATATACATATACCCATATAAATATATACACAAACATATACACATGCACATATATATATATATATATATATATATATATATATATATATATATACATATACATACACATACACATACATACACATTCACACACCCATATACATATACACACACACACACACACATACATACATAAATCCACACACATACATATTTACATAAAACAATAAACAAAACAACAACAACAACAACAAAAAACTTGTCCCCATTAACCGTTACTTATGATGCTTCATTAATTGATGATACGTTTTACTTCTCCAGAGTCATGTCTTTAAATTTTTTCTTGAATATTAACAGATTTTTTACTTTCCTTGATGTGATCAGTTAAAATATTCAACAGTGGAATATTTTAAAACAACAAATTGGAAACTATATCGTTTGGAACGACCAACTGCGTTGTTTTATTTATTTATTTTTTAATATATATTTTTATTTTAAGGCAAGTACACAAAGAAACAGTGCAATTGTGATACATTTAGCATTTTTCTTTCCCCCCCTCAAGCATTCAAGTCAACAGTATCGTTCTTATGGACAAACTCCCGACCAACAACCTCTTAATTTAGGATACACAAAACAAAACAAAACAAAAACTAAACTAAACTAAATCTAATGAAAAATAAAAATGAATTAAGAATTAGTAAATGAACAGTTATATAAAATCAACGATACACGATAACTGCGTTGTTGAAGGATATTAAAACGCCGTATTAATCATACAAGTCCTGCGCTTATTTTGGATCAAAACTCTCCATTTAAATATCGCTGACCCAGATGAGCGCTGAGGGCCTCTCCTGTGTGTTGCCCCTTTCTGGTGCAGCGCGGTGACAGGCTGCTCCTGCGGTTTCTTGCGCCGCCTCGGCCTTGAAGAGAAAATAGCCTCCAGTATAACTCCGCCGCCACCGCGCGGCACGCATCCCTCTGACACACATAAACACACGCGCCAATCCCATGTCATTCTCACTTTATTGGAGTTTGCGGTGTGTGTGGACGCTTTTCAGTAAACCGTGTCTTTTAATGTCTGACTCATTAATTCAGCGTGCCCTTCAAACCTGCCCCCCCCCCCCCTCGCCTGGCCTCTCATTTCCCCCTCCCCACTTCCTGTTATTTTTCTTTTCATTCTCTCTCACCCCCGTCCGCCTCTTGTCTTGATATTCCAGAGTCACGTGGCGGCCGGCGCCGGCGAGCCCGGCGGCGATGAGTACCACTCCTTGGTGCTGTACCACAACAACAGCCCCCGCTGGGCGGAGCAGATCAAGCTGCCCATCCCCGTCGACATGTTCCGCGGGTCGCACGTCAGGTTTGAGTTCCGGCACTGCTCCAGTAAGTGCGACCGGGCATTTGGACCTTTTTTACTTTTTTATTTATCTTAAAAAAGGTGAAAGGAGACGCATTTTTAGAACGAACGTTATCTGTTCAGGCGCCGCTCTCTGTCCGGTTATCCCGGGGCGGTGGAGGAGGGGAAGAAGAGGGGGGATTGTTGTGGAGGGAGAGGAGCGCAATAATCACTCACTGACCCCCCCACGCTTGAACCCGCCGACACAGCAGCCTCGAGGCTACTGCTCCCCCCCCCCCCCCCCAAACAGACACTGTCCAAATGTATAAGTCTGCGCCTATATAAGCATTTTCATAATGAGACCAGTTTGTCCAACTTCTGACCTCCTAATGAGACAAAACTTTAATTATAACTAAAATATTGCGCTCTCTCTCTCTTTATTTCTCTCTCTCTCTCTTTCTCTCTCTTTCTTCCTCACCCTCTTCTCCGAGCTGCAGGGAGTGGGCAGTCTCTTCTCTCATAACAAGCAGATATTATTATGCAGTTTGCAGCCACGCTGGGAGGCTGTGCGGCTGCGTGCGGCAGATACAGTAGCCTTATTAAAGCCGGCGGCGCCCGTATTAACGCCATCGGGCCGCCCATTAAGAGCCCCATTGAAGCCCGCGGTGACACCGGACTTTATGACTCCATTAGGGCTCCGAAACTCTGGGACGACCTGCCTGTAGGAATATGATTAGCGGACACTCTCGTCCTCACCGGCAACACAGAAAAGCACCTTTTGTATTGTTTGATGAATATCCTTTCAAATTCCGTCTTGTGGTTGCACTTATTATGCAGCAGCGGTAATTGTTAATTTATTCGTGGGGAGCCCAGTGTCGTCCCTAAATGGGACTAAAGGGGGCTGCGAGGGCCAGTCAGCACCTGCAGTGCAACGCTTTTGTTTTACTGCGGCACATTGTTCCACAATATTTCAAACAATTTAACTACATTCAACACATTTTATTGTTAATTATACGATTGGTGCCGTGTACAATTAGGAGAAATCCCACTCTGTGATTGTACGATATAATAGCTTAGTGCATGTGTGAGAGTTCAAGGCATCAATCTCCACCTGCTCTGCCGAGCTCAGCGAAACCTCACGCGGCACAACTTAATCTTTCCTAATCTCCTGGCGCCCGAGGCAAACAAAAAGGAAAAAGTTTGCAGTCTTGAGTCTTGTAAGCAATATCTTTCCCGGTGTGAAGACTTAATCACAGCCGGACAGGACAGACGGAAAAGAAATGGCCGTGGTGCAAATACCATTTTCTCAGTTTAATACAGTACAACTCGTGCTGCTCCTGGGACACACACACACACACACACACAAATAAACACAGTGCTAGCGCTCCACTTCTCACTTCCCGCTGTGCTCACATTAGCACTTTATTGCTCAAGCAGCAGATACATCAGATTACTTGTGTTCATAATTCTATGCAAATTATGCCCAGAGCTTAAAGAAAGCTTCTTAAAAACTCCACATCAATCACGCCCTCGGAGAGCAACTTCACAGCTCGAGATCTGGTATGTGTGCTTGTGGCCGGTGGGAGACGGTGTGTACTGTTCACCTCGCCCGAAAGCCACAGGTGTAACAGATGCTGACCCCACCCAACACTAATAATATAGTGGGGTCAAAGATCAGGCTCCCATGGAGAGTCTTCTTCTTTTTAATGCATTATTGAGGCCTAACACAAGTATTCTCTTCCTTCTTAACCCTCCTGTTACCTTCAAATGTATTAAAAACTCCAGAAAATGATTAGAATTAATATTGTTTCACAAGTTTAAGTGTGAGGTACTTTATGTTTGTTTGTTGACTACCTAAATAGCCTTTTAAATAAATAATAAAGTTGATGTTTCTTACATGTTTTACACAGTGAAAAAACAGCCTGGGGGTCAAATTGACCCCGAAGAACACAGATGCGTACAAATTGTGTACAGGACATTGAAAACATATCATGTGAATGTTATGTTTTCCCAGTTGTCCCCAATAAATTAGAAAAAGTCATGAAATATGAAGCAAAAGAAAACATGACGTTAAATATTGAATGGGGTCAAATTGACCCCAAAGGTAACAGGAGGGTTGAACACAGTTGCAGAATTAACTTTTAGAAAACCTTTATCGTCATTATGTTTGCCAGCTGCTCGTCTTCGTTTGCCTTTTTGCATCTCTGCATTGGTCGGATCTCTTTCAGTGGAGACAGCAGTGTGCATCACCTGCATGTGTGTGTGTGTGTGTGTGTGTGTGTGTGTGTGTTCAGCTCGGTGTTATGCTGGCATCAAGCAGAGCACAAGCACTGAGCAGCACATTCACTCCTTCAACTGGTTCATTTATATTGCATAACCTGAAAATAACTGATTTCATAACATTGCTCTTTGCTTTCTGTATTTCCAGGCAGTCTGCGGTTATGTATCTTGGACTTAATGCCGTGTCCATGTGTTGTTGTTTGACAGCTAAAGACAAGGGAGAGAAGAAACTGTTTGGCTACTCCTTTGTTCCTCTGATGCAGGAGGACGGCAGGACTCTGCCAGATGGCACCCATGAGCTCATTATCCACAAGGTAAAACTAAAACAACACCACTAAGACTTTGGACTGAACAACATGCAATAGAGTTGACTTTGTGCTTTGCGGGATGTGTTTTGGCACACGTAACGTCCTCAGATATTCTCCTGCTACTCATCCAAAATGCCACTCTTATTTTAGACCAATAGCATCGGACCATTCCGCCGGTTTCCATGCGCGGCGTTTGGTATTCCACATGAAAAAAAGATTTCAGTGGACAGAGATGAAGAAAGAAAAAAGGTTCATGGTCACTCTGTCCGTTGGTAAATGGCAGCTGAGAGATTCTCTCAAGTGAAACTGAATGATTTGCAGCGCGCGGGTGTTGCCAGGGGCTATTTAAAATGGGATTACATGCTGTATGTGATTATGTGAATCGTGGGTTCTGTTATCACACTGTTTGGTGCCGTGGGTTGAAAAAAAACAGCTCACATCACTGCATTACAGAGCGGCTGACCCATGAGTCACGTCCACTTGCGTAACGTTCTCAAGCTGCGGCGTTCGATCGAAGCCTTGGGCGAGCGGTAATGCATGCGTTTCTTTTGCTCGACGCGCGCACGATTCATCGGAGGAAGTCCAGCTCCGTGTTTAGCGCACCGTTTATTTCCCTTTTTATGCATTTTTTATAGACCGTAAGACCCTCCCACTCATCTTTTCACACATTTTTTAGTTCGGAAAACATCAAAAGACGAAGGCAAATAAAAATGGGCAGCATCCTCCAGTTAAAAGCTACTGCAAGACCGTCTTGGGTGTAATTCAGAATAATTGCAGACGGCATGGTTTTCCTCAGCTGCAGGCGAAGGGTGTGTGCAGAAACCTCAGGACAGAAACGCATCGAGCGTACACAGACGTTTTATTGGCAGAGCAGTGACCCAAAGTCTGATTATTTATATTATCGTTAGCGTGAGTATTTTTCTACACTCCGTTTTTAAAAACACAAAACTCCCCCTTTTTAAAAATCTTTTTTATTGTTTTCTTTTCCTGTCAGGTGGCCAGATTTAGTCCGACCCTCCAACCTGAGCCTGCCAGTTTTAGAGGACAACTCAACTGGTAGCTCTGTGTGTTCCCATCGTACAGACGGGGTGGGGGGGGGGGGGGGGGGGAAGAGGCCCGTTCCAATGCCAGATGGAAGTTGCTGAAAAGCTCAATGAAGCTGGCATGGCCTATTTTTCTCCCCAGACCTAAAATAGACACACAGCAGAATCAGTCCAAACCGTGCGGTAGCTTTTGGAGCTCCAAAGGCCTCAGCTGGAGACATTAAAGCAGCACATTAAAATCCCCCAAAATAACAGTCGTGCTCTGTGATTGATTACGTGCAACAGCTCGGATGTCTCATTCACGACTGGAGTTCAGCCGTCCCGCCGACGACTCTGATGTAATATAGAAAACCTCAAACCGCGTTCGTACAATCGTAAAAGAAATCGCCCCATAAATAATAAGATAAGATAAGATATTCATTTATTAGTCCCACAGTGGGGAAATTCAAGGATCACAGCAGTGGGTGTACATAGAGGATTAATACAAATAAAAGATACAAATAAAAACACAAAACAATACTAAATAATGAAATACGAAATACTAATACTACTAATAAAATACAAATACTAATACTAAATTACTAATACTAAATACTAACACTAAAATACTAAAAACTAAAAATACTGAATACTAATCCACATGTATTCGACGTGAACGCATTGCTTTGAGAGAAGGACAGTCTTCCTCTCCTCTCCTCAGCATCTTCCGTGTCAGTTCACAAAATGTGTGTGTGTGTGTGTGTGTGTGTGTGTGTGTGTGTGTGTGTCCCCTCCCTTTCTTTCCCGCGTGCCCAGTGTGAGGAGAACACCAGCTTGGCGGACTGTCCGCGCTACCTGAAGATGCCGTTCTCCAAGGCCAACCTGCCGTCCAACAACCAGACTCTGAAAGGCCCCAAGGAGTCCTTCTGGATCACCAGCTTCCTCTGCTCCACCAAGCTCACGCAGAACGGTAAACCAGACGTCTCCCCCGCCGAGGCGTCGATTAGATCGGGTAACCGCTTGCGCGAGCCGCGGCCAAAAGATAGCGATCAACACTTCCCAAAAGACTTAAGCAAATGGGAAGACGCCATTTGTTTTTACTGAGCGAGTAGCGAGTTCTCTGCAGGTGAGAAAGCAATATTTCCATCTCAACTTTACAACCGTGTGAGAAAAACACCATGTGACCATGCAGGGTGGTGGGAATCGCCTCCAGTTCCCACTGCTCACTAATGGACCAGTACATCCTTGCTTTCCTAAACTAGTTGCAGAGTGGGAATTGTTTCAGAAGGACTAGCTGATCGCTGATGATGTTTTATTTATATTATTTTATTTATACTGCAGTCAACAATAGCCAACGATAATCCAAATATATATAAAGTGTGCCGCAAAGGAGACGTTTGTTTTCCTCCCACTGACACAAACCTCACCAGACACTCACTGTTGTACTAAAGGACAGTATTTTTAGACTTTAAAAAAAACATTAAATGATAAATCATCTTTTACCTCATTAAGAAGAGAGGAGAATATATGAACTGAAAAGCTTTATTTATATAGCACCTTCAAAAACAACATATACAAAGTGCTCTACAGAGAATCAAGGCAAAACAAATACAATGGTAAGGTACAAATAGAAAATAGAAAACAGACAAATTAAATTAGGATGAACTGCATAGAAGGACGACATCACTTGAAAGCACTTCTATGAAAATGGGTTTTAAATGATTTAAAAGAATATACTTGCAACAGGCTGTTTATGTCCTGCATGCATTTGATGTTGTTTGTGATGTGAATATGAAAGTATTACAACGTTTTGGATGACAACATAGACTCGACTGATTGGTTAATGCAGTCACACACACACACACACACACACACACACACACACACACACACACACACACACATGGGCACACACAGATTTACATGTAAAGTTGCAAAAAGACACTTCAGGTTGAACGGGATCCGGAGAGACGGCGAAGAGACTTTCTTCTTGAGGCTTATGTTTTATTCATGCGCATGTCTGGGGAACCTGGCTCAGGAAAAGTACTTTTGATCTCCTTTACCCCGCCGCACTTGAACATGTCATCGTTTGTTTGGCATCTGTGGAGGTTTTGGGCTGTAATTGGAGGGCGTGGTGGTGCTTTGCGATCCGACGCTGCACGTTGCTCTCATAATCCTGCGTTTCTCTACAAACAAACACCAGATTTGTCCTGATCTCTTCCTCACTTACTATCCCCGTTGATCTCCTCCCTCTTTTTCTGTCATTCCCAGGAGACATGCTGGACCTGTTGAAGTGGCGAGCCCACCCCGAGAGGATCAACGACAGCCTCTCTAAGCTGAAGGAGATCGACGGCTCAGAGATCGTCAAAGTAAACCCACGGCGTGATTGCTGCCACTGAATCGCTTCCCGCCTTCCCGGCATTTGTAGCATCGATCGATTCGGATTTGATTTCAATCCGCATGTTGTTGTTTTTTCAAGTTCAAATTGAGAAGATGAGGATGTTTAAAGAGTGAAGAGCGAAGTCAACTTAAAGCTGCAGCTCACACATATAAACTCCCTCTTGTCCAGTTTCTACAGGACACCCTGGACACGCTCTTTGGTATTCTGGATGAAAGCTCCCAGAGATACGGGCTCAAGGTGTTCGATTCCCTGGTAAGCAACTTGTTCTAACGAACCCTCTTTTCCTCTTCGTGTCACGATGCCATCACAGAAAACTGAAACTTTACCCCCGGAGGACGATGGATTGATGTGACGCCGCAGAGCTCGCTGAACCAATCTCACCCTGGTCACGCTGCACTGCGCCGATAGAGCGAGGCGCCTGATCAATCTCTCTCTCTCCCTCTCTCTCTCCGTCTCTCTCTCACTCTTTGTTTGCGTGTCCCGCTCACTCCACATCAGTCTCAAAGTGACACTTTCTCCTCTCTCTCGGCGCGGCGTTATCAATGATGTGAAGGTCTAGCGCGCCGTCCAGTTTCCCTTTTGTGGTTTGGAGATCAATACAACAAGTCTGACATGTGGACTTAATCTCCTGCGGTCGGGCAAATTGTATTTCACAACAACCGGATGCATAGAGCAACTGCTGTAGTCACTGTCAAGCTGTTTTTTCTTAGTTTAGTTGTTTATTTTGTATATTTACCTTTGCATTGAAAATGCAGAAGGTAATGTTTTGATCGCCGTGTATTTGAATGTGTGCGTCGCGTGAGTGTTATTCGCATAAGTCAAAAAGTATTAAACTAAATCGCATGAAATTTGGTGGGGTGATTGGTTATTATCCGGGGAGCATTTGATTACATTTTGGTATTGATCAGGTCAAAGGTCAAGGTCATGAAAAGGTCAACATCTTCTTTTTACCATAGCACAGTCAATTTTTACGTTCATAATTCAATGCCCAATCTTGTGATATGCGAAGGTATGCGCTCTACCGAGTGCCCATTCTAGTTATTCTATGTTACACTACTTCTTCTTTTTTAACAGTGTGTCTCCTCTGTTTATTTTCCAGGTCCATATCATCAATTTGCTCCAGGACAGCAAATTCCAGCATTTCAAGCCCGTCATGGACACCTACATCGAGAGCCACTTCGCCGGAGCGTTGTCCTACAGGTACGCGGCGTTCCAGCCTCCGCTTCTCAAAGATGTCTCCGTTGCATTATATTCTAATGACATCCTGTATAATAATAATAATAATAATAATAATAATAATGCATTTCATTTTTATCGCACACTTCCTTCAAAGAATCTCAGAGGGCCACACAGATAGTAAAAACAAATAAAACCGATTAAACAAATAAAACCGATTAAAACATAGTTAAAGCAACCCATACAAAATAAATAATAAAAAAAAGAATGTAATAGCTGACAATAAATTAACTCAAGGTAAAGAAATATGCCTTCCTGAATAAAAAGTTTTTTAGGCCAGGAGAGGCTGACATGCATCCTGAGGGTCGGCTCCTCTCAGCTCTGAGTCAACAGGAGCGTGGATGAAATGCTCATGGTGCCCCCTGGCTGACGCCGAGCGAATTGTGAAAACGTGCTCACTTTTCTGCTTCCTACCTCCTCGTTTCCTCGCCTATGTCTGTCACGTGTAAAAACACCCATATTCATAACCTGCTGTTCTCACAGGCTGTCTTCTTCACACTCTCTGTACCTGCTGAGATAACGTGCTGGTGTCGTTTTTTTTTCTTCTTCTTCTTCCATCTTTGCATAAACCCTGCTGCCACATTCATCTGCTTTAAACTCTTTTTTACCTGGGATACTGTTTCATTCAGAGTGTCGCACCTTAATTAGTCAACACATACATTATTGTCACGATGTGAAGTTATTAATAGAGCACCAAGAAATAATTTATCAGCCGCTCGCTGTTTCACAAAGACGATGCCGTCCATGAAATATCTGATTAGATTTGAAGAATTTTATTCGAGACTCCACCGATTTAAAATGCGGAGCAAACAACGAAAGGTTTTATATTGAATTTGCCGTTTGTCATCCTCAGTGTGCAACATTAGAAGTGACAGCGTTCTATAAAGAGCCAGTAATCTAGTGGAATTATTTTCTCTGAAACAGTTCGAACACATTGTTTCATTTTAGAAACGCTGCATTGCCTCATCTTCATTTTGCAAAATCCAGTGTGAGAAGCGATGTGCGATGGGGTGATCGTGTGTGTGTGTGTGTGTGCGTTTGTGTTTCCTTCAGGGACCTGATCAAAGTGCTGAAGTGGTACATGGACCGCATTGTTGACGCCGAGCATCAGGATCACATACAGCAGGTGCTCAAGGTGAGGCGTCTGCAGGAGGACAACACACTCAAAAGACACACGTTCAAATATATATGCAGTAGCGTCATCTCCTCAGGCGCGCAGAAATGCAAATAAATGAACTGGCTCCCTCTGGCTGCCACTCCTCCTAATTACACCCCCCCCCCCCCACCATCTCACACTCCCCATTAGCAGAGAAAGCAACGCGCCGCCATTCCCCATTCCCCTCCTCGCTCTATTACGCCGCATGCAGTTTTAATCAGCAGCAATGCAGAGCCGCTGGGGTTGGGAATCGACATCCCGGTATTCTAATGGCTCATGAAGATGCACCGTGGGAGGAGCACATTGCGGCTTCTGTGCTGTGGTTTTTACCATTCATCATGCGCGCAATACATTCTTCACCAGAAGTAAATTGTTACTCTGTCACAGAGTCAATTATAAATGAGTGATGCGCCGCAGATGTGTTGTTGGAGCGTCGGCCTTCTGGCTGATCCGTACAATGTTTTTCATTAGTTTTCTTTTGGATAGGTTTCATTCAAAGTGTGATCGCTGTCAGGGTGGTTGTCTTTGTAATTGAAAACACTAGGACTACAACTAATTGTCTTTCATTATTAGTCAATCTGACAGTTACTTTTTCAATAACTAAAATCATAATAAATGTCTGAGCTACAAGGGCCGAATATGAGGCGTTCAAGGTTCAAGTTTCAAGGTTTTTTATTTGCCGTCTGTGCCTAGACCAGCAGTCCAGACACATCGGAATTGTTTTTGCAGGGCTCTCCGAGTCAGCAGAGATAGAAAAGAAACACACTATAATAATAATAATAATAATAATAATAATAATAATAATAATAATAATAATAATAATAGTAATAGAAATGTAATAGAAATGTGAAGAATATATTTTAAAAAGCACAGTTCAGACTGCTCATGTACGCTGATCACTCCAAAACTGAGACATATTCTAGTAAAGAAGACGGAAAGCTAAAGCAAAGTACATTTTTGGCAATTTTTCTTCACAAATTCCTTAAAAAGTGTCTATAAAAGTGAACACTTTGATAAATGGAGCTATCAGGGGCATCATTAAATGTCACATTATTCTTTAGGGAAGTCTGGTTCTCTTGTCTTGTTCATCGCAGACCAGCTGATGAATGTTTCTTCTTTCTCTCCTCCAGGCCAGCGAGTACATCTTCAAGTACATCATCCAGTCTCGCCGGCTCTTCTCATTGGCCACGGGAGGCCAGAATGAAGAGGAGTTCCGAGTCTGCATCCACGAGCTCTTCATGTCCATCCGCTTCTTCCTCTCGCAGGAAAACAAAACCACCAGTCCGGTTGCCCAAACACAGGTGTGTGTGTGTACAGACGTGTGCGTCTGAAATCACCTGTGCCTCTGAATGTGCAAATCTGTACCCTGTTACTTTATGTTTTCTGTCTCGGGGGCTTCCGTTAATGCAGTTGTGAAAGGTGAGAAAGTGTCTGTAATTGTATTTCATGCTGCCAGAGGGTGAGTAATCAGAATAAGAAATGTCTGCTGCAACTTTACCATTTCCGCTGGAGGGTCTGCACAGCGGGGCGGCCGCCTTCACGGATTCCCGACAAACAAAACCAAAACGAACGAGCTAAAGATGCCAAAGATAATCATAATTACACATCAGAAAACAGCTGTGTGTGTGTGGTTGTGTCTACATGTGTGCACACCTGGAGGGATAGAACTCAATTATTTCCCCACTACAAAACCTGTGCGATCTGTTTCCGACCCATCCTATCGCTCTGCCGTCTCCCATCATTTCTTATCTTCTATATTCCTTTGTTGTTGTTTTTTCTCATTATTTCTCTTTGGTCCATTCAGCTCTCATTCGGACGCGTCCTGCATCTAAATGTGTATTAATTCCCGTAACCACGCTCATAATTTATTTTCTTTTATTCCTTATTTCCCTTACCTCAACATATGTTGTGTTCCAGCATTTGGGGGAAATCTTTTCCAATTACTCCATCTGGTCTTCTTTTCACAGTTCATTTGATCCATTATAACAATCTACTCAGGAAACCGACAATCTTGTTCTAAACCCTCCAGTCACTTTGTGATTATCTCGCCTCACTTTGAGGCCGCGGCAGCGAGCGCAACATTAGCTATTCCGGCTACGCCCTCTCCGTGCCGTCTGAAAAGCTCCACTTCATCCCTCCGCTGACTCCGGCTCTCGGCTAATCGGTATTCTCCACACAGCGGCGTCTGTGGGAAGATGCCGGCCGGGGTAACGCTGACCCAACTCGACGTGCGGGCACACGAGCAGCGAATCCACGTGCACAGAATTCTGCACCTGTAACCTGATATGTGTTCGCAGCACGTGATGCACTGCACACTCAGAGGGATGCTGAGAGTAATGTGTAAATGATTACGTAATTGCGATGTTTCTGCACAGATGGAATTTGCCTTTTGGGGACAATTACATAACCAAACAATTAACACCGGACTCAGTTATTGTTCTAAATGTGTCATGTACAGAGCGATTCAACACATCGTGGAATCAGAATATATTTCAGTTACGACTGTAGGGCAGAATATCGAACTCCTGTCTGAGTCTCAACTGAAGAGAAACACTATGACTTAGTTATTACCACCAGAGAGCCGTCAATTAGTATCAATACAACGGAACTCTCTTTTGGCGGAAGGTAAACAACAGTGAAACAAAGTGTTGGCGAAAAATAACTTTTATCCAGGCTTCCTCGCTGCACAATTGAATAATGAAGATCGCTAAAATCTGACTCATCCCCCTCTATATTTCAGCAATCTTCATTTTTCAATTGTGCAGCGAGAATCTGACAGAACTGACAGAACTGACGGTGTCATCAGACGGAGAGATACAAACAGACACACAGCAGCCCCCCCCCCCCCCCCCCCCTGCAGCATCTCTTCCATTGAATTACACAACAGCCGATATTGACCTTTTCCAACAAAACACAGACCTGTATGACTGCAAAGAGTTTTGTGTTTTTTTTTTCATTTTCTAAAAAATTTAACAGGTGTGTGTGTGTGTGTGTGTGTGTGTGATGAATGTGTTCATCCAAGGCCCCCGAGGTACTGAACCCAATTTGTTATTTTCCCCAATCGCTTTAGAGAATAGAGGCCCCTTCTCAGATGAAATACACGATTTGGTAAAGCTGGTTTAGTGGAGAATGTATTGACATTACATGTAAAACATGCACGTTCATATCTTGAAATGCTCTTTCTGATATAACTTGCGTTTAGTTGTTGACTAAAGTGGATTCAGAGTGCCTCCGTTGCTTCTCTCGGGGTCCAGGCGGTGTTCCTGCGGACGTTCCCGGCAGTTTACGGCGAGCTGCTGAAGATCTTCACGGTGCGCGAGGTGGCCGGCTTCGTCAGGGAGACGCTGAGCAGCCTGCCCACCGCCGTCCACGCCGACTGCCTGGAGGCCGTCAAGCTGCAGTGCATCACCAAGACGGTGGAGAGCCAGCTTTACATCAACCCAGGTGACGATCTGATCCATGCACAGTTTGGTGGGCGTATGTAACTCAGGGTTCGTACGGTCATGGAAAACCTGGAAAAAGTCATGGAAACGGTCATTTCCAGGTCTGGAAAAGTCATGGAAAAAACTTAAATCATCAAAGTTTTTGAAAAGTGATGGAAATGTGTTATAATCACATGTTCATTTACGCCGAGTTTGAAATAATTCATGTTTTTTAAAGAAAGACGCTCAGAATATGAGCCGGCGTACGCTCTCAATATGCTGCATTTTCTAAATTGTTCATGTTTATACAGAGATTTCAGTTTGTTCGTGGAAATTTGGTTTAAAGTCAAGGAAAATTCATGGAAAAGTCCTGGAGAAGTCAGTAGTCATGGAAATCCATTGGTCAAAATGTGTAAGAACCCTGATAACTCATGCTCGACACATTGGAAACCCAATACCAAAACATTTGTGAACAAATGGCACAAATACAAACGAGCACTGCATATAGATTATGAACACAGGAAAGCCCAGAGGGGCGCAAATGCATCCGAACAACCAGCACCATGTACCAACGGGCTATATTAATCCACATTATACTGATTATTTCTGCACTCCTGCATTGCATTCATTTGAGAACACGTCTTAGCTAATGTAACCCACAGTGCACCTTAATGTGTTTTTAAACCGGAGCAAATTACAGCCACTGTGTTATGCTCAGCGTTCTCCCAGAAGCTACAATTACAGAGAAAATGTCCCATGTCCAAATCCCATTCCGGTGAAAACAAAGAATAACACATCGATACATTTATTCATATGTAATAAACATTGTGAATCGCTTGTGAAAGCAAAACTAATACAGCCGCGTGTTGCGTTGTGTTCTCTCCTTATATATCGCTACGTCTTTGATGGATGACATCGTTGTGTGTGTGTGTGTGTGTGTGTGTGTGTGTGTGTGTGTGTGTGTTGCAGAGTCGCGGTGCATCCTGTTGCCGGTGGTGCTCCGTGTCCTCCAGGCCCACATGCAGGAGCAGAGGGACCTGGTCATGTGCGCCCGCATCCTCACCAGCATGCTGTCGCTCATCAAGAAGGAGGAGAACGGCACCGCGGTGAGCGTCGCCGTGGTAAATAGTTGCCGTGACGACGCTGACATCGTCCTCAAAGCAGAGGTTTGACGTCTCGCTGAGACTTGAAGGAGTAGTTTGGTACCACCGTCGTGTTCCTAAGGTGGATATGGAGATTATTTAGGGTGCAGAGATGAGATCGGCATCATGAGTATCCTGAAATGCCTATTCAGCATATTGTGGCATAAAAGTAATCTACAAGAATAAAATAAGAAGTGACTTTACACCTCGACGTTATCCAGCGTAGTTCAAATGAAATCCCCTTCCGATTCCACGAGGCTGGACAAAAGAATTACCAACGAGGGGACCGCCGCCATAATAACTGGAAATAACATTTAAGGAAGTCAAAGCTTGAGGAATTAGTCTTCAAGCAATTTCCTCGCCAATACATTCCCTCAGCAGATTGCTTTGTTGTTTTTATGGGCAATTAGTCTTCGTAACAAGGACATTGGCAGCCAGGCAGTTCAGTAATGAGCCCCATCAATTTAGCAATGGCATGGTCGAAATGGCAGTCACACCGAGATGTGTGTGTACGTGCGTTTACCTGATTTGTTTGCGTTTGTGTGTGTGTGTGTGTGTGTGTGTAGCAGCTTGGGTTGCCTGACTTGGACTGTTTGCTGTTTGAGGGGCAGCTAGTGGTAAAGAAGCCCAGTAGGACACATGCATATTGTATAGACGACACACACACACACACACACACACACACACATGCACACACACACACACTGGTGGCACATCTAAAGAGAAGTGACAGCAGTGGCTGCCAATGTGCCAGTCTGAAGCTCCTTCTAATTATCGCTCTGTCCAAAACCTGTCGGTCTTGTCAGGGGAGACTAGAGGGAGCTGAACACACACACACACACACACACACACACACACACACACACACACACACACACACACACACACACACACACACACACACACACACACACACACACACACACCAGTTTATCCTCCACTCTCTTTGAGTGGCATTTCATCTTTAACTTTCTCTCTCTCCTTTGTATTTATTATTTTGGATTCTCCTCTCTTTCTCTGTGAATATAGAGTTTTAAAATGAAAAACTTGGCCTTGATACTTCTCATTAGTCCCCCGACATACTTGTTGAAGACGGGTGAAAGTAAGATTATAGGGTACGGAGTGGAAGACTTTGGCTTTGACACCACTTGTCCATCGTGGTTCAATGTTGTGCCAACAGAAGTAGAATTAACAATGAGTCAGTGTTACATATTTACAAAATTGGATGTCTGGTAAAGTAATAATTCAGCCAACCACCTTCTCTCGTTCTCTCCTTTCCAACGGTCTGATCACACATGTAAAATACAAGCTCGATACAAGCTCATTGTAACAACATGGTGTGTGTGTGTGTGTGTGTGTGTGTGTGTGTGTGTGTGTGTGTGTGTGTTGCTTTGGGTGAGGCGGATTGGCTAACCTTCGACAGGCAGACATGACGCCTATCGGCACACACTTCTGCTGCTACGTGTCGTTTATTCTGAGGTTTGAAGGGACCTGGACAGAATAGTCCAATTCAATAATCCAGATTAATATTAACAGTCAGGAACACACACATCCAGGTAACTTAGAGAGAGCGACGTCTCTGAATCTCAAGGAGAACCCTGACATGTTAGATTCACCTAACCTTTAGGGTCAATTTGACCCCATTCAATGTTTAACGTCGATGTTCTTTGGGGTCAATTTGACCCCAGGCTGTTTTTCATTGTGTCAAACATATAAGAAATATCAACTTTTTTATTTATTTAAAGGGCTATTTAGGTCGTCAACAAACAAACATAAAGTACCTGACACTTAAACTTGGGAAACAATATTAATTCTGATAATTTTCTGGAGGTTTTAATTGCTGGGGTCAAATTGACCCCGAGGGTAAAATATGTTAGTAAATGTAACGGTAACAGGAGGGGTAAAAAGTGTAAATAAATGACAGTTGAGTCGTCCTGTTGCCTGTCATTCATGTGCACATGTTGCGTCCTCTGTTCAGGAGCCGGTGGTCTCAGAAGAGGTGGAGCTCATTGTTGAGAACCTGCTGGGAGTTTTACTGAGAACCATCCTGGAGATTAGCAACCGACCCCAGCCTGCTGGACCTGCCATGAGACTTCAGTTCCAGGATGTCACGGTATGTTTGTTTTACCATGTGTGTGTGTGTGTGTGTGTGTGTGGGGGGGGGGTGCAGGTTATATGTGTGCAAGTGCACACGCGCGCAGGAGTAGTTACAGATTTTGAAATTGAGTCGCTGCTGTGGCGACTGTGATTTTGGCAACATAATTAACATTAATAGCAAACAATAATTAAGATTTATAATACGACACAGCACGGAAGGGGAATAGTAATGAGATCACCAATGAGACTGGAGGAGGGCTTGTTCCACTTACAGGGCTCCACTTATGTGGCTGCAGTTCTCACCGGTTGCCAATAGGGGTTATTAAAGGTCATTCTGCAGTAAAACAAAGCTCTTCCTTTCCTCTTTCCTGCTCCAAAAGACATAAAGGATCACACTTTACCGCCATAGTTCACCGCCGGCATCCCAGATGATGACTACTTCCTACATGCATGTTTAGAATCACAGCCGCGTATTAATGTGTTCATTTAGAGACCGCCCGGGAGATAATCCTGGGTTACATCGCATCTTTAAAACTGAAGACCCACACAACGTGTCCTCTTTTTTTTCATATCTCGGCGTGTTCATCCTGTCAGGGGGAGTTTGTGGCGTGTTTGCTCGCACTTCTGCGACAGATGAGTGACAGACACTACCAGCAGCTGCTGCAGGCATTCAGCAACAAAGACAGCCTGAGGGTAAGACCTCTCTCTCTCTCTCTATCTCTCTCTCTGTCTCTCTCTCACACACACACGCACACACACACACATGTGTACATGTGCAAATGAGTATTTGTATCCCTGCCTGCTTCCATGCGCAAATGTAAACATGTGTGCATATCATTGAGCTCCTCTATGAGGTCATCAGCAGCAGAATAGAAAATGAAAAAGAAAAGAGGGGCAGGAACACAGAAGAAAGGTAATCGTGTCACGAGTTCTTCTGCTGAGAAATGTCGATCTGCCGAATGTCAGAATGTCGAGAGGCGAAATGATTTCGTTAGCTCGAGAGCACAACGGTGTCTGAGGAAAGTGCCTGGAGAACATCGACCAATGGAAAGACGACACATTGAGACGTGGCGCTAAGCAACCAGCATGGATTCAAACTGAAAGACGCTGGACTTCAGTTTCAGCACCATGGAGAGAGACGCACATCCACTGCATTTGATTCCATACGGCACACTAATCCTTGAAGATGTAGTTTACCCACAATGCTGTTCTTCTCTTCCGCCCCATGTGATTACACAACACTGTAATTAGATGAATGCACCAAAACACCTGTCGGGGTACAACAATAATCAACACACGTCTTTAATCCTAATTGAGTGAACGGTGGAGTGATATGCACATAGCTTGATTTGGGAATGTTTAATTACCATGTTTAATTGCCAATGTGTGTTTGTTTGTGTGTGTGTGTGTGTGTGTGTGTGTGTGTGTGTGTGTGTGTGTGTTTGTGTATCCCAGGACTTTCTTCTTCAGATCTTCACTGTCTTCAGGATCCTAATCCGACCAGAAATGTTTTCTAAGGACTGGACCGTCATGCGGTTGGTCACCAACAAGTAAGAGCTCACACACACATGTCCACACACACACACACACACACACACACACACACACACACACACACACACACACACACAGAGCTCTCATCTGATTAACAGTGCACTCAGAGCCTCGTGTCTGTCCCCTGACGGTGTGTTCCACCTCTCGACATTCCCCTTCAAAAGGTCAATGCGATTTCAATATTTGAATCTCATCATTATGGAACGTAATTGCAAATGTTTCTCTCCTTCACCGGTGCACCGCCCCTCCACAAGTGGTCCGTCTGAACAGCATGTACACTGTTCAAGGTGATTTGTTCCACCTCTTCCTCTCTTTCTCTTGTTCTTTTAGTGTCATCATCACAACCGTCCTCTACCTTTCTGACGCTCTGAGGAAGAACTTCCTCAACGACAAGTTTGACTACAAGGTAGGTGTGTGTGTGGGTGTGTGTAGGTGTGTGTGGGAGTGGATCTAAACAGGGATGGTGTACTACAAAGCGGTTTCAATATCAAACAGCCTCTCCCACCCACACACACTCGCACACAAACAACCAGGCAGCCAGATACACATTTATAACACGAGTCATTAATTCACTTAATTGTGTTCACTACAAGTTTCAAAACAAAAGACTTTACTGAGACACAGACATACAGCAGAGCTGATACCGTTAGTCAGAAGCTTACAATTGACTATAGAATGAGCTGGAATGAATGTGATCCTCCACTTTGTGTGAGACTGAAATGAGCAGCTGCTACATGCCACTAAAAACGTGCTAAAAACGTACTCACGCTGCAGAAGGATGTTTTTGTTGTGCAGCGTTGACACAATGCACTTTGTTTGCTCTAATTTTTCAGGTGTGGGACTCGTACTTCTATCTGTCTGTAATATTTATCAACCAGCCGTGTCTTCAGCTGGAGTCCTTCTCCCCCTCCAAGAGGAAGAAGACCCTGGAAAAGTGAGTTCTGGTTGTTTGCACCCTGCCTTCCTTTTGCTGCACGCGCCAGGATGGCCTGGCTGTAATGAGCCATGAGCTCTCTCGACAAGCCACCAACACACACACACACACACACACACACACAGAATACTGCAGGACACATTCAATGTATAGGCTACATGCTCACTGCTTCAGCACGCAAACATTTCTAACAATGACATGCTATTGTGCAGGTATGGAGACATGAGGGTGATGATGGGCTGTGAGATCTTCAGCATGTGGCAGAATTTAGGTAAGATGATAAAACATTTCAACATGGTTCACATAGAGGATTTTATAAGGTTGTTTAGAAGGGACTCGGTAACATTTAGCTTATTCCAAGTGGTGCTGCAAACCTCTCTTCCAGTCCAGCAGTATGTTTCTATCACCACACGTCTGTACATATATCACCATCATTATATTCAGAGTTCTTGAGGTCCGTGTGGCGCATCAGAGAAATTAGAGACGCATAAATGGTGTTTTATTTCTCTGTTCTCGAGCAGATCGGAAATAAATAGAAAGAGAAAAACCCACTCAGACTTTTTTTTTAGCCCAACAACTATGTGTAACCATGGCAACCAAATAGGTGCTCTTTATCCTTTTGTTCTGCTCCGAGTTCGTGATGGATCTGTGCAATTTTGTGTTTTTTATTGGCTGTTTCTATAGTTTTTCAGTGTGTTTTTTACCCACCGTTTTCTGTAGTCACTTTATTTGTGTTGTATTTATGTCAATTTGTATGGAAGTTAACGCTAATGCATTTTAAGTAACACAGACTAATAACACACTTATTTAAAGTACTGAATCAATTTGGTTAGAGTGCAGCGCCGAGCACATGAAATTAGAGCAGAGTTGGACAAAATGGCTCCGAAACAAACATCTGGGATGATATCTGATATCTGGGATGAAGTGAGAGCCAGACCTGCATGTGGACTTCTGTCTCTCCTCCAGGGGAACACAAGTTGAACTTCATCCCGGCGATGATCGGTCCGTTCCTGGAGGTGACGCTGGTGCCTCAGCCTGATCTGAGGAACGTCATGATCCCCATCTTCCACGACATGATGGACTGGGAGCAGAGACGCAGTGGCAACTTCAAACAGGTACCATCACTTCTCTCTTAGAATAGAATAGAATAGAATTATACTTTATTGATCCCCAAGGGGAAATTTGTGGACACAGTAGCACCAATAAACTAAACACACAAGAATAAAATATACATATAAGAAAGAAAGAAAAAGTGACTGTGCATAAACTATACAAGTGAAATATAAAATACAAAATACAATATATAAGTATATATACACAACATATATGCAAATATATATATATACACACAACATATGTGCAAATATTCAGCAGTGTAAAAATTAAATAAAATGTGCAAAATGCAAAATGCAAAGGGTATGTTATTGCACTCTTGTTGTTCTAAACTACTATGCTATTAGCTAACAGTTTTGAAGATATTTTTTGGTGTAATAAAATAGAACAATGATACATTTTTGACATGACTGCTATTTTTTGATAGGTTGTAATGTTTTAGAAGTTGATTCCCATACCGGGAGTTGAACCTGGGTGAAAACCAGGAATACTAACCACTCGAACAAATGAGACATAACTAGGGATGAGAATTGATAAGATTGTAACGATTCCGATGCCTTATCGATTCCTGCTTATCGATTAGATTCTTTATCGATTCTTTTATCGATTCTTATTGGGCAAGGGGTAAGAAAAAGAGCACAAACGGGTTTATTTACATTCATTTTCTTTTCTATAATTTTCTATAATGCTGCACACAACATATACACAGTATGTATACATACACATTTAATTTTTTTTAAATAACCAAAAACATTTAACACATTATAATCTGTCTGTGACTGAAAAAAAGATATTTTGAGAAATACAATGCTATCACTCTTTCATTAGTGTGTCAAAAGTCACAATTATACTATAATATATAATAATGCGAGCTGCCAGACTTTGCCAGACTTTGAGGTAGTTTGTTTATATTAGAAGACACCCACATTAATGTCACTGTCAAACTCAATTTAGGTAAAAAAAATTAGATAACACATAAATGTATTAAATGCAACATTTTATTTCTGTGTAAAATAATGAGTAATGATGAGACTCGGTCCACATTAAACCCTGTATCTAACAAAAGTACCTGACAGGGAGGACACGGTATTCTTTATTCTCTCCCCCACCAGCTTGATGGTAAACAAAATAAATGTAACACAGTTTTGCCTCTTCTTTGACGCGTGAACGGACGTGAATCGACCGCGCCGTTCCTCCAAACCACCCGCGCTGCTGCTGCTGCTGCTGCTCCTCTCGCCTTTTCATCGTTAGCGTTTGAACCGGCAGCCCCTTTGAGATCTAAATGTTCCTCTTCTCTCTCTCACAGGTGGAGGCCAAGCTGATCGACAAGCTGGACAGCCTGATGTCCGAGGGCAAAGGAGACGAGACGTACCGGGAGCTCTTCAACAGCATGTGAGTTAGAGAAAGGAACTGAGACAGGAAGTGGACATATGGAGAAGTGGGGTCATAATTACTTACATTTGTCTAATTATCTCGGATTTTAGAGGATTTTGAACCCTGGTAGCCAAACAGCACAGATAGCAGCGTTACCGCCTGGTTATACAAACGGTTAAATGTCTTAAACTGATTGGCAGATTAGAGAATATGCTGTCAAAAATCTAAAATATTAGTATTAAAGAATAGGCAGTGGGTAGTTCCGTATTGTTGGATTACTAATGAGAGGTAAGTGGTCATTATTCACCTTCATCCTCACTCCAACCTCCTCCATGGCCAGTCCCGGTCCACTCTGTCCTTGTGTCTCCAGGTCCGTGCTCCTGCATTCTTAGTGTATGTGCTTCACGCTAATGTGTGTGTGTGTGTGTGTGTCTGTGTGTGTGTATATCCCTGGTTCATTTTTTGCCTGTTCATATTTTTATGTCCACCTTCACAAGGGGCGACTATTTGAGCCGACATTTCAACTCAGCTTCCAAAAAACATTCTTACATTATAAGAAGCCATTTCTTTTGATTCACATACATATTGTAGATTGATTTTTATTTTATTTTATTTTAATTTTCAAATTTGGATCCTGATAAAGGATTTTATCAATATCCATCTAGTGTAATTGTCCCGTCTCTCATAGTCAATCATTCCACCATTTTTTTGTGTGAAACATCATAGGAAACAGTGTGATGCCACTGCATATTATTAAGATATCTCCAATCTATATTGTGCAACAGGATATAAGTATTCATTCGTGATCATTATTATTTAAATGCAATTATCCGATGCTTATGAATATGATTTTAGCGTCAATTTACATTTTCTTGCTTAATTGATTTGATCTTTTAGTTTCTTTTCCTCATACTAACCCCGCTAACCCCTTTAACCTGTGTGAGTGTGTGCTGATATTAATCATATTAATATTAATTTATTCCGCCTATGCTTCCCGCCCGGAGTAGAATCCCTCTGTTTGGTCCGTACCCTAGGTAAGACTCTCCTCTATGTTCTCTCTATGTCGTCTGTGTGAGGGGGAACAGCAGCCAACTCCATTATTTAGGCTTTAAATGTGTTTGTCCAGTTAAAGAAACAGTGGAATAAGAAAATATATATCTAGGTGGCAAAACAGTATATCACAGTACGGTCATGGAAAACCTGGAAACATGGAAACAAATTTAAGTTTGGGAAAAGTCATGAAAATGTGTTATAATCACATGTTCATTTACGCCGAGTTTGAAATAATTAATATGTTTTTTAAAGAAAAACGCTCAAAATATAAGCCGGTGTACGCTCTCAATACGTAAAATGTTCTAAATTAAAGTCCTGGAAATCCATCGGTCTAAATGTGTAAGAACCCTGATATTAGCTCTTGTGATTTATTATAATTAGTTCGCCCCCTGTGGGTATTTGATACGGTTAACCCCCACAGACAGGCCAGTAAGCATAGGTGATACTGGTGTGACTGGGATCGATTCCGTCGTTGCTTCGCCTCCTTTTCGCCGAAGTAATTTCTTCTTCCCTTTCCCCTTACCCCCTCTCCCCTTCCCCTCCGCCACCTTTTCCTTTTTCCCATTTGCTCTCTTTTATCGCTTATCTCTTTGATCTCACCACCTCTGCCTCTCGTCCTCCAGCCTGCTGAAGAAGATCGAGAGAGAGACCTGGAGGGAGAGCGGCATCTCTCTGATCGCTACCGTCACTCGCTTAATGGAGCGGCTGCTGGACTACAGGTGAGAGGTGCCCACGCACACGTGCCGAATCACTTTGTGATTATTCATATTATTGTTTTTGTCAATCATTGCTTTGCGTGCGTCTGACGGCGTTTCTATCACAGGGATTGTATGAAACTGGGAGAAGTGGATGGAAAAAAGATTGGATGTACTGTCAGTCTACTGGTGAGTAGCAGTGACGCCAAGAGTCGGTTTGATTGTCTAAATCTGCATAAGTGAGTGATTTCTGATGTGAAACAAAACCTGAATTATTGTCCAAATGCATCAACCACATTGTATGTTCAGCTTAAATAAATACAATAAATACTTTTTAATAACGCCTTACTTTATTCTCTACTTGTTTCATTTAAAAGTATTTATATTTTAAATATATAAGCATAGTAATCACACTGAATGATTTTAATCTGTTGCAAATAATAATCATATTAATTTCCCCCCTTTTGTTGATAGAAATCAAACTATATGATATGAATACTTGTTGAATTATTCAGTTCAGGCTGTTAAACATAACTTCATAGCTGTGTGTTTTCTGTTTAATATTGTGGAAACTAAGTCTATTTCATGTGGTTGACTCATAGGCGTAACAAAACTCTATTGTTTCTATTGTAAAGCCCTCCTGCCTACTAGGTTTTCCTTATGTAACGGCAGCCATCTGGAAGCGTTCCCGGCTGTGTAGGCAGATGGATCAGAAGTCTCTGCTATTCAGCAGCTGAAATATATTGTTGCACCTCCGCTACCATAGAACACGCTGTCACTTTTGAAAAAGTTCTCCTCTATAATTTTCTTAATCTCTCTCTCTTGCATTTCCTTTGTCATGAACCACCACTGAACCACCGACTGCCCCCTTCCAGAACTTCTACAAAACTGAGCTCAACAAAGAGGAGATGTACATCCGCTACATTCACAAACTGTACGACCTGCACTTTAAAGCACAAAACTACACAGGTACGTGGGGGAACGACCCATTAATGTCATCCTTACTGTGATCAGTGTGAATAAATCGTCATGTGGACTAAACTGCACCCTCGGTACAATTATTTTCGAGACTGCACCGAACTATCATTCAAATCACAAATCAAAACCCACCTGTTCAAAACTGCTTTTAATGTGTGATTGTGTGCTCTGTATGTTCTTATTTGCTTTTATCGTTTGTTTTATCGTAACTTATAATGCATAGCTTTTAGGTTTTTTCTTTTAATTATGTGTTGTAAAGCGTCTTTGAGCACCTGGAAAAGCTCTATATAAATCGAATGCATTATTATTATTATTATTATATCTACAATGATCAAAATATCCCAATGTTTTCCCTGAACTGCTCCCATAATCTTCCTGTAATGGCTCTATATTTGTGTGTATGTGCGCCGCAGAGGCGTCGTACACCCTGCTGCTGTACGACGAGTTACTGGAGTGGTCGGAAAGGCCGCTCCGAGAGTTCCTGAACTACCCCATGCAGAGCGAGTGGCAGAGGAAGGAGTATCTGCACCTCACTATCGTGCAGAACTTCGACAGGGGGAAGGTAAGCTTGAGCAGAAATATTCTTGTTTTACATTCCCTCTCATCAGCAGTTTTTTTTTTAACGCACTGGGTACATGGAGCCGGTTACATGGAGCTTAAAGGTATGTTGCTATCTACAAGCTAAAAGGAATTCATCCCCGTTATAAATAGATGGGATTTAAGCTCATAAGCTTTAACATTACACAATAATACTCATGGAGGGATGATGGGGGGGGGGGGGGAAGAAGGAGGAGGAGGAGTTCCCCCGCCTGTCATTCTCTTGAAATGAAATGCCCTCGTAAGAAAGCCGAGCGGAGAGCGACGTACGTAGGACTCGCGGTCGGAGATTTAATTTCTACCTGTAGTGAACTGTGACAACGGCTCCAGGCGTCGACACATCCTCGCTTTAATCAGAGCAATCTCTGGCGGCTGTAATTAAAGCAGGATCTATATCGTGATACAATATCCGACACAATATTCCTGTCGGGTGTATTGTGGGAGGCGGTGACGGGCCGAAGCGTGGCCGACTGTGGCGGTGCTGCTAAAAATGAATAGTGAGATTTTAATATTTTAACAGTTTTAAAAGACCGTTAAACTGTTTTTGAGAAGTAGTTCACAGGCTTTGCTTTCTGGTCCTCGAGGAAGTGCATTTCGCTGACCTACTCCCACTACTCCTCTCTGCTGATTTTAGGAATAGTGCCATAATTAAAAGCCTCAAAAAATCCCAGACATGCACAAAAAAGAAAACACACACAAAAGCATCCCTGATGGAATAACATAAAATAATAACATCATTAAAACTGCTCCCCTCGTTACTCATAGTCCAATTTCCCTTCATTTTCACAAGCTATACCATCTGCCGGTGCTGCCACCCACACACACACACACACACACACACACACACACACACACACACACACACACACACACACACACAGGGTTCAGGAGGCAGCGGAAGAGGAAAGCTTTTCATTTCATTAGCATGATGGCTGGATGCTGTGTGTACCTGCATGAAGAGGGTAGAGTCACCTCTTGATATTGTTGACTCACCAGCGCCATCCGGTGGGAGAACTACAGTACGGCAGCTCCACTGCAGAGCGACTTTCAATAAGCCTATTGTTCATATTTTCTCATCAATCAAATGGATGGGCGTGACCTTCCATCCTATTTTCTACGTTTGCTTCCTTTTGAGACGGGACAAAGTGAGCGTGACGATGACTGAGTGTGTGTGTGTGTGTGCGTGTGTGTGTGTGTGCGTGCGTGTGTGTGTGTGTGTGTGTGTGTGTGTCTTCAGTGTTGGGAGAATGGCATCATCCTGTGCAGAGAGCTGGCGGACCAATACGAGTCCTACTACGACTACAGGAACTTGAGCAAGATGAGGGTGAGTTGTCCATGATGAAGACGCTGGAGAGATTGAAGAAGCTTTGTGAGTTGAAGTCTTACCGTGTGATGATGACGTCATTTAGGAAAACTAGGAACGGAATAAAAAGAAGTACTTTCATTCGTATTGTGCGCCAACTAATTTGTCTATTAAGCTTTTGTCAAAGCACCAAACTCTGTATTGATTGCACACTGTTAGGTTTATATTTAGTATTGTTGTTTATTTCCTTTGCCAGATGATGGAAGCCTCCCTCTACGACAAGATCATGGACCAGCAACGACTAGAACCGGAATTTTTCCGAGTGGGCTTCTATGGGAAGAAGTTTCCTTTCTTCTTACGGGTAAATACATATTCTCCATATTCCCTCTCTGTCTGTGTGATTTTGAATAGAGTGATACTTTAAGATAAGATCATATTTATTCATCCCCAGGGGGAGGATTTGTGAAGCAGCAGCAAACATGTTTACAAATATTCAATAGAATAAAATAAGATATCAGGGCAGGACATATTACATTTAAGAATATAAAGGAAATAAAAATGTAGAAATACAAATAAATGTATCTAGAATATAAAGTGAAATCGATGTTTTGATGAATTCAGCCGCTCCAAAGGAGATAGAGGACTACAGGTAGAATGACGGTTTCTTATATAAGACTCCACCAGGTGACATTCAGCAGCTCCTATTCAACGCCTGATGTAACGCGCGCCCTGTCCTTGGTGGGGTTTGCAGCTGGAAGCTGCAGTGGCGCCGCGCGACCACTAGATGTCAAAGTAACCCCACGCGGCGCTCTGCTCCTCCTCTGCAGAACAAAGAGTTTGTGTGCCGCGGCCATGACTACGAGAGGCTGGAGGCTTTCCAGCAGCGGATGCTCAACGAGTTTCCCCACGCCATCGCCATGCAGCACGTCAACCAGCCGGACCAGACCATCTACCAGGCGGACGCGCAGTGTATCCTTCTTATAGACAGAGGAGAGAACATCATTAATATCCACAAGCGTGGACCAGGCAGAGCTGACACGGTCAAATGTGAAAATGCATTCAACAAATTACAACAGCAAGGGATGGATTCACATGTGCGCGCACACACACACACACACACACACACACACACACACACACACACACACACACACACACACACACAGAGGCTTCCAAACAGCCTGCTTTGTGTTTACATCTATGTAATTACCTGCATTGAGGCACATGCTTCTATCCTTCTATCTCCTGCAAACTCTTTCTTGTCATTATCAAAGGCTCATTCACAAGAACACACGCAGACACACACACACACACACACACACACACACGTACTGTTCTCACTGCTACGTGCAGCATATTGAACCTCATACAAGAGAGGACTGTCATAATAAGCAACGCTCAAGAAGGATATACATATTGAATCGCAGTCATCGGGGTACTTCAGTTATTTAATTGTGTGCAATAACCTCAAAAAGCAGCAGCAGCAGCGTGGGCTTCAGTGACTTTTCTACCTCTGGCTTTTGTCTGCCTTATCTTCGGATTTGTGGCAGTTGTAGAAACATAAAGATATTAATTATTTACTCAAGTTACAGTTTAACTCGGCTAAAAAGTAATCGATCATATAAGCACTGTTTTAACAAAGAGGGATTCAATATTATAAATCTCATGATATGGAAGATGACCTTAAGTAAGTGTTAATAAAAACGGCAATAACGAATGTGATATAAATGTGTAATACAGATATGATGGAAACAGACCTCAGCGCCGTTGCTGTTGTGTTTATTTCCGGACCATTTATGACAGGGGGGGGGGGGGGGGGGGGGGTACGAAACACGTGCCGATGAAATGACTTCTGCGCCCGCCTAAAGTCCTGTGAGACTCTCACACCTTTTGTTTGCGCTCAGTTTCATTTTGTTTGTTCCGAAACCAAACACAGAGCCGCACATAAATCAAGGAGCCGGAGCTACACTCTTCATTTCAGATTCAGCTGTACAATACGGGAGCCTTTTTAATAATTCACACTGATGTATGGGGGACAACTGTTGGCCTATATAGAGGAAGAAAGAGAGAAAAGCAAAGACTTAGTGGCGTAATGGCACCGTGGTGACTCCAGAGAACAACGCGACAAGAGGACAGAGAGTCATGTACAAGGCGCTCGTGTTCATTTTTCATAACGTGTGTGTGTGTGACGTGTCTGCTTGTGTGCGCTCGCCTTACTCAGAAAGGACGGGGATCGTCTGAGTGAATTAGGACGCCGCTGTGTTATTCACACGCTAATCAATACAGTCTCCGGGCTCGCCCACCCATCTGTGCGCCATGCTGCAAACACTCATGCATGTGAGGGTATGTACATCAGCGCTCCTGACTCATGTGTCTCTGGTGGAGGTGAGACGTGCATCACAACCTCTACTCTCAGTGTCTGTCGCCTTTGCAGTGTGTTTCTCGGTGCCATTTAGTATTTCTCTTATGTGTAGTATTGTGAGGCGTCCTCGGTTTAGGTCCAGATGTATCGTTATCAGGGTTCATACGGTCATGAAAAACCTGGAAAAAGTCATGGAATTAAAATAAATGTTATTTCCAAGCCTGGAAAAGTCCTAGGAAAAAATGAAATCCCAAAAGTCATGGAAATTTGGTATATTTATGTGTTAATTTCTTCAGTTTGATGAAAAGAATAAACATTTAGAGACATATTTATTCTTTTAATCAAAGTTTTGTCTCTCATTCATTTGTGTCATTTATACTCATGTATACGCCGAGATTGCACAAAATATTTGGTCACGGACATTTGGTTTATTAAAGTCATGGAGAAGTCATGGAACTCAACATGTGTGTGACCCCTGTGTTGTATTGGATGTGTTGGCCCCTAATAATACATTCAGGGTGTTGTTGCCATGTGGATGTAGATAAAAGTGTGTAGTGTACATATTGCAGGGGAGATGCACTTAACTTCCTCTGTGGGAGCCGAATCTGAAATCTCCCATGTTCTTTCTGGCCTCTGGAGAATTGTTGCGAGTTCCAGTCCGCAGTGCCCCCCCCCAGTGTCACTCCCTTGTACTTTCCCTTAACTTCCGGGTGCTTCCAGACCTGCAGATCTACGCCGTCACGCCCATCCCGGAGAGTCAGGATGTGCTGCAGAGAGACGGAGTGCCTGACAACATCAAAAGCTTCTACAAGTTCAATCACATCTGGAGGTTCAGATACGACCGGCCCTTCCACAAGGGCACCAAAGACAAAGAGAATGAATTCAAGGTACAGAGGGAAGTGACTGGGAAGAAAGACGATGATGATGATGATGATGATGATGATGATGATGATGATGATGATGATGATGATGATGGAGATGGACATTGGCTCACAAAATCACATAAAGTAGACACACACACAGTATCTGCAATGTGGTATTAAATAATGAGTAAGAAATGTATTTTTTAAATATATATATTTCTATATTTCAGAATTTTTAAATGATCATTAGCATTTTTTGTGAGTGAAACGGCTTCATTTTGCTCCTCCACCTTGTTCATCGATCACAGGCTCGTGTAGGTAATGATAGTTTGACCCTGAGCCCACGTATGAGCTGCAGTATAACGCATGTTTTATTCATCATGTGTCCACTAAGACTAATTATGCTTCGGTACTCGTCAGAAGGAAGTCTTTAAGAGCCAGATTCAGTCACACATGCAAACCCACCAGCTGCACTACACTCCAAACACATGCATACACCCCGATATGAGGCTCATAAATATTCAATATCAATACACTCCCGTCCCATGCAGTCATTTCATCTCGGTTCCATCAAAGCCATTTGGCCAAATTGAATTACAATAACGCATTTCCATCAGGCCTGAATATCTCAGGCCCTGAGGTGGGAATAAAATGTATGATAAACTTGTGCGTGGTGACGGGAGTGCTTAGCATCCAGTACGGCGTGATCGGCCATAACCGAGTAGAAAAGAACCCCGCTTCAGAAATTCAACGCCGAAGTTTCCATCAGAAAGGTGAAGACCTTTCAACTTCCTGCTCTTACACTGTAACACATGTTTATTTGTATTTTCAAGAGAGCTTCATGTGGGTTTCTTGGCCTTAAAAAAAGTAGAAAATCAATGAAGGTCCGTCGGGTCGTGTAGCGAGTCGGAAGGCCCTTCGCCCGGTGCACTGAGGAGGACACCGGGTCGATGCCGCATGTCAGCGCTCGTCTGCTCTGCTGGAGTGTCCTTGAGCAAAGCAACTAAACTCAACTTGAAATAAGTTTGGTTTTGTGCCGGTTAGCAAATGCCGACAAGCTAACATGCTAAGTGGACGAGTGAACGTGGCACGCGGTATGCCTGACCCACGTCGATACGGCATCGTGCGCATATTTGATGAGGTCCAGAACACCGAGGCTCGTTGTTATATTTTGGGTTTAGCGGAAGCTCACTTTAGACATTAAACAGTAGCGTGACAATGGAAGACATTTGTATTATGCAGGGCTCTCAAGTTTTGAAGACAGGCAAGCGTGAGTCATATCCATTTTTTTATTGGCTTTTAAGTGATACCTCACAGCAGAACTCCAGGGGAGCGCTTGATTTGTCCATGGTGCGGCTCATGTTGGCGCTGCGGCACATTAAAGAGTTTTTTTCAGCGTGAGAAATACGATGTGTGGCGGGAGTGCGGGAGTTAAGACCGAAATGCGGGAGTCTCACGCTCAATGCGTGACACTTGAGAGCCATGTATTATGAATGTCACTGTCTTGGAAAATGTACGGTATATTCGTTGTTGTTGTTTACTGTCACTTTAGTCTGGGATGTTTTCCTCATCTACAGTAAATCTCAGTTTGGGGATTTACTGTAAATGAGGAATTGGAGGTTTTCGATTTGACAATCCAAAACCTCCAATTCCTCATCTACAGCAAATCTCTGTCAATCCAAAACCTCACTTCAATAATCCTTCTTGTGCTGGGTTCAAAGTGAAAGCTCACTCTTGACGTTGGAAACAGTAGCTTGACAATAAAAAGAGGAAATAAATAGGACCAAGATAAAAAAATTGTTTTGGTCAAACTGATTTAAATCTTCCTCTATCGACTCCTTCCGGTCTCCAGATGAGCGTTCCTGCAGCGGCTCCCCTCGTATGAATCTGTTGCGTTAATAGCGTGCAGTGGATGCTGCACTTCTTCTAGTTTACGTGCTGTCAGAATGACCTTGTGGGGATGTTGGTAGATTGACAAGCGTGCTGGCTGACAGGGTAAGTGGTGCAACATGAATGATGATATGAGATATAAGACGTGACATCCGACCCGCTCCTTCAAGTGGGTTTTTGGCAGCAGCTCATACATGTTTCCCTCAAACTCCGAATAATACATCATTACATTTCGTGACGTTTGGAGACAGAGCGCACGCGCGTGCATCGGGCATAAGTAACTACGGATTTGTTTATTTTTTTTTAAGTGTGATAAGCAAACGGCTGACACTCGCAAGTGTTGTGTGTTAACGCAGAGCCTGTGGGTGGAGAGGACCACGCTGACTCTGGTCCAGAGTCTTCCCGGCATCTCCCGCTGGTTCGAAGTGGATAAGAGGGAGCTGGTGAGTGTGACCACCTCTGATGAGATAACCATGACGACATGACTAACACACAAGGGACACCGCCACAATAAACAGTTGTGTTGCCGGAACAACGCCAAAGTATCGATTTACGTCCTTTCATAGAACAACAGTATTGAACTCGTCGTGACTTTAGCGGGCCGTTCGACACATTTCATTTCCATGGAATAGATTAGATGTGCTAAAAGAATCGATTTGCTTTGCTTTTATTTATTTATTCGCACAAAATAAAGTAACAAATGTAACATTATTAAAATACACAGAAATGAGTGCAGGTGAGAAAAGAAACCCAAAGGGCTCATGCAAGGTTCTCACCTAAAGTAATAATAAACAAGAATAACGTTTGTGTGGCGACTATAGGTCAGTGGGTAGCAGGCCTGTCTTTCAATCACGGGGTTGGAGGTTCGATCCCCGCCCCAGTCGATGTGTCTTTGAGCAAGACACTTAACCCTGAATTGCTCCCTGAAGCTGTGTCGACAGTGTGTGAATGTAACAGGTTTGTAAGTCGCTTTGGATAAAAGCGTCAACTAAATGACATGTAATGTAACATATAACGTGCTAAAACAAACAATACCCATCAAGGAATACAAAACACTATGTAGATGGTGAAAAGGCTTCACCAGGCTGGCCCCTAGTCTATGTTTGAAGTTACTGAGATTACCAACGACCAATTGAGAAAATAGATGTTCGTATTGCGGCATATTCTTCAGCCTGGAATAAGGATCATATTTGGCGTAAGCCCATGGCGACGCATACATCTCTTCATCTTATCCTTCAGATCTCTGAGGAGTGGGAGGCTTCTGAATGATGTTTGTCCAACGTATGCAAAACACAACCTTGGCCCGTCTTCTAGTGAATGGCTGCAGAGCGTGGTGGGAAATGGTGGATCGTGAACCCGGCGATATTATATGATAGTTAACGCGCTGCAGTAGCATTTAGAATACTGGCGAAAGCTGTATTGGCAAGAGGATTCAGCTTTTTGTGAGAGAAGGGGAACACTTATCCGTGAGTTAACGTAAAAGTGGCCATGGAATAAATATGTGTGCGTTTCGGATTATACAGTGTGTGCCTTGTACTTAATCTGCTATTATCTAATTATGTAAGAATAAATTAAATCCACTGGGTGTGACTTGCCTTCGAACCAAATTTAGACAGATAAGAAACTAGCTGGTAATAATAATAATAATAATAATAATAATAATACAAATAATACATTTAATTTATATAGCGCTTTTTAAAGTACTCAAAGACCCTTTACGTCACATAATTAAAACATCTTACAAGCTATACAATAAAAATAACTACAATTTCAATACAAACAATAGATAAAAGCAATAAGAACATAGAGCACACAATCACACATTAAAAGCAGTTGGTGAATGTAAATGTTTCATATATTATAAGTTCGCCACTTATAAGATATTTCTGTAATGTGTTTACAGATCTTTTTTATATAGATATACATATATATCTATATAAACTTTAGCAAAAAATTTGAACCAACATATTTGTTTATTTTTGCAATTGTGAGGCATATTTCAAACTGTGTCGAGCTACAGAAGAAGTGGCCCCTTAAATGTCTTGATTTTACATTTTACATTTCATCCCCCCGACATCCCCCTTCGCAGGTGGAGGTGAGCCCGCTGGAGAACGCCATCGAGGTGATCGAGAACAAGAACTTGCAATTACGCACGCTGATCACTCAGTGTCAGAGCCGGCAGATGCAGAACATCAACCCGCTCACCATGTGCCTCAACGGGGTCATCGACGCCGCCGTCAACGGAGGGCTGGCCCGCTACCAGGAGGTATGTATTGATGGATGGAGGATACGGTCGGCGGGGCTTCCAGACCGGGGCAGAACTTAGGAGCGATGACATATGGCCTAATGATCCATGAAGGTGGGTCTGAGTGGAGAACGTACGGACGGGGAGCGTCTCGCGGAGGGAGGACGGGATGAACAGATGGATGGGTGGTTACATTAAGGTCCGGGTGAAGGTTTGAACGGTATGGATAGATGAGCAGAAAGAAGGAGGGGCGGAAGTGGGGGAAATCGGATGGATGGGTAATGTAGGGATGGATGAATGGAGGGGGGATTGGCTGATGGATGGATAGATGAGGAGTTTGGCTGATGGATGGAGGGATCAGGTCAGAATATGGCAGATTTAGGAATGGAAGGAAGGAGTATAGGGAAATGAATGGCTAATAATGGCAGAATTAATGAGACGGCACTGTTTCTGCAGCCGCTTTATTATATTCTGCCGTGATAAAAGACACTGGACTATCTGCCGTCGCTCCGGTGGCTCATTGACAGAAGATAATGACAGGATAACAATACAGTACAATTTCACAACCAGGAGGAGCTCAATTGCAGAAAAAGGCTTTTTTCTATCCTCAACAAACTGAGTGGACTCGGTGACTTGCTCCTGTCGCATAGCAACCGTCCGTTTCCACTGGGAGCGAGTTTGTGGGGGTTCATTTGAGTGTGTGTGTGTGGGCATTTACTGTATGTGTGTGTGTTTGTTTTTGAGTGCATCTTGTAGTTTGTGCATACAAGCGTGCTTCTGTGTAAAAGTAGCCTATTACGGTTTGTAGGAAACTTGATAGAGCCACAAAGGTTGCTGGAGTGATTTCCACCTTCACTGCCGATATTTTGCGGGAAATGATTGCATATTTCACTGATTATTGGCTTCCAATACACTAACACAGCAGCCTTTTACTTGTAATCTCTGTTGGCAGCATCAGCATCATGCGTTTATTTCTCGAGGTAGAGATCGATCTCCAGTTTTCCTTCATTTTAATTTTTATTTTTCAGACGCACGTGCACAACAAAACTGACACGTATTCTCAGTTATGTGGCGCGAGGTGGACCCAGATGGAGCGACGTCTGCAGCAAACGCACGGCGTTCCTCGTTCTTCGCGTAACATCGCGCGCGGTGCCCCACGGAGACGCGCGCCGCGAATCAATTAATTTGCCCGCATAACGCGGATTGACATCTGCAGAGGTCTTGAAAGAGAAATTGTCGTTATTAATATTCAGATGCTTTAGTTTAAGTTGAAACCCTTGAGGGGGAATGGCGTCCGATTCATCCCCTCCCCCTCTCCCCCTGAGCGTTTCATTTCTAATTGGACTTTTCTAATCATTAACTGAGCTACTCTATGGCGAAGAAAAAAAATAAAAAAAATATTGGAAGGTTATTGATTTTTTTATTGATTTTCTTTTTGCTCCCTTTTGCAAAGGAGGGCAAATGAGTTTTACGTCTCTCTTGTAGATATCGGTTCTTTAGCGCTTGTTAAGAGGCGTAGTAACATTTATGCAATAAAATCATTTTCTTTTCAATCTATTTTTACGTGGTTTAATAAAAGAGTAACGTGCCATCTTGAAGAGTGCATACTAATATCCATCTTGAAAAAAATAGCCATCTGAGGATGGTTGTCTGGAATAACAATTTTCCTCAGATCCGTCGTCCAGCATGCATTCATTGAAAGGCACCTCGCGCGTGTGTGTGTGTGTGTGTGACACATTTGAAGCTTCTCTCTTTAACTCTCATCTGGATTCTGTCTCGTTGGAGATAAACAGCTGTGTCCTTGGGAGAGGAACCACGCTGATTTTTTTTTAACGAACATCACCCTGATTTTTGTGCGAGCCTCCCTCTGTGGGCAGATCCGAAAGCCGATTGTGAGCCGGGCCTTTTCATCGGCTCTCCTCTTTGTGTACTCTGATGCCGATTGAAGAGGATTTAACATAATCTGTTGACACGTCACAAGTGTCGACGGCGTTTAATGTACGGGGTGCTCAAAAAATACATAAATAAGATAATTCACAGCAGACCTGTCCATTTCTCATCGTATCCGTTACTCCTTGAAGTCGCCTTTTTGAAGAAAATGTCTGGAGAAGCGGAAAAAAAACGCACACTGTGTGTAATCAAGAAGTGTAATGTTTCTGAAGAGACACAATCTTTAGCAAGGAGCAGTCACAGAAATGCACACTTTTAAAATGTTTGACCAAAATTGCCCCTCGAATGAAAGTAAAATCAGACCTTTGATCCCACCATTTGGAACAGTCTATTTTTAACCACAGTGTGATTTAAAAAAAAAAGACAAACAAAAAAAACAACAGGAGCGTTACATCCCCTCTGAGCGGGATGTTAGTTGGCTCGGTTTGTTCTTGAATGTTTTGAACAGAAATGTGTGGACACTAATCCGCCGTGTCAGCCCAGCGGGGGGTTCAGGTAACGCTGCAGCGCCGGAAGCCTCGGCGTCATCGCCCGGTGTGCGCATAACAGATGCTCTGCATTGTGTCTCCACGCAGGCCTTCTTCGTGAAGGATTACATTATGAATCACCCCGAGGACGGAGAGAAGATCGGGCGACTGAGGGAACTCATGTTTGAACAGGTCGGTAATAAAGGAGATGTAGGTTAAGTTTAGTGTGTGTGTGTGTGTGTGTGTGTGTGTGTGTGTGTGTGTTCATGATCGGTGTCCAATGCAAGAACGTGGCTATGGGGAATAGGCCACCCCGTATCAAACATGTTTATTGAGTGTGACGGCTCATTCCTGATCTTGGAAACAACGTGTGACGAAAACACTCGAGTCAAGGTCTCAATTCTGCAATTATTATAACGATAATTACAATAATTATAGCACTTTTTTTAGACCCAATGTGCCCACGCTCGAGTAGCTATAAATATATATTGATATTTACATTTATATAATTGTCTTCACAAAATTCCTAATTGTTCTTTAGAAAAAATTGCCCGAATAAAAACTTAATTTGCAATTAAAAGTGTGAAGTAGAAAGTATTCCACTGATTATTCCACCATTTGCAGACTAATTTTCCCCAAAAGCGTCTGGAACAAATGAGCCAAATATTTCCCAATTTCCGCAGATGATTTGCCGACGAAGTCGGAGGAATAAAAAACCCTGTTTATCCCTCCGCTCGGTTTGTTTGTCGAACCCAGAGATGTTGATCGGCTTTTATTTTGCAGGCGCACATCCTGGAGTACGGCCTCGCCGTGCATGAGAAGTTCGTTCCCCAGGATATGCGACCTCTCCACAAGAAGTTAGTGGACCAGTTCCATCTGATGAAATCCAGCCTCGGCATACAGGTGAGGGACCCGCTGACACTTTACGACATCTTTAACAATCTCGTGTTAAAGATTTCACTCATATCATTAAACCTCTTTACGGAACAGATGCCGACCGCTGTGTTTAGACTTCCGAGTGAACGACCCCTTTAGCCACCCCTCATTACACAGCGTTCCTTCTTCTGCTTGTGTGTACTTAGTTAACACACCTCATGCTGGCATCAACCAGTTCATCATGTGCACTGCCTCTTCTCCAATTTACAACCCCAGGAGTTTCCGGCTTATGTGCGAGCGAGCCCGGTGCACTTCACCAACGGGAGCCCGCGAACATGCAGCAGGAACTCCGTGCCCAACATCATCAGCCCGGACGGTGGCAGAGGGGTTGCCAGGCGGAGGTGAGGACCTCTTTTGTGTTTTTTGTTATTGGTGTTCTGTTTGTCTTTTTCTTTTCTCCCAGAAATGTAAAAGGCTTTTGTACTTCAGTATTAAGTTTTATGGTCCTCTGACTTCATCTCACCTCCTTCTTTTCACTCTTTTTTTTTTGGTGTTCCCACCTCACCTCGAAAAACCCCTCTCTGTGTTTTTTGCTCTTTTCTCCCTTCTGTTCTTTACCGGTGTGGCTCCATCTGGGCTTACAATAAGTGGGGGCTGCCGGGTGGCACCCACAGGGATATTTCCGCGCGCGCGCGCGTGTGTGTGTGTGTGTGAGAGATTTTGATGTGTTCAGTGACCCTGCCACTCTGTCTACCTGTGACATTCTTCCTCCAGTCTGATCCCAGGGGATAAAGCCCATACAGACTCACACATCACCTCAGTCGCCCAGTGGCATTTCACGTTTTACTCATTTGGTTTCCATTTCTTTTTCCTTCTCTGTTTGGCAACACAAAAAAACAAGTTCTGTATTTCGGTGAGGACTTCTGCTTCAGTCTTCCTTTCAAAAAAAAAAAAAAAGCCCATTTGTGTTTGTTCTCTAACCTTTCTTTTACACTTGACGAGTGCTCGATGGAACGCTGTGATTGCAGAATCGATTATCTTCTTGTGATCTGACATTTTCTGTCCCCGTTTGTCTGTTTCCCTACCTGCCTGCCCTTTTGTTCGGCTTTTCATGCCGAATTTCTTTGGGTGAGTGAAATCTCAAGGATACAAAATACCCAAACCCTGTGTCTCTTTGTCGAAAAGCCGCCCTGAACGCCCCGGCCTCTTGTCTCCCTGTCGCCCCTCAGCCTCCCCAGCTATCCTGCGGTGAACCGCTACTCCTCGTCCTCTCTGTCGTCTCAGGCCTCCAACGAAGTCAGTAACATCACGGGGCAATCAGAGAGTTCGGATGAAGTCTTCAACATGCAGGTACCCCCCCCTCTCTCTCTCTCTCTCTCCATATGCATATATACTGTACATGCAACCCCTTATACCAGGGGTGTCAAACTCATCTTCACGGTGGGCCATATCAGCATCACCTCTTAAAGGGCCGGCGTAACTAAAGCGCTGTATGAACTACTCCCGAACATACTGTTAAATAACTCTTTGCATTTGATTATTGTTTATTCGAGAATAAAAATATTGTACACGAGAACATTTCTCTGATATAACATAAATCCATTTTATTTGAATCCTTCAAAATAAAAGCACAGGATATAAAAGGTGATCACATGTCAGGGGGCCGCATAAAATGACGTGGTGGGCCGCAATTGGCCCGCGGGCCTTGTGTTTGACACCTGTGCCTTATACCATCCCTCGCAGGTGCTTAAAGTCAAAAACATATCTAAAACATGTCCCCTCCTACTCACCGTAGATGTTCTTGCGCAACACTGTTTACTACTCGTCGCTCCATTCGACCCTCATCTCTCTTCTCCTCCGACCCTTTTCTCTCTATCGTCGTCTCCGCTTGTTCGGAGCTTTTGTCCGCCCGAGCAATTTGTTGTGATTATCAAAATAGGACACAATGCTTTGTGTGGTCCGTCCAGGCAGCTTGTTGGAGTTTGGCAGCAATCTAACTCGATTTGGCCGATTCCGAAAGCCGCTGACAACTCCTGGCGAGCAGTGCGGCGCACCTGGCGGGGCTCGGACAAAAACACACAAACACCAAAACAATCCTGTTGTCAATGTTATTTTTGAACACCATCGCTTTTTTTTTTGATAGATCAAGAACATTTCACAGAACAATGATCTCACAGCGGAGTCACAAAGGGCATTAGGCCCTTCTGGAGACGTGTATTAAGACGGTTTCAGTCGCAGACGGACATATATTGTACATAGATTTTAATAACAGTGTTTTTTTCCCCGTTTTATCTAGCGTCATCTGTCGATGATAAGATCTATACCACTCATGTTGTTGTTGGGTATTTTATTCAGTCAATCAATGCAATAGGATACAATATTATTCTATATAATATACAAAACAAAGACTGAAAAGGTAAAAGCAAAAAATGCTTATATCCGATATTCCTATCCTAAATTTGTATAATCTAATAAATCAGAAAATTAATATAAAATAAAGAAAAATAATAAATTAAATAAATAATACATGACTGTACAGTAAATATAATAACGCAATTAAAACATACTTGGAATCCGCTTATAGAACCATGTAATAATAGCTCTGAACACTTAAACATGGTCATATGTTTTATAATCTTATAGTCGCTTCTGATTCCCTGATATCTCTTCCCTTTACTTAAAGCAAAAAAATAGCATTAGTGACTCACAACCAGCCGATAATGTAATCTGCCGATACCTCAGGAGTGTCATTAGTTCACTTACAGCATCCAATGCCACTTAGTCTAATGACATTATAATGCATTTTAACAGTGATCGTAATGCATGATTAAATGAGTATTATGCATAACAACTGTGGGAATTAGAGCACACTCTGATCTTTGCAGCATTTTATTGAGTGACCAGCCGTTCTGAAGTCTTATGATACCTAAATATGAATCCGTCATCTACAGCCGATGAGCTTCGTCTCTCCTCGTCTCGTCTTATCTTGGCAACCCTGCTTGAGAGAATAGTCCGGCACATAAAGCCACCATAGGTTGTTTTTATGGACTTGGATGGACACACATTCATACAGCGCCTTTCTAGTCAAAGCACCTTTACGCTGCGTGCCAACATTCACCCATTCACACGTGGATACACTCTCCCAATTAGTGGACGACCCTCTCTATCTGCTGAGCCACCGCCAGCCCGACCTCTTTGGTGCATATTAAATTAACAAGATATACGGCGTTCATTATCAAGCTCCAGACTCACATCGCAGATTTATTTGCCCCTCTGAAAGACTTTTATTGTTTTTTTTCCCAAGCTGTATTATAAAGTCAGCTGATTTCATCATGTTCTACTCGTTCATGTTAGTGATGTTGTTGTTGTTGTTTTTGTCATCGCACCTACAGCCCAGTCCGTCTACCTCAAGCCTCAGCTCCAACCATTCTGCCTCGCCCAATGTCACCAGCTCAGCCCCGTCCAGCGCCAGAGGTGAGGCTGCTGCTCAATATGAAGCTCTCATTTTACAATATTACACTCTCTCTAGGCTTTTAGTGATTCACACAGAGCTGCACACACTCAACATGGGGACTGAACCGTCGGCCCTTTGAGTGAAACCACCGAAGGATCTGGTTGTCACGACTCAAGGTTTAGGTCAATCAAAAGGTTTATAGTAAACAGAAAATCTCAGCTATGCTGGAAAAAAAACTTGGACAAAATACAAAACAAAATCTCAACTACATTGGAAAAACAAACAAGGACCAAAGGCTACACTAACAAGAATGATTCGGACGAGACAAGAGACAAGATGATCTGACATGAGACACAGGTAGACACTTAAATACATGAGGAAATGGGGAACAGGTGGACACCAGCAGGGGTGGAGCAGACCATCACACTAACGAGGAAACACCGGGGCAGGAAATAAAGTCTCTAAAACAAGAGAGGACAGTTACTACAAAATAAAAGCGGACATGGAAAACAGGAATAAAACTTGACATAAACGACGAGACGTGACACTGGTGAGGTCAGCAAGGTTACACGAGTAGTAGAGGATGAATGGGTAGAGGACAACGTGTGTGTGTGTGTGGGGGGGTGGGGGGGTTGAATGGAAAGTCGGAGGCTGTAGATAGAGAGAATACTAAATGAAATGTGACGTGACGTGGTGGTGCTGATGCAAGAATGGAGCCGGTGACGATGCAAGACACGGCGAGAGACGGTTCGAGCTCTGTGGAGTGTCCCTCTCGGACCTCGACACGATGTCCAGTCCGAGCCTCCTCTCCGGTGTGAATGTCTAACGCCGCCCTCTCCATCTCGCTGTGGTCAATCGTGACAACGTGTTTGCGCCTGATCCGCGTCATAAACAGCGATTATATACAAAGACTTTTTATGGAAGCTTATACACTCCCCTCTGGCGGGCTTCTGGCAGCGGGTGGCGCCCTTATAAAAGTGGCCTCTGTCTCCCAGTAAAGCCCGTGGAGAGTTCTGGCTCGTGTGGTCTCATCTGAACCAGAGCCAGCGGCGGGTGTCTCATATTCACATGACGGCCCTCCAAGTGCCGTCGCATTCGCTAATGGATCAAGATCCATACAGTGCTGTGAAAACGGTGCCAGCGAGGACATTTGTGTGCCTGTGCGTAGGTGTGTGTGCGTGTGTGTGTGTGTGTGTGTGTGTCTCGATGCGTGTGTTACACGTGTTTCGCTGTCGAGGTTTAGCACGTGCGTCTGTCTGTTGTAATTGTTCAGCCTAACTGAGGAAGTAGGGTAGGGCACTCGTGAGGGAGAGAGGGAGGAAGGAGTGTTTGTGTGTGTGGGTTGGGAGGGAGGAGGGGGGGGGGGGGGGCATTTATCATGTCGCCGAGCTAGTGAGGCTGAAAGAATGGTGGAGAGGCTTGGAGGGAGAAAGAAAGATTGGCCTTTCCTTATTGCCATTATTCGGTGGTAATAGTCTAACACCTTGCTGCTTTGTGTGCGCGCGTGTGTGTGTGTGTGTGTGTGTGTGTGTGTGTGTGACCGCTCTAACTTCTCATTCTGTCCATTCCAGGTTCACCCCAGATGGCAGAGAAGCACAAGCATTCCAGAGAAAACACCTGCCTGTCTCCACGAGACCGACCGGTCAGCGCCATCTTCCCCAACCCTATGGACCCGTCACAGGTGGAAACACACACACACACATTCACCTACACACACACACCTGTGGTTGGTACAACCTAAAGGGGAATGGCACATTGTGTCTTGTGCTCCGGTCTAGAATGATAGTCCAGTCAAACAAAGTGCAGCTGTCTCCCTGAGGTTGGAACAGATGGTTGTCTGCATGGAAAAAGAAAAAGGTGGATAAAAAATAGAGCCGCTAGTCGATGACCTTTCAGTGGCCGAACAACGAGGAGAGATGTCTGCGGCTTGTGGAAAGTTTGAGAATGTGCTCCTGCTGTCACATTTATATTCATATATTTGGGTTAAAGAAAAAGATGTCAAGTCGGCATATAATACCGTGTACTAATACTTTTTTAGCATAGCCAAACGCACAATAGAGTTACGGAGTGGGCGGAGCCAGTTCAGGCACCGCTGCTCGATGTTGTTGTTGTTGACAATATAAAGTGCATTTGAAAAACATCTTTAATAAACAGTTGAAGGTGCAACTGGACATAAAAGTGTGAGGGGAGAAGTTAGCCACGACTCCCGAGGTGCGTTTTGAAACGCAGCATCCGGTCGCCACGCCGAAGATGGGTTACATTAGAAGTTTAGGATTACAGTGTTGGGAACACTAATAATACATTTCGCAACTATGTCGCTGTGTTTCGTTCCCACCTGCGACATTACAGAGTTTTTGAATTCCCTCCAGCTCCTCTTCTCCATAGCAACAACGGAAGCCGAGGCTAATGTGTTTTGTGGTATTGAGAGCCGGATGCGTTTCTATATAATGTGACACTGTGTCACCGAGTATGGAGCAAACCCTTCCCCTACCACTCGATATATTCACTGGACTCTTTCTTTTTTAATGGAAAAGGAAAACTAATGTGTCCCCCTCTGACTTGCGGCTCTTCCAAATGTCTGTGCGTCCTCCTCTGTCGAGCTCGCTGTGATCCAAAAGTGTGATTTAAAATGAGACAGAATCCAGATATACGTTTTGACGCGTCTTAAATTATTTAACGGGCAGAGATCCAGGTCCACTCTGTATCGAGCAGCATGTCTCGATGGGCGATTTCATTTTTTTGGGATAAAGTGGCTCACACCGCTCTTTTGTCGCTGAGAATTGAAGATTTTTTTCAAGCGCGCCCCGTGCAGCTTTGCCTCATTTTCAGTAAAAAGGAAACACAGCGAGAACGTTCCAGTAATGCAAGAACCAGAGCCAACGAGAACGACACCACACTGCAGCGTCCTCTCTCTCTCTCTCTCTCTTTTATTTATCTCTTTCTCTCTCTCTCTTTATTTATCTCTTTCTCTCTCTCTCTTTATTTATGTATTTCTCTCTCTCTCTCTTTATTTATGTATTTCTCTCTCTCTCTTTATTTATGTATTTCTCTCTCTCTTATTTATGTATTTCTCTCTCTCTCTTTATTTATGTATTTTTCTCTCTCTCTCTCTCTCTCTCTCTCTCCCCCCCTCTCTCTCTCTCTCTCTCTGTGTATGTAACGGACGCACACACTCTATCCTCCGAGACGAGGCTGCCGTTATAGAAATAATAATGTGTGTTTGTCTTTCAAGGCTCTCCCTTCGCCTCTCACGGTCACCGCAGAGCCGGCCCAGTTCACCTGTTTTTCAAAAGAACTCGTCGTTAGTCGACAGATGAATAGACGGTGGGAGACCAAGCAATTATTTCCAACCTGGAAGCAGTGAAGCACCAGCTGTTAGCTGGCTAATAGAACATTGGTTATTAGAAACGTGGATCTCTGGTAACATCTACTGCCAGAAGAAAAGAATACGATCCATATATTTTTTGGGGGATGGAGGGGTAGTGCCCATCACTTCTACAAATGTCACCCCGCTCGACATAAAGGTCATTACGCATTCAGAGCGTTGTCTCTCGGACTCTGTTGCCGTCTGCGCCTCCCTCCGTGGCTTCTATTGACTTTCTAGGCGGGGGGAATTATTTCACACCTTGATATTTATTTTAACCGTTCAATATTCAATTATTTCCTCTGCTTTGAAGCCGGAATTTACTCACGTTATCTCAAATACACTGTTTCACGTTGCACATATTTGACCGTCAATTTGGATGATTTCTTCTGTGTGCAGAGAGCTGCTCCTCATCAGATAGGCGATGCCACTTTACCGAGGAGCGACCCCAACCTGTCGGCGCCGGACAAAGGTAAAACATTTCTACATTCAGGCAACCTTCGAGAAAGACTCTCTCACCTGGCGGGGAATCCCCTGAAGCAGAATAATAATGCCAAAGTGAGGCGAGTAAGGTGACGCTGAAGTGCAGTTTATTTTATTTTGTTATCGTTTTGAGTGTTCGCGGCTGTGAGAGCGGGGATGCAGGGGGCGCATCTCCTCGATAACTCCCCGCCGCCGTCCAGGCTGCCGGTCTTCAGTCCAGACACGGAGTGTGTGTGTGACAGTTTCACCTCAGAGTGACTGGAGACGTCTGTCTTCACACAGCTGCTTCGGGGAGCGCCTGAGGAAACACACACACACACACACACACACACACACACACAAACTCTAGGCTTGTTTTTTCCTTCAGCGCCGTACAGCTTTTCATCTTCCCTCATCCTCCAAGAGTAATTAAACTGGCAGGTACCATTCCTGCAACGCTGATGGACGTGTGTGACATTCATATGTGTGAATTCATATCTATCAGTTAAGCCCCCCTCCATGTCGTCGATTTAGCTCAGCATAGCCAGGGAGAGATGCACATTTCTTTCATTTTGTGGGGAATGTATGCCGCTGAGTTGGGGCTGAAAGCTTACAGCTTTGTGTAATGCAAAAAAAATTACCAAATATTAGCAAAGAAATAGAAAAATAGCTAAACAAATTGCAAAAATCGCTTTTTCAGAACTTCGGCAAAACAAACGGGGAGTGAAATGTCCGCGTGAAATGTATTCCCTCCCCATCAGTGTTTCTCACAAAAACTTTTTGTTATAATTAGAGAGGAATGCGGAAGAGACGCCTCAAAATAAAGCGCGAGGAGGGCGGATACGATCGCTTCCTCGCGACTCGCACACCTTCTCCGCGCGGTTCGAGCGCGATCTGTGAAATAATGCGGCGAGAGATTGATGAGCTGCCTCACCGTGGCGACACGACACCTTTGTGCATGCGACAATGACGAAAGGTGTTTGAATTTACACGAAGCCTGCGATTGTGTAAAAGTGTTGTTCGCCACGTCTGCTGCGTCGAGCCTCAAATTATAACTCCAGATAGCGCGTATAGTGTTGTTAAGATATGATGGCTGTGAAATGGAAATGCAGCCCGCTCAGTCTCGGTGTCCGGAGGCATCCGACTGCCGCCGCTTCATAAACTGTGACCTGACCAATCGCCTGTGATTACACATTATTTTTACAGAAAAAGCTTGTGATGCAGCTCCCTGAGTTGAAGAGGCTACTTTTTATTAGATTGAATGTGACCCATAAAACCTGAAGTCTAAACAAAAAACGTGTGAGATTCCTACCACAACAAGTAGTGTTGGTTCAATGGTGTATTTTAGAGTTCCTGTTGATATCAAATCTACATTTAGAAACAACCAATAACCTGCTTTCACACCAACTGTGTAAGTGTGGAATTCGCTCGGAATACGCCATTATTTTTCTCTTTTCCATTTCCTCGCTCCATTTATATGCTTTTGTTCAATTTAATACGACTAGCTACCACAAAAATCACTTCTGCAGAGGTTTGTTTTGCAGCTTGAACTGAAGCAACACACTCCATGCTTATCTTATGCCCCCCTAGTAATGTAAAGTAATGTCATGTAAAGTAATGTCATGTAAAGACATGTAATGTAAAGAAATGTCATGTAATGTAAATTAATGTAATGTCATGTGAAGTAATGTCATGTAAAGTAATATAAAATCGGATAATAGAAGTACAGAAACACATTTATGGACCAACATCATCTACCAACTCTTTTAAAAAGCACAAGAGAGACAGGACTCGAAGTAAGAGAAAACAAAAAAGCTGCTGCTTGTCAAAAAAAAATATCTACACAATGTATAATTTAAGAAAAAGAAAAAATGGAAAAAGGAAAAAACAGGCTGTCAACGATGTAGGCTGAGCTGTGGTCTCCGGGGCTCGCTTGTGAGCCGTAGCGGCTGCCTCGGCAGTCAAAGTCCCAAATGCGCCGACAATGCATGTCCAACGGCGTCCTAGCCGTGTCAGGAGGCAGAAATAATGACGGCACTAGAGTCGCTGTAAACGACAAAGTCTCTGAGGTCGCAGAGTTATAGGACCGTGGTCTCCTCAAGCATGGCGCAACGTATTAGAGCAGACGAGGATCCGGGGCTGGAAGATGAATTTCATGATTGTTGACATTCTGAATGTGCTTAGCGGAAGACTTAAAGCTCGAAGCTCCTTCCTCAGACATTGCTCGTCGTAAGCGTGCAAGTAGGCCACTTCACTTTTTTTTTCAGGCCACGGGGGAAAAAAGAAATACAGAAATCCGTCGATAGATAACGCAATCTGTTTGTTAGAAGACGGCGTGCACATGTTGGATTCCTTGAACGCGTCTTTAGGACTTCTAACGTATCGCACTTCATCCGACACTCAATGTATACACTCCTACATGTTGAACCCCGATGTCACTCCCATTTGTGTCCATGTTCTCATGCCATCCATCTGAAATGTGTTCCTCCATGTCATCCCATAATCCTTTGAGTGACTTGTCATGTTTCTGTGTACTGTAAGTGCGACCCACGCCCAGTAGCTGGAGCCTAGACAGTGTCAAAGAGGGCGCCCCATCCTTCTCTGACTCTTTTGGCAAAATGCTATGCCCTCCTGTACCTCCTAGGCCACCGTACTCAGGTAAAGTGGCCGATCATGATGCATTCGCCCATTTTAAAGAATGATACTAATTTCTCCACTCCGACTTTTGACACCTGGGGCTACCCGCACATCTTCCGACAATGATCTTTTTCCCATCTGAGGCCCTCGGCTGCCGTTTCCTCTGGCTTGCTGCTCCTAGTGTCTTGCTTCACTAACTGGCTTTGATACGTTCTGGTCTGAGATGTGTGAGTTCAGCTGACAACAAGTCTGAACATCTTAGGAGACTTTAAGAAGTCGATCCCAATTGAGATTACAGTACATTTTCCAGATTTTGAGAAGTGCATGTCATTAGATTGCCACAACTGCTTTCTCCACCATCAACTCACACAGTAATGTAGTTGTTTACTTGTATACAGATTCCACAGATTTGACTTATCCCACAGTGCTTTCTGATCCATCATGCTGGCCAGCACTCCCCATACACACACACACACACATACCTGTATGGGAATCGCACTGAGGACCGAGTACATTCACATTGGAAGTAAGGACCACCCTTTCTGCTATAATTAAAAATAAATGAATTTTGCATTTGAGCACAAGGAAGCTAACCGACTCCAGTTCCCACCTCAGATTATCCCCCCCCCCCCCCACACACACACACACACACTCAAGCACATACACACGTCTGCCCTCACAGAAACAGATGTTTGATGTAGAAACAAGCTTAAGGCGGCCCAAAGAACCTGCAGAACACCAGCGCTTCAAGCCGATGCTCCGTGTTTGTATGTCTGCATGACTGTGTCATCTCGGTGAAAGGAAGAAGACGGCTGCCTAATTTGAATTGTTCGCTCTCCTCTCTCCCTCCTCTGGTTGTCAGCAGGGTCCTCGGCTAAAAACATGAGGTCGCAGTCTCCCGTCTCCACGTCCAGATCGCCGCAAAAGGTTGGTTCCGTCCCCGATACTCACTTCCTCACCTCCTCCGTCCGTTTGGTGTGAGTTTCAGGTTTTTTCTTTCCTTTTTGAATTGCTCCTCTGTCTTTCCCCGAGATTGCCTGACCTTGCTCAGTGACGGTCTCGGGGCCTTTGTGCCGCACCGCTAAGGTCTCGCCGGCCAGCCCCGGGGTCTTTATCCTACTCTGTGTCAACCCGAGGCCTGGGAGCTTTGCATTACTGCTCACCGGAGCTGATAATTGCTCCAGTGCTGCTGATTTTGTAGCCTTTTTATGACACGGCTGTCCCAAAGAGGACCCAGAGCGGTACTGGCTGGAGGGCATTCATTGTGTTAGCTAAATGTACACCTGGTGGGCGCCAACTGTTTCCCACTGTTTAAATCTGGCTCTGAGACGAGGTCACCTCCTGGCCCGCTTGCCCAAAATATGCATAACCAGATGGATTTATTCAACTTCACTTCATGTACTTGTCAGATTAATTTAAATTTCAAATGCTGAACCCTGTTTTTGTTTTTTTCTCTCCACGCTTTTATTAAGACCTGCGAGTGTTTTATTGAACGCTCCATCTCGCATTTAAACCGATATTTGTTGGAACGGGTCTTGAACACCTCTGACCTCGAGTGTTTTTTGGGTTTATCTGCAGTTAAACTGATTACTTTAGCTTTGTCTCCAAGCGCTGACTTGTTGTCAATGAGCCTCTTAGTCGATTATTTCAGACTGCGGAAGCGGTAGAGGTCGAGGAAAGGTCAAGTAGGCACCAAGCGAGCTTTTAATGAGGGAAACAAAAAGTTGTTTTGAAACTCTGGCCAACCGATTCTCGTCTGCTGCTCACTGTTATCTCCGTTGTGGGCTTGTCACGAGCATCGGTGCGAAGCTCCCAGCTTCGCTGGGGTGCGATGTCTTCTCGCGTGTGATAACTACCGCGCCTGAATGCGGTTGCTTGTTCGTGTGTGTGCGTCTGTGTGCGTCTGTGTGCGTCTGTGTGTGTCCGTGTGTGTGTCTGTGTGGTCCGTGTGTGAGGCGGAAAGGGAGAGAGAAAGAACAACACTGGGAAGTGTGAGTGACAGCTTGGCACTCAGCATGCTGTGTGTGTGTGTGTGTGTGTGTGGGTCTGTGTTCATGTATGTGTGTGGGTGTGTTTGTGTGTGTGCGCCCGAAGCGAAGTGCGTAGCTGCCCATCACAGCACAGCCAGAGATGGGTCCACCGTGGGCCCCATTATCTGGCACACACAACTTAACACACACACACACACACACACACACACATACAGATCTGGTCAGGGATGCATGGACCCCATTTCTGTGCAGCTCGGGGCCCATTAGCAGACCACAAAGCCCAGGATGGATAGCGAACCTGCAGAAAACACATGGTGCCGGTCCGACCTCCTCATCTGCAGGGGCAGAGCTGATATTCAGGCGTAGTCTCTCTCTGGAGAACTGGGTCAGGGGTTTAAACGGCTCGTCAGCACTATGTGAAACAGACATGTTTTCATCATGTGTGGGAAAAGGTTTGTCCAGTCGTGCATGCTGAATGGATACCTCTTAGTGCGTGCCCCCTGAAGCATGAGCAATACAACCGTACTGATCAATTGTATACTCCACTAGATCCAATTAAATTTTAACAGATATAATGGCAGCATGGTGTAATTGCTTAGAAAAAAACATTTTGATGAGCGATCGAATTTTTGAGGGGGGATGTGTGGCATATTGTGTTTTTTCGTCTCGGTGCACAGGGCCGGTTGATGGAGTGTAAAAACCTGGCCCTCTCAATCTGTTCACTTTATTTATTTTTATTGTGACAGCAGAATCAGCCATGCATACAATATGGATGCATGTTTTCCATAAATATTTATATAATGCTATTTTATGTGAAGTCATTTTGTTAAACTAGTTTTTTGCCTTTTATTGTGAAATGCTGGACACCTGAAGCCAACAACAATGGCTCTGAATGAAACAATCAGAGGTCATTCTGCAGATTATTCTGCTGAATGAAATTATTTGGACTGTTTTTGGATCCACTTAGACCGTGTGATTGTCATTTTTTTTTTAATGTTTTGTTAAAAAGTAATTCCACATTCATGATTAAAACAATAGTTATTGGAAGCCCTTGTTCTCCGTTACCATACCACCATAAAAAACATAAAATCATTACAATAGAGAAGCAGCAAAAATGTCATGTTTGACATTCATGGTTCTAAAACAAGATTGTTTTTGAACCATGTTAGGATGCTATTCAAACAATTAATCGATAAACAAAAGGTTTGTGGTGTTGCTAATCCATTAAAACGACCAATAGCTTTACCTGCTTGAAAGAGCCTGAATAAAACTCTCTTCATCCTCTCCCCTCCTCTAGACCACAGTGCCCCCGTTCACCCCGTCGCCCACCGAGTGCCAGTCCACCAGCCTGGTCTCCAGCTCCCCCGTCCTCTCGGGCAGCTACAGCAGCGGCATCTCGTCCCTCAGCCGCTGCAGCGTGTCGGAAGCTTCCGGCACCGAGCTGCCCGCCGGCGACCACCTGCACCACCACGCGCTGCCCCCCCCCAACACCTTGCCAAACTCCATCTCCAGCAGCTCAGACGAGCCCATCCGCCGAGAGAACAAGACGCCTCCCCCTTACAGCGTGTACGAGAGGAACAACCCCCGCAGGCCCGTGCCGCTGCCCCACAGTCTCTCCATCCCCCCGCCGACGGACCCCCCGGCCCTGCCACCCAAGCCTCACCAGCTCCGCACCGGCAGCATGAAGCTGGACGGGACCTCTGACCCTCGAGTCCCCAGACCGAGGCCTCTGCCCAGGAAGGTGTCCCAGCTATAGGTGCTGGTTCGGGTCCAGGTCTGGAGAAGAAACACACTGGCGTATTTTGCACTTTTCTACTGGGCACTCACTTGTTTTTTTTGTGATCTTCAGTTTGGCATTCCTGACCTACACTCCAATAGAAAAACACGGGCCTCTAGATTAACAGGCAGTCAAAAAAAAAGACTGAAGAAACGGTCAAATATTGAACGTTTCTCTTTGTGTTTGCTAGAGGGCATTGCGTTGGCTCCGACTTGGTCGTTCTGCACTTTTAGCTCTAGCGTGTATGACGGGTCACCACGGTCAGTCATCACATGTTTACCAGAACACTCTAGAAAAACACAGTTTTGATAGATGTAATAATCTCAAATATATGTATATTGGTATATATGAGAATTGTTTTTGCCTTAAGTATTGGAAACAGAGTCTTTTATCCGTGAGTCTTGCACGTTTTTCTTTTGTTTTTTTTAACGACTCATATACATTCGTATACTATATAGCTAAAAAGGTGCTAGAGGCCTCGAGTATACATTTCAGTGAAGTGTAGTAGAAACGGGTGTGTTCCCATAGTCATATCCACACACAAATTTAAATGAACGAGAGAGAAAAAAAAGATGTTATTTCTGCCAGATGAAAAATGTCATTGTAATGCAGTGATTTAAATATGTTTGGCAAAGATTACTTCAGCACGGTAATGGGAGCAATTTTGACTCCACGTTGTTTAACTCCACACGGTCATATGTAAATCAGAAAACGAGAGAGGTTTTTTTTTTGTGGGACGTTGCCATCAGCACCACTCTTCTGCCCTTCTCCCAAAAATGATAAATCAGCCTTTCACACTTACCAAAAACATGTCCCTCCATTTACAATAAAATCATGAGCCTGGACCAAACACAAGGGCAAACGCTGATGCAATTGCATGCTTAGAACTTTGCCTTTGACCATTTAGATGAACACACCCTGTCCCTCCTGCATGACGGACACGACAACAGATCTTAGGAGGTGCGCCAAGTATTTTGCCAAAGGAAAATGTACAATGTGCTGTAAAGAAACTTTTGTTAAACTGGATCTGAAAGTTTTAAGAGCCAATTTTGATTTCACAAAAAGTGATTTCACCCCCCCCAAAAAAACTAAATCCTAATTAAACCGTTATGTATCGATTGGATGTAATTTGAGACAAGCACAAACTGGACTTCAGCGTCTGTATTTTGACTGTTTTTAGAAGCAGTAATTGGATTCCGAGTTTCACTCTCGGCCGCAACCTCAAAACACTCGAGGGCCGACGCTCTATTGAAGAAATATTTACAAACTAATCATTGTTAAATATTTGTACAGTTGAGATTTACTTTGTGTTGATTCAAAAGATGGACGTGAGTTGACTGCACTTTGAATAGTTGCGCTGTTCAACCACATTGCGTCGCTGCAGTGAAGTACGTTTTCTGTGGCATTTCACATAGTTTTTTGTAAAATAGAGGACGTTTTGGCTTAAAAATATTCATGGAGCGTAAATTATGTGCACCATTTTAATTTGTTGGGGGTGGAGGGGGGCTTTGATATTGTTTATATGTTTCATTTTTTGTATTGTTAATTTACTTTTTTTGATTTGTTGTGAATCTTTGAGATTAAATATTCACATTAATCAGTACTTGAGAACCTGTAAATGATATGAGATTAATGTAAGTATGCCAAATATAAAATTTGTGTATTACAATTAATGTAAATATTGTGTTTTTAACAAAATGTAGCTATAACAATTTACAGCTTTGAATGTAATGTTGAAGCAGCAAATTATTATTATAAATGTTCAAACTTTTATGGTTTTGTGAGTGTAGAAAAACTTAAGGTCATGCATAATGACACCTAACACATTTACAAGTTCAATAAACTGCCCTATGTAATACAAATGGACTGATCGGCAGATTTCTGTGATGAGACCTTAGAGATGTGTGACATGGAATCTTCTTTTATGAGTTATTTAGGTTTCCCTCCCATCACTGCAGACGCCATGTGACACGATGCAAGGACAGTTGTTGTCGGGAACCATTTTCAGAATGGTTTATTTTAAAATGTTACCAACTTGCTCAGGTTAAATACTGATGCTTTTCTTCTCTGGTAGAATCGACCGTTTCTTTGTATTTCCTTGAGATAAACTGAGAGAGATGTCTGGATTAGACGGTACATCCTTGAGATTCACTCTGATCAATAAGACTAGAGGTAACGGGTCATTAGGGACAGATCCCCACCTGCTGGTTTAAAAAGTGTACTTGTTAATGTTATGTAATTCTAGATTAATGTTGATGCTATTCATCATTATTCTGCAATGTAAGGTCAGTGGCTGATATCACTGTTTATAAAATGGTGCTAACTTTAGGGTCTTTTGGTACAAAAAGATTCATGAAACAAATATTTGATTGATTTGAGGTTTGAAAGATGTTTAATTTAGTAAAAACGACCGGATACATTCGGCTGTGCGTCCTGACCCATGTGGAGACCCTCGTCTCAGTTATACGCTACCCCAAAAATTTACAAATATTAGTACAAAAACGGATGTCTAAGACCCCACGACTTCCAGGTGAAAGAAAGCTGTGTGTGAAAGATAATGTCATTAGTCTTACTTAAAACACAGGCTCATCGCTGCAGGTGATTCTTGAAAGCCGGTCCGTGAAAATATCGTCTTACAGCTGAACCGGCCTGTGGCTCTAAACAGGATCGGGGGCCGCTGATGTCGGGGGGGCGGACCAATGCCACGCGAGGCCGAGTGCCTCTTGCCCCGCTGTGATTTAAGCGGCCGTGTGCCAGGTAACACAAATGCAATTCCCAGTAGCAAGTTGTGAGCTGAATATCAGCTGTATTCAAACGTGTGGGGAGATGTGAAACATCTCATTATGTCGCCCGTTGTTTTTTTACCACATTTTCAGGCGTTGACTTTTGGTTATTATTTAGTGAAAAGCAGGCAGCCATGCTACCTTTAACTGCCATAAATATTATATAGGTCATTTATAATAAGTATAGTTGCATATTATTATTTGTACAACTCGTTTAGTTGAATATTGGTTTTGTTTTAATCTGCATTTGATGGGAACAATCAGACAAGGACAAAATAAAAAACACAAACATAAATCCTCCTCCATATTGAACCTACTGTAACCATTCGTTCACACTTGGTCACTTGGCTCCCACGATGAGTATTTCTAAGTGGACCATTCCCTCTTGGTTGTGGGCCGCCTGTGAGTTCGACGATCACTAACACCTCGAGGTGTCGCCGCTTTGGCTTTAATTGTTTTTAGCCATTACTGCAAAACTAAATAAACTCGTTGGTGTAAAACGACTTAAACCTGCCACACAAGCTTGTGAAGCAAGCCAAGGTCTGTTGGGGTCGATGTTCTCACCTGCAGCGCGTGTGACTTTAGTCACGTTTAAACTGGACTATAGTTAGGCCACATTTACACATCGCCAGGTATTTACAGAGACGAATATTTCTGCTCCTCCGTTTTCAAAAATAACGTTGTACACAAGGTTGTTTTCAAAAAAGTTTCTATGAACCCGCATAAATACGCCGTCCGCATACGTCCCATAGGACGCTCACATGACGTGAAGCATTTTTAGTGGCATACTCTGACGTTTGACAACCTAAAACTCTGTTTGACCTCTTTCACACGCAAACACAAAAACTGAGTTTTCAGAAATCTCCACTTTGGCCGGAGTTTTTAGAAATGATTGTTTTCCGTGATAAAACCTCAGTTTTTGTGTAAATGAAAGGCCAAAACACATGAAAATATATGCGTTTTCCCATCGTGTAAACAGGGTCTAAGTAGACGGGGACTAACGAGGGAATGGGCAACAGGTGAGATGGGCATGAGGACCAGGTGAAGGTAATGAGGGACTAACGAGGTGATCAGAGGCAGGTGAAGGGAGTTGGACTGACGAGATGGGAAGCAGGATCTGGAATGAGGTGATAGTTAGGCCACATTTACACATAGCCGGTATTTACAGAAACAAATATTTCTGCCCCTCCGTTTAAAAAAATAACGTTGTACACGCAAGGTCGTTTTCAAAAAAGTTTCTGTTTATATGAACCCGCATAAATACGCCGTCCGCATACCTCCCATAGGACGCTCACAAGACGTGAATCATTTTTAGTCGCATGCTGTGACGTTTGACAACCTAAAACTCTGTTTGACCTCGTTCACACGCAAACACAAAAACCGAGTTTTCAGAAATCTCCACTATGGTTTTTAGAAATGATCGTTTTCCGTGATAAAACCTCAGTTTTTGTGTAAATGAAAGGCCAAAACGCATGAAAATATATGCGTTTTCCCATTGTGTAAACGGGGTCTTAGACTATAGCCATAGCTAGACTATAAAGGTACAAATGAAGTGAGAATACAAAGACAATGTGGGACGTAAACTGAGCACAGATGTGAATAATTAATTGAAAAATAAATGATGGTTGAATTAAATGTGGCCGCTTAGATTTCTAATGCTGCTCTTGCTGGAACACTTGATTAGAAAAGAGCTGTTTGAGTTCTGAGTAACACCTGGGCCTTTTCCTAGTGACAACGTGTCAGAGAGAGGACTATTTATGAATTATTATGTTGGCCTTTATAATTACAAGTTCAAAAATCACTTTCCACCTTGTACTGGCTGTTGTGCGATGGAAGCAGCCATTTGACGTGTAATTGCAGCGTAGACGCAGGTGTAATTGATAACAGTGACGGAGGTCTCATTCCATCTGTGTCACAGCCGTTATTACAGTGAGCCGGCAGACACAATTTTGTGTTTAGCCTGCAATTACGTGTCAAACTAGCTGCTGTGAAAAGATCCTGTAGTCTGCTTTTGTCAAAAAGATCACGAAAAAACAACAAAAAAAACACGAAGTTGACGTCACTGTGTTTCGCTGCGTCGAAGAAATAACACATTTACAGAATGACATTCAACAAACGAGGTTTCCATGTTTGTAGAAACAATTCGAGACCTGTTTAATGTCCTTACTTTCAAATGGTGGTGTTCAGATTAACAGTAAATTAATATACATTTATTGTAGATTATGTATTTGGCTCATATACAGTGGGTACAGAAAGTATTCAGACTCCTTTACATTGTTCACTGTTTGTTTCATTGCAGCCATTTGCTAAAATCAAAAAAGTTCCTTTTATTTCTCGTTAATGTTCACTCAGCACCCCATCTTGACAGAAAAAAACAGAAATGTAGAAATTTCTGCAAATTTATTAAAAAAGAAAAACTGAAATATCACACGGTCGTACATTAACGAGAAATAAAATGAACTTTTTAGATTTTAGCAAACGTCTGCGATGAAACAAAGAGTGAAACATTCAAAGGGGTCTGAATACTCTGCGTACCCACTGCAGTTCACATCCACGGTCATCGTGGCTTTGAACATGAGGGGATCTCCCTCGAGATCTCACGTGGTTCAGAGGGCTGCAGATGAGTTACCGGGGTGTGATAGAAGAAGACACGTTCACACGAGGGACAGAGTTCCATGTTCATGGCAAAGTATTTCATTATCACACCACAGCGTACGTGTGTGTGTGTGTGTCTGTGTCTATGTTGATGGGACTGTGCTACTTGACCGAGGGACCATGAACAATTGCGAAACACATTGCCTTGTGTGTATTCCCTCAACTCCTTTGTGTGTGTCTGTGTGCAGGATGGCGATTGGGGACACCCACACACTTCACCTGTCGGCACCCATCATAATTGTTGTTGCTCGGCTGTAATTTGACAGCAATTATCACGTCAGGAATGAATTCCCGGCTAAACGCGGAGTCTCCCTGCAACAGAGGCGCGTATATAAGCGCTCAGCGACGGGAGAAGCGCGAGGCCTCGCTGCCATTCAGCCAGCCCGCGAGGATTGAGGCCCGTCGTGAAACCCCCACAGGCTTGTCAATCTGCCCATTATCAAGAGAAGAGCTGCTTCCTGCTTTCAGACGACGCAGAACAAAGCCCGTCAAAAAGAGCCGTGTGACTGAAAGGCGCCGAGCCGTAATAACGTGTACGTATTTTCCACCCGCTGACGTGGAGTATATTTATAAAAGATGCAACATTGATGATATCGAGCACAAGCTATAGGCGCAGAACAGCTCATGCAGCCCTGTTCTAAAAGCACTTAAACATCTTCCGTTTATAGCATTCAATGGGCGATGATGATACATAATTATCAGGGGAGAAGGCAGTGCTAGGTATTAATTTAAAAAGTCGCCTGGAGGGAGAAAGTCTGGAGAACACACAGCCGCAGAGAAACGCGAGGTGTTGGTCTCGCTCTGCAGACGTCTCCGGGGAGAGAGGAGAAGCTGGAGCAGCTCTGCAGGGAGCACAGCACCTCCTTCATCTCGGAGGCACGACGAGGAGGAGTTTCAAAGAGAAACTCGTGAGATAGAGATGCCGTGTTTCATCGCCCCGCTCCGTCTGCTGCGTTGTGTTTAGCGGCTTCTGGAAAAATGTTCACCTGACGGCTTCAGATATTCCGGGTTTCATTTTAATGGCACGATGAGATGATGATTTTCTTTCTCGTGGGACTATTGCCTATATTATTGCAATATAGTACTAGGGGGGTGGGGGGTCTGTGTGTGTATTCTTGGAAGACACATATTGTACTACTGTTATTGCATTCTTTTTTTATTTTTTATGCAGAACTCACACAGCACACACTACTAAGGTACCGCTCTGCACCACCTTGGTGAGACATGCAATGAAACGGCTCGCAGTGTTCAGGACATGAACGAAAGGTTCTGAGCTTCAAAGCTGCTACATAGCATAGCATATCACACAAAATATGTTTTAAACATTAATATTGCTGTGTTGTTTTCTAAAGAAGGTTTCTGTGTGTGAGAGACTAAATAATGTAGCAGAGTAATTCTGGTACACACACAAAAAGAACACCATGCTGTAATTGGATAACACATTTCTATTTTCATAATTTAGTTTTTAAATAATGATGTAACTGAGAATAATTCAAGTGTAGCGTAATGCCGCCATGACAACCCTCCTTGAGACTTGGCACTCGAACCACTCTACTCCAGCTCTCTCATTATCATCCCGCCCGATGCTCACCAGTGAGTCACCCCCCACCCCCCGAAGGTCAGCCAATGGCGACCCTGTTTGCTGAGCTTCTGGATCCCGTCCTCCGCTGCGGCCCCCGTGGTTCAGCAGCCTACGCGGCGGTGCCGGAGGGCGGCTGGGTCGAGACTTGCATCACCCCGGCCGTGCTAAATGTATTCTTTTTTGCCCTTCTCTAACACCTCGCTCTCGTTCTGTTAGGGTGTGTATGTCCCCGCTCTCTTGGGGGATTGCCTTAGTTCTGTCTGGCTAGTTCAGCTGTGAAGAGGCCTTTTCTAGGTTCCCCCTACACATGAATAAACATAAGGTCAGGGGAGACATTCTGAAGGGTTGTCCCTGTAAGGGTTTTGGCTGGAAACCCCCGGCTCAGGGGTTACATGATGCTCGGAAGTATGGAACAGTGGGGAAGTAAATCTGTCAGGGTAATGTAGACTACGTTGGGCTGTCGTAGCTCCAGTTAAGATAACAATTTAATTATCTGAAAGGGGAATAGCCCCGACTGGACAGGGACATAACTGGATATCTGTGTCTACTCGTGTAAATCGATGTGAGGACCTGGGATGTCGCATGTGTACAGACTGTAAAGCCCTCTAGGGCAAATTCATAATTTGTCATATTGGGCTATATAAAATAACTTAATTCTGAATGGGTATCATGAGCTAACACTAGTTCATATTTAGAACTGGAGAGGAACAAACAGTTGACAGGAACATCTTTCGGGAATAGCTCTGTGGTGAAATCGCTGCATGTCTGAGCCAGGCAACGGGGACGAGGCGCTGCGGGAGAAGAATCTCTCTCTGATGAGCAGCATTCAAGCAGACTAGAGAAAGCAGCGACAAAAGGAACAGAACATTAGTTCTGAAGTTGCATAAATAGGGGCAGGAGAGTGTAATAAATGCTTGGTTCAGATTTCACATCACAAAGTGAAATACATTCAGTTGGAACCGTTAAAATCATCTGTAGATGGAGGGGGCATCTGCCAATCAATAGTCATTGTGTTTACATGATGGTATAATTCAAATCTTGCTTTAGTTGGACTATGCTATCTTTTGGGGGATCTGCCATTATCCCAATATACATGGCAGTGAGTAATTTGAATTATTGGCCGAAAGCATGTCACCTCCGATACTATAGGTGGCGCTGTTTTCATTACAACTCGTGGTGATTAAGCTATTCTACTTGCGTGTGCATGCGTAAAGACGCAAAGTCCGGTTCCTAATCTAATTCACCGTTGCATGCCGTGATAGTCGGATTATCAACTGGATCGGATCGAGTTATCCAGGGGTGTTAATCGGATCGTAGTCGGACCGCACATAATCGAACAAAGGTGTTTTCATGAAACGGATAATTCGATTTCAGTCCGATTAAGCCAGTTATTCGAATGCATATAAACACGGTCACTGTTTCAAAAGACATGTTTCTATAATATATACATCTATAAAAGTATAACTGAAGATGTATATTCCCCAATGATGTGAGGCCTACAGACTTCTTAAATCTGAGCTTCCAGCTGGTCTCCCTCACAGTTACCGTGTGACTTCTCAGCAGAGTTCAGCAAAGGCAGCTGATTGGTTGCCAAGAGATCAGCAGAAACACTTTTTTGTATTCCTTTCGGCTTTCTGCAAACTTTTCATTGCACCGCTTGTTTTTTGGCTGCCCTCAAATTGCAAGCAGTGTTTCAAAAGAAGAAAAAAAATGTTTTCCGAATTTGGCACCCGTGTATATGTGATGACAAGTGGGGGGTCTGGGAGGGGAGGGGAACGCCTCGGGGAGGACAATGCGCTGCTCTGCACGCATGGTTTGATTCCTGCAGGAGAAATATTGGCCTTGGCTATTACCGCTTCAGCTAGAGAGCACTGGATTGTTCCTTTGTGTTGGTGCTGAAGCTCTAGGGGGGGCGGGGGGTTCACAATGAATTCCCATTGATTTTTTTGTTCATGTCATCAAATTGTATGTGGCTTGAATCGTGACTTCTGTTTTCTCATCTGTTCCCTGAGGTTCCTCTTCTCCATTTACTTTTTTTTTTTTAAATACTTGGATGAGGCACAAATAAACAAAAGACGAGGAGAATAAAAGCTGGGATGAAAACTGGTAAATAGAAGTAAACACAATGAGCGGACCTGCCGTGGAAGCCGCATTCATCGAGTGTCCCGGCAGAAAGCTCCGGGGCACTTGGTGAATGTTAATCCTCGACCATAACTTTTTATTTTTGTGGACTTTGATTTAAGCGGTGAGTGGATGCTGTTCTACCGGACCTACGAGATATGGCTCGCTCCAGGCTTGGTCTTAAAACGAGACGTAACTTTTGAAACAAACATTGTAAATGATAAATAGAATTTATGAGCAATAAAACTAAATGCTAAAGTAGTTAAGCCAATACAGTCTCGTGTGTCCTGTATTATAGTTGTTAATGTTGGCTAATAATATCAAACGATAAGTTCAACAATATGAATATATCATTATAATTAATAAAGATTGCTTTGCAACTTATATTACTGTCAATTTCCTGACTTTCAGATAAACCTAAATCCCTTTATGGTAAAAGTAAAAGGTGTGGGAGGTTTATTCTATCACGTAAGAAATACAATGCACTGTGAAAAGACTATATGAACATAGTTTAAAATAAATCACAATGAAGTTAATGCGTCAGAACGAAAGAATCATTGCAACTACAGCTCAGTGAGAAAATATAACGTAATAAAATGTAGGACGCAGAAATCTTTATTTTTAGGATGTGAGAGTTGGAGGAGACTTCAGTATTACTGAATGCCTTTTGCAGCTCTGTTTTGACCACCGTGTTTTGGAGACTGCATTCTCACAATGTTCAGGCCTGTTTAAATCATTTTTTTCATCTCGAGGGGTTAAAAAAGCTGAAATGAATATTGGACCTAACAAATGCAAATATTCAAGTCCAGCCCTCCGCCACACTATTGTTTACTATGTGAGGCTACACATTGGCGGCGGTGTGGGGTACACCAGCGTGCTATTCCCCCAGCGTTGATCTGGGTAATCTCCAGAAAAGCAGCAATTCTACATTTCCACCAGGGATCCTGGCACGGATCCCCGTGTGCCCGGCATCCCACGCTGCACACAATGTGGTCGGTGTTTCATACAACCATAAATATACATTTTAACAAGCTTCATGCACATAAGTGTGATTGAAACGTATGTGTGTGTATATATATATATATATATATATATATATATATATATATATATATATATATATATATATATATATATATACACACACAGTATATATTTTTTTATTTTCTTTATTCTTTTTCTTTATTTTATAATTATCTGATTTCTTGATAATCATTTCGGATAGTAATATATAAGCATTTTTGCCTCTACCTATACCTTTTCAATCTTTCTGTTTCCTATATTATATAGAATAATATTGTATTGTTATGATAAAATACACAACAATACACAACACAACACACATTGTGCTCAGCAACTAAAAAACGTGTCTGGGCACCGCATGCTTCGGTAGGGTCGTCAGTATACAATAATATTCACACCAGGCATCTTCTCTCTAACTTACTCTGTGAGATGCTGCGGCCATCTGTTAATGTGCTGCAGTCTTAATTATGCTCGCGACGCACTATCGGAGATGCGCCTGAGCCAACTGTAGCGCGCCGAGCAGGGGCTTCACCCATCAATACGCCACCCTCCCTCCGGGGGTGCTCTCGCGAGTTCTGGCCCTCAAACGTGGCGGGGGGGTCCCGCCTTGTTTTGGTCGAGTTGTTGCTGTACGTTTGGTATCTGAAACTTAAATGTGTCGACACTTTCTGTGTTCCTTGATGCCCACGCAAGGCATCTCACTCAGTGCAGATGTTTCCCAGTTAACTGGTGTCATGGTGAGCGATCTCACCGTCACGGCTCCACTATGCCATAATGCTACATGGAATTGCCGGGTTGTAGGCCCATATTAGTAAAATAATCTAAAATAGTCTGTTGTGATGTCACACAGCTTTTTCTAGCTTGGTGAATAGCAGTCTTCTCGTATGATTTGGCACAGCTGTGTGTAACAGATCCAAGCAATGGATGCAAGTGAAGCCAGCGCTAGCTATTCAATATGAGCATTTAAAAATAATGACTTGTGTGGGAAGCAATGTAAACTACTTATTTATTTAACCTTAACACAAATTAGCATGGGGTTATCTTCGAACTGCGATATTTTAGTTGAACATCAGCCTCTGGTGAACACCAACATGCACTCCCCTGAACATACATCTGGTAAACATGTCATTTAGCCCTCATTGCACTGACTACAAATATTCGATATAGCATCCATCCAAAGTACAGAAGAGGTTCTTAGAAAAGGATAAATCTCACAGCCACCACAGGTACACAGCACCACCTTGCCTTCAGGTTTTGAGGCCACGTGAGGGGGAACGTGCAACGGTGTCATCGGCTTACGACATCAACGGCTGTCGTCATCTGAAATGAGTTGAATGCATCAGCTCTGGTACGATTTCTTATTTCTTGCATTTGCATCAACCAGTGACGTGCGGTGAGGTACTGACTCCTTTAGTGTCAGATTTACAAATATATTAACCCAAAAGGGTAGCTTAGTCAATTGGCTACTGGCTATTTCATGTCTCATCAGCATTCTCCACACAACACACACACGGTACATATTACAGATATGTAAAGGTAAGTAAGAACATTTCCGAATCAAACCTTTTAGCTCCGGCGTTGGTCTACCTGTGTTAACCACGTCCACTTTTATTTTTTAGTTTTTTTTACTCATGAAGGCAGGTGAGCCTCTGCCTCACCTGCCTCCCCTGACCGCACGTCCCTGGCATCAACGCTCTGCACCAGTTCACTCACCCGTTGACATCCGGCCTCGTCCCATCCCGTCTCCTTGGTTCAAGAGTTCACGTGAAGAGGTTCCTGCGTACCGAGCGTTAGCTCTCCGCCCAGTCTGCTCTCTCTCTCTCTCTCTCTCTCTCTGCCTCAGCGGGCTGTCGCGGCTCCATCGCAGGCTTGGCTCTAATCTGACGGCTCGGGGGGGTGTTTCCTGCGTCGGGGCTGTGGCCCAATCCATCTGCCTTCATCAGTGAGCCGGGGTGACTGTGGGCTCGGGCCAGCAGGACCCCACTAAGCACCAGCTGCTAGCTGCCTGTTACACTGATTCCCGCCCCGTGGGACGTATTTACAGTACAGCGAGCGGCATGGTAAGACCGGAGGACCTTTCATCTCTTAGCATCTTGATTTGACCTTTTTCGCATACGGTTTAAATCTGTCTGTTGAAGTTTACCCTCTTAGATTCACGACTCGCACCACACCCTTTGTTTCATGTGCCTTATGTCAGTGTCTTTACCATTCGGCCCCCCGATTTTACTCCGATTCTCCCATATTTCACGATATAGAGGTTTACATAAAGGGTGTCAGTTGGTTGTTCGTCTTTCACATTAAACACGGTTTGGGGGGTTAATCAATCAAGCAATCAAACTTTCATTTCAGATTCAAGGTCCAGATAGTACAAAACACAAAAAAAGAAGAAAATACATACACAATCACAAGTAAATTATTAATTAATAATGCTATTTATTTACTGAGACTGCCACCGATTTCTTTCAAAGTCTCCCTCTGCTTGGCTGCACTCACACACAAGACAAACAAAAACCTCAGAGCTATTTATCGACAAAACATCACGTGTGTTTTCACTCCTCCTTCCAACCATTATCGCTGCTGCCATGACAACAGTGTGTGACGGACAGGCTGCTGCACTTTTTTTGTCATCCTCGGTCTGTCTTTGGTATTGTTTGCTTATTGTCCATCCACTCATCCATCCATCTGGTCATGTTCTATCATACTTTAACTGTAATTATGAAACTCACCACTTGGCTCAACAGTTTCTGGCAGAAAGGGCTTCTGGGTAAAATCTCTGGCAGAGGAAAGAAATGATGTGAACACACGACCTGCTGCTTCCTGTGCTCAGTCGCTACCGGCGGCGGATGCCCGTGTAAGGGGGGGTCACAGGAACTGGATTGATTTAGAGAGGCTGCTATTTAGCATTAGTAGGACACTAAGCTAATTACCGTCCTTAAAAACACCAGCATGGCCTTTAGCTGCTATTGAATAAGGCCATGGGCTCTGAACGATGAGACCGGGCTGCACAGGCCCTGAGGCCGGGGCTCCTTCCTATGGAAATCAATTTAGGTCTAAATGGCAACGAGATTAGCGCAGCACTGATCTGATCCTTTGATTTTCTTTTCCACCTCCCCACAAGCTCCTCTTTCTCGTTCAGCTGCCTTGTAGTATTACCGTGTGAGTAAATGTAGATTAAATAGTGGGTCCTAATCAGACAGGCGAGGTAACGGAAATTCCACTCGAAAGTGCTCCGGCAAATCATGTCTTTTTATTATTTCACATCCAGATTGAAGTGTTTTAGAGAAACAATGAAATGGATTGCCATTTAATTTGGGACAGACATTCATGTTCCCCTATAATTTATGATATCATTTGTAATACGTGGTGATTATCCTGATGGTTGGAACTAAATACAAATGAGTCCAGTATACTTGTTTATAATTCAATACCTCCTTCTGTCTCATGGATCGTGGAGGTCTGGATCGTGGTCCACGCCTACGACCAACTATTCATACACTCTGTCAGACTCATTGAATGTGTTATAACTCTGTAATGATTCTGGTCACATGACATCTATTGCTTCCGTCCATCCTGAAGAGAGGGATCCTCCTCCGTTCCTCTCCTGAAGGTTTCTTCCTTTCTTTTCTCCTTTTGAAAGCTTTTTCGTATTTCTTTAGAGTTTTTCCCGATCCGCTGAGAGATCAAAGGTCAGGGATGTCGTAAATAAACTGAATTGAATTGAATAGCGTGGTAACATGACAGAAAACTGAGGTGATCAACACGGTGAACATGCTACCTGCTACATCATCGTGTGAGCTTTGTCATGGTGAGCGTAGCATTCGGCTCAAAGCTCCACTAGTACAGCCTCAAAGCTGCTAGCATGGCTCGTTAAATGATTTAACCATTTTTAAGAAGAAAGTTAAATTCTGTTTTATAAAACAAACCAGGCCAAAATGGCATCAGATACTTCCAGGATGTAATGGCAGCATGTCTTGTGGATGATTTCAGTATTAAAAGTCATTTTTACTGAACTTCAAATTGGATTGAGGTGATAATAAAGATTGTCCCCAGCATGTTTACTCATACGATCCATACATACTGTCCACGTGCATGACGGCACCAATATTCACCTTGTTGCTATAGTACAAAAAAAAGAAGTTTTTACTGAGACATATGATATATGATTTATACACTACTGTTCAAAAGTTTGGGGTCACCCAACGAGACAATTTTGTGTTTTCCATGAAAACTCAATTTTATTTATCCAATGAATTGCAAAATGAATAGAAAATATAGGAAAATACATTGACAAGGTTATAAATAATGATTTTTATTTCAAATATGACGTGTTCTTCAGACTTCAAGCTCAAAAGGAAGGCCAGTTGAAAAGCTTCTCTGACCAGCATAACTATTTTCAGCTGTGCTATACAACAAAAGGGTTTTCTAAAATTCTACCCCTCCGTTAGTCTTCTAAGGAGATAACACAATGTGCCATTAGAACACTGGAGATGAGCCTCTATACAACCGTGTATATATTTAATTTGATTAAAACTGATGTTACAACCTAGAATATTCATTTACCACGTTATAAATGTATAGAGTGCATTTCTTAATAATTTAATGTTATCTTCATCAAAAAAATATGCTTACAATTGTAGGTGACCCCAAACTTTTGAACAGCAGTGTACCTTTATTCGTCCCACAGTGTGGACATTTCAAAATACACCACATACCTTGATATTTAACTGTGTGCACCTATCCTTTTAAAATGGAGACGGCGTGTCCATTGTGGTTGCAGCGAGAGCCATCCATGCCATACGTCACCTGGTGCGTATGCGTTTGATGCTCCTGGAAAAATAATGTAATATGCTGCATTTGCTGGCGTTCTTTCATGTTCCTGGTTCTGGTCTCTGGTTTTAACAGCGAGGGATGAGGGTTGTGCGCTCTAGCGTTGTCAGTCACGCTACAATAAACCCCCATGTGTGACAACCGCAGAGATCGGATTCACACCGATCGTACCACGACATCTCTTGGCAGGCCAATAAAAGAAAATGTCCTTCCCGACCATCGTGGTGCTGCTTCCTTTATTGTGAAGCATCAGGATGGGCGTGTGTGGTGCAGTATGATGGATTTGCATAGCATTTTCATAGTGATGTGTGTGTGTGTGCTTTTCTGACAAGTGTCAACCTTTTGTTCGTATGTGACGTTCCACTTTATAGCCCCCATGAGGCACTTGTAGTACTTTGTAGAGCTAACTCTCTATTTCCGTTTCACGCACATGAACTAATCGTATCAGTAAAGTGCCGATTTAATTATATGCCATATTCCGACTGCCGTGGACGTCTTTAATAGCCATTATGTGTGCGCTAATGTCGATGCTAACTCAGGTGTGTGTCAAAAGGGAAATCTGAGAGGAAATGGGAGGCTCTGCAGCCATCTGAGCCGGTTGTGCAATGTGCACATCAGCAGAGAGGTGGCCTCCGGTGGGAATAGTCGGCTCTCTGCCTGGAAGACAACAAAAGGTTCTACCCCGGTTCTACCTCAGGTCTCATGCTAACACAAGAGATATGATTATGGCTTCTCTTCTGCCCACCTCCGTTTCTCTGGGGTTGTGGTACAGCGGTAGTGAGCAACCAGGCTAATTGTGTTGGATCCAGCCAGGTGGAATTTGCATAGGCCTCCATTTCTTCTCCTTTTTGGCATAGCTGGCATATTTTTTAGTTTATTTTTCGAGAGCAATTTAATGTAATTGGAGTTGAATAAGGCACTGCAGAGGCTTTTTTTCAGTTATTAGACCCACTGTTGTCATCACTTGATTGAAGTCTGCTTTATTGCGCCGTACCTTTGTTGAAAGAAAATAGAACAACTGCTACCCTGAAGCAGGTTACTGAGCGTTTCATAATCTTTTCTCTCTCTCTGAGGAATTATTCTTGAACCTTAAGCTCGTGTTCCATCCTAACTGTGTCAAACTCTTAAGATATGCGGTAAACAACGCTGGCATCATAAAGTAGAGACAAATAGAGAGAGGGAGCCGTGTGTGCGGTGCCCACACAACATGCATGTTTCTCAACAGAGAGGCTAACCTTTTTAAAATGTTAATTGTTGTGCTCCTTGTTTAATCATGGGAGTGAACCCACCTCCTAAATATAGCCGTACTTCCTGTCCTTGCCCGCTCAAATAGAACGAGGCTGATTTACACTGCAAAGGGATGACATTAACGGCCGCTTCCCGCAGGATTCTAACATCAATATTCTATTCACATTTCCAAGGCCACGTCGAGCTAAAAGCTGTCCTAGAAGGTGTTGTGTTATGTGAATAGTTTGAGAAAGCAAACATGGGGAGAATCAATTGAAATGTAAAACCGAGCATGAAGGCATCGTGTGCTTTTGTCTCTCTCCTTATACACACCTCAACTCTGAACTCTTAGCTTTCATCTTTCTCAAATACTGTCCCCCCCCTTCTCATCCAACCTTTTCTCTTTCCATCCCTCTTACAGCAGATGATTTGTAATGCCCGTTCAGTGACGGCATCATCGTACTAGTATCGGGCCTTGGGTATCTTGGGTTACTTGTTTCCATTCCCATTTTAAAGTGGGAATGGAAACAAGTTTAAAATGCGATGCCTTTAGAGAAATGAAAGCCACGCCCAGCGTGTGGTGCAGAAACAAATCTTTACCTTCTTTTATTCAGTCCTTTCCTTTTTTTTTTTTTAGGAATGATTTCAATCCAACCTAGAAGTAATATCAGATGTGATTTGTCTTTGTGTGTGTGTACCGCTGTGAGCGGTTGTCATCAATGATGTCGATTACACAGTACGAAGGATTTCACGAGACTCTTGGGTTCTACAGACTTGCAGTGTGCGCCACTTATACAACACTGATGTGTCATAAATTGTGATTTTTTTTTTTCAGTATGTTCTAATTGGATGACAAAAATCAGGTACAGTTGTGTTTTTTAGAAATCTTGATTTTACTGCGTGTTGCCCCGGCATCGGAGCATAAATCTTTAAATAATGAAACTTAAATCATTAAGCGTGGCGCCTGCATCAAAAAGGACTGATTGCTTTGATTGTAGCGTCCTGTAATGCTTCCTATTCATAAGCCTCTCCTTATTGGTAAAGGGGTAGATAAACAATATTCTTCAGAATAAAATCAAAGTGTATGAGTCACTTTATCTTGGTCTATTCACTGCACAATATCTGACTAATTAATTTACTTATCCATGATTGAGACCCAAATGTTAATACAAGCTTCCAGTGCAGAAACATTATTTTGAAGTAGATATCTTATTTTAAGTTGTGTTGGCAGAAAGCTGCGCTAGGAGAGCAAGCTACACATTATTGCCAGAAAGAACTTTTGTTATTGGATTATTCTTCACAATGTGGATTATAATCAACAGAATATTTTTTAATATTGCCTCGAGGTTCTATTTAAAGGATTCAGAGCAAGTAAATAGAAACAACTATTTACCATGAAAAGTAGTGGAGTAATGATTACTAGCATGAAGTTGCCAGGGGTTATGTTATTCGTCATTTTGAAAGACAATGTTGTAAAGATGTCATCACTTATTGAAAAACATTTTTTAATTCAATTCCAATTCATTTCAATTCAATTCAGTTTATTTGTATAGCCCAATTTCACAAGCCAGGGTCGGAGGCCATGATCTAGCCGGCGAGGCACGCTCACGTGCACTGGCATGCGACTCAAAGGCTGGCTGTGTAAACAAAGCACAGAGAGGCTCGATTATGACGCACACAAAGAGAGATTAACTTTGTTTGAGATATCATCGTCCCACAAAGAAACGCAGCCATGTGCCACAGAGGCAGAAAAGGACAGCAAACTACCTAACATGGATGTACAGAATGCAACATTTTGAGTATATATGTCTGTGAGACCTCAGGGATACAGTTTTGTGTTTGGTTGAACGTAAATATAACTTTGATATGTGTAGTAATATTAGCTGCACTAAAACATTTTTTATAAAAAAAAAATGGCATTAAATGTTCTTTCACATTCAGATGGAGAACAGTCAAGTTTACATACAAGCAAGTCTTCCATAGAATAGTTCTTCTTCATAAAAAAAGATCTGAAGATGTATTTTCTGGGCTCAGATAACGGGATGGAGAGCAGCCACAGATCACTGACCTGTCAGAGGAACCTGTTTGTTCTAATTAGAGAACAAAGAGTCAACTTGCATTAATTAGTATGAAAATCGTCACCTATGTTTATCGCACCGACCCAGAAATACGCTAATTCCTAATTCACAAGGGCACACCAGCGTGCCTAATATCATCCCGTGTTTTACTTGTGAATGAGCCCATCCTTCTCCAATGTACAATTAATGTACTTTGTGGCTGTGAGCAAATATGCCGTCAGCGCATATTTGGAGGTTGTATTAATGTATAAAGTTAAAGCTACAATAATTGGTTGACCTCGAGGAAATACATTTGTTAACATCAACAATTAAATTCCCGCAGTAAAACACTGAAACTCTTTCTTGCAGCGAAGAGCTCTGATGCACGTACAATAGAATCAACTTTAACAAGCGCAAACTGCTTTATAAATGATCATCTATTTTAATGAAAAGAGAGAGAAAATACAAACGGAACTAGTTGGGAGATAAAGACCTCAGTATTATAAAGTATGTATATATATGCTAGATAGTGTGTGTGTGTACTGTATAGTTATTCATGATCCTTAAGATTTCTCCAGTTTAGTGTGTGTCAAGTTGAAATCTCTCACCCCGTTTTCCCCCCACAGGTGTTGTTTATCTTCTGGGAGCAGAGAACGTGGCTGTTAATTAACTGGCTGTCGATCCCACATTTGTAGCTCCCTGTCAACACTTCCTTTGCCGGAATAATCTAAGTGGTCTGGGAAGTCGCAAGTTCACACTGTGTGCATGTGTGATCAATTGTGTGTGTGCGTGTGTGTGCTTGTGTGAAACACACCATGTCTACATCAAGCTGTCTTCATTTTAAAAACACACTTTTTCCGCGAAAAGGATTTGCTTCCTCATTAGCGTTTCCAGGTCACAGTGTTCACAGTGAACCACCTGAAATCACTAAATGAACTCTAAATAGCAACTCCTCATCAACACATCCGCACGGTCACGTGACCACAGGCGGGGTTCGGGTGGAGAAGTCGCGGTCTCTGGAACATGCGGAGAGAACAACATATGGCCCTGGCTTTGTTTTCACATTGTCCGATGGCTTTATTGTCTGGACTGCTTCTTCACACACAAGCCCAGAGTGCCAGAGCATGTGGAATCTGGTTTTGCACGACTACATTGTCCCTTCATCTTGTTTCTGGAAGAAGTTGGACAATGGAGGGAAAGTCTGAGACTTTAGTCCGAACTCGGTTGCAGGCTTTCTCCAGTCTGCATCAGAGGATACCACAGCTTGTCTGTTTTTTAAGTACTGTATAAGATAGCTTCCAGCAACAGCTGGTCGCTCTACACACTCACACACGTTTGTACAAGTTCCACTTTTCACTGCGTGTTTTGGCTTTAGTCCCATGAAGCATTGTTTAAAATGTAGGTGTGGAGCCCTGATAGTGTTGGCTCGGAGATGTTCACTGCGAAGTTCAGTCGGCGGAAAGCGGATGGAATTGAGGAGACAGCTGGAATGATGCTAGAACACACACACACAAGGGTCCTTGGAGATCGTATGCACTCTGCCAGGTAGGACAAATGCACAATTCACGCATGCGCACTGACACACATTTCCACAAACAGGCCCCTTAGGCTGACATACATAGAGCCAGGGCTAGTTCAGCTGGGGATCACAGCAAACGGAGCCAAGAAAACAAAAGGACACAGGCTACAAATAATTCTAGAGTTTGTAGGAAAACGGCGCGCTAAAGGAAACCACGTGTTTAAATCTTATCAGCCGAGGCGTGTTCAATATACAATGATTAGAGCATCAGACTGCTTAATAGATTACGATTTTAAATCAGAGCTTTTCATATTTCTTCTGCCCAGGTATCCTGTGTGCCTCTGTCATCATTATCCAAACCAGACGGAGCCAGTGGTTTCCCTTTCTTCGTAGCTCAAATGAATGATATCCAATAATCCCAGGGACGTTTGTTCGATGGACTCTTTTCTTCCTGTTCCAAACAGAACACATCCTCAGACGTCTGCTCTCAGAAGTCCCTTAATAGACGAGGTGAACCCGGGACGTGATCATGGAGGACACACACAACACTTGTCTCTAACACACCACCATGCTAGCAAGCAAGTATTGAATCGTCGGGGGTCTCGCACTGTCCTGACATTATTTCTTTAGGCTTGCTTGGAAAAATGGACGTTGCTGTAGTTTTCCATCTTCTCTTGACTTGCCGAAACCAAAAACCCACAGTAGGCACTGAAAATGAGACACATGGTAATTAAAAGGGCAATAAAAATCCAGCCTTTAACTCTAGAAAATGCATTCTGGCTCTTCATTAAAGCTAATATGAGGCTTTGATGCGAGAATTGAGATTATATATATATATATATATATATATATATATATATATATATATATATATATATATTGAATGTGACTATTTATTGATTTTAAACATGGAATTCATTGAACTAGGACTTTGGATTGTATACCCCATTTCAAAGTAAAGAGTATTGTGTTAAATTGAACTAGATGGAGTTTCTTTTGTCAGCTCTCCCAAAACTATACTTGTTCTCTGTATTTTGAGGGTGTAAGGTTGTGTTTTGAAGGGCAACGTGGGGCAAGAGTCACGATTACTGCCTTATACAGTCGGCCTTGATCGACTGTCACCAGTTCATTCTTAGCTAGCTATTATTTTACCTTCTCAGGCTTCAAACTTCCATTTTAGGAAAACAAGGAATTGAATTTATTTCCTTATTTTTGGAATCTCCAGTATGAAAGAAACCATCCATCCATTATCAATACCACTTAATCCTCATTAGGGTCGCTGGAGCCTATCCCAGCTGACATAGGGCAAAGGCAGGGGACAACCTGGACAGGACACCAGTCTATCGAGGGCACATATAGGGACATACAACCATTTTACTCACATTCACACCTATGGGCAATTTAGAGATCAATTAACCTGCTGCATGTCTTTGGACTGCGGGAGGAAGCCGGAGAAGCCGGAGAACCCGGAGAGAACCCACACTACCACGGGGAGAACATGCAAACACCACTCAGAAGGACCGCCTCGACCTGGAATTGAACCCACGGCCCTCTTGCTGTGAGGCGACAGTGCTAGCCACTACACCACCGTGGAGCCATGAAAGAAACTATTAAAAAAATTATCTCCTGCCCACAATTGCTAACTATAGCACAATGCCTCAGAGGGATTATAATTCCTCCATGCAAATCAAATAATCATATCCCTGCAACAAGTCCCTCAGGGCTCAGTCCTTGGTTGAGTAATAACATCTCTTTATAGACTGTGTCTTCCTAGCTGTAAACCGAAGAATGCATTAAATCCATTTCTGATGACCCTTATCTGCTTTTTCTAGCTTGCAATGTGTGTACAATTATGGCTAATAAAAGATGGCAAGGTGTTCCCGCATTGGGAATCACAAGGCGGATGCCTCCGTCTAATTTGATCCCGCCCACAAACTCTCACGGTTGTCTTTATGGAAAAAACACTTTTCACAAAAGCATTGTACTCGGTGGATTCCCGTCATTTGTAACATTGTGATTACATTACGTTACATGTCATTTGATTAATTTGTTTAAGAGGTGATTTTAGTATATCAGTATCTGTGGTCATGTTCTCCGTTTGGCTTAACAATTTTCATATGATTTGCTACTTCAGAAAAGGGACCACGACAGGAAACTGCTCATGAACATTTAACATGGAATACAACCACTAGCTATCCATGTAATTGTCCTTTCCTTCAATCATATACTCATTTGAACCCCTAGAATATGCTGCTTGTTAGACCTGTTTGCTTGATCCAGTTGATGGCACGTCGCCACACGATCAAGACGGTACCAACGGTCTCATTTTGAGTTGGAAAAACGATATATTTTGGGTGTCCTCTTATCTAAATCTATGACCTCTGTTCTTTAAGCACTTAGTTAAATAAACGCTTTAAGAGCACTTCATGAATACATTTAACTCAACTCAAAAACATCCGGTCTCTACCCTTTCCGTCTTCTGCTCCCACACCACACATGCCTTCTTAGAAAGGTTGAGGCGAGTGTCCAGAAGTATCACCAGGAAGCAGGCACGTGCACAGACATTTTGGGGGGCAGGTGCTCAAACCCCAAAAAAGGGCACCCATTGCATCCAGCATCATCCGAGTGTCTCAGTAAAGGACAACCTGCAACCAGGATCGAATTTTTGGACACCGAGTTTTTTTTAAATATTTATAACGGGTACGGACCCAAGAAGGGAAGGCTTGGCCACCAAAGTGTTTTTTTTTAATCCACCGACACTCACGCCCTGCTCCACAGGACGAGCTATCACCCAAGACATACATACAGGGGAATAGCTCTTGAGGTTCAACAGAATCTGCACAAGGACAGAGGATGTGCAGACGGCCACCAGGATCCTCTTTAGAGTCCTGAGGACGAGGGGATACAGCAGGACCTTCTTGCGCTCCATCAGGACGGAGGTCCAGAACCTAGAGGGACTGGGCCGACCGCCTGGTGGAGCACAACCAGGCCCTTCCCTGGTCCCCTTCATTACAACCGTCACACCAGCCTCCTTAAGCATGGGAAGTGTCATACGGAAACACTTCCAGGTACTCCGTCAAGCCATAGAGCCCTGCTCCACAGGACGAGCTATCACCCGAGACATACATACAGGGGAATAGCTCTTGAGGTTCAACAGAATCTGCACAAGGACAGAGGATGTGCATACGGCCACCAGGATCCTCTTTAGAGTCCTGAGGACGAGGGGATACAGCAGGACCTTCTTGCGCTCCATCAGGACGGAGGTCCAGAACCTAGAGGGACTGGGCCGACCGCCTGGTGGAGCACAACCAGGCCCTTCCCTGGTCCCCTTCATTACAACCTTCACACCAGCCTCCTTAAGCATGGGAAGTGTCTTACGGAAACACTTCCAGGTACTCCGTCAAGCCATAGAGCCATTACAGGACCATAAATCCATGATAGCATTTCGGAGCAACACAAACCTGAAGGACCTCTTGGTCCATGCCTCACTTCAGAATGGTAGGCCAGCAACCAGGAACCCACACTTCCGAACCACAACATTTCTCTCCAATCCCCACGCAAATCTCGGTGCCCCGATCTGCCAGGTCTTTCATCTAGACTCGGCCAATCTGGTGTACGCGATTCGCTGTGTGGCCTGCAAGAAAATATATATTGGACAGACAAAAAACAACACTCCACCTCCGCCTCAAACAACATCTATAAGAGATAGACCGGAGGCCCCAGGCCCTATACACCCATTTTCGGGAACATGGAAGGGAACACCTGGAGATCTCGGGCCTGGAGTCCCGGATGGGATGGTCCGGGTTCCAGAGATTGAGAGCCGAGAGGGAGTGGATCCAGAGGCTGGGAACGGTAACGCCATCTGGCTTGAATGAGGTCCTTTAGACTTGTCGGAATTGTGGTTCACTAAACTTAATTCCTGGATGGTTCCCAACTCTTGTGCCCGTGCATCACTTCTCTCCACCACTACGGGGACAAAGAAAACTAACCAATAAACCTAACCCTAACCTAATGAGTATGGAATGAGCTACTAACGAGTATGGAATGAGTATGGAATGAGCCACTAATGAGTATGGACTCGGCCAATCTGCATGTTGAGGAGGCAACCAGCACCTTGTTTGGCACGTTGTGGTTCAGGGGATACTCAAGGCGCTTCCTAAGAACAATTAAGGCGAAGGTCGCCGGGGCCTTCAGGGACGGCAACTACACCGCCCAACCACCGGCCTACTCACTTGTCCAGTTGGTCTTAACCTTCTCCGAGGCCATCCATGCTTTTATTAAGAAAATCAAAACACAACTTCAGCGGGGCAAGGGAGCACTGTGCCGCCCTGGGGGCCAGCCGGGTAATCTCTGCCTTCAGGAGAAACAAGAACCTTAAAGAAATCCTGGTCCACACAGATTTAAACAAAAAGGAGACCGGGAAGGAAGCACTTTGGGTATTAGGGATCGGTTTTATTCGTCTTCCCCACATTTTTAACCCCCAATCTAAAATTGGTTTTAACGTGGATCAGGTCCTGCTACAGACAGCCAGCAACGTCATCAATGCTGTCCGGTGCAAGACCTGCCGCAAACTATGTGGGGAGACGGGCAACCAGCTGCAACTGCGTGTCAGAAAGCACCTATATGATCACCAATGGGAAGGGCACCAGCGTCCTCTGTGCATTTTAAGCTTCACGGCCCACACAGCCTCCAGAGCCTGGGCCTGGAGGGCAACATGCAGTGGACCAGGACCCAGCGCCAGGCGGCGGAAAGGAGGTGGATCCACAGACTGGGGACTATATATGGGGACGCTTGGGCTAAATGAGAAATTTTAGATGTCCCCCGGTCTCCCCTCCTATTTTTAACAAACCTTGAGTCTCCCTAGTGCCAGTGCCCCTCTTGGCTCTCCACGGAGAGCCCCACTTTTTCCCAATCTAACCCCAACCCCAGCCCTAACCCTAACCCCAAACCCACCTGGGTTAGGGTTAAGGTTACCTCCGTGAGCGCCACAGAGCATGTCGGGGAGGAATCCTCACAATAACTCAAGTAAATTAGGGTGACCAGACGTCCGGTTTTCCCCGGACATGTCCTCTTTTTGAGACCAAAAAAAAGCGTCCGGCAGAGTTTCAAAAACGTCCGGGATTTTGCTTCGTCGGATATTTCCGTTTCGCTGGGTCTTTCACAAGTTTTTACCCCTTACAAGTTTTGTAAATGGTATCTCCCGTACGTTCCACCTGAACAGTCATTGGTCGACTGATCTCAGTGTTGCCAGATAAACGGAATCCCCCTTTTAGGCATGTATATCACAAAACAGGCAGAATAAGAGATCCGTCTGCGTCTGAGCGCGCGCGCGTGCGCGTGCGCCTCGCTCTCAACTGTGATGTGCGCACACGGGTGGCAGACTTTCACTAGCACCCCCCCCACCCCCCGTCGGAGCGGGAGTATTTAACTTGTATTCTTAAATACTGATGAATGAAAAAAAAAAACTGGGCTCTAGCAAAAATGGCACTTTTCTAATCCAGGGCAAAAGGGGTTGGTGTTTGAGCACCACTAGGGATATATCTGTTCACGTGCCTGCCAGGAAGACATCGCCACGGTTACCCCCTATTGCTAATCCTCATTTCTGATCTGCTAGTCGTGTAATATGCCTATTTATAGAATAGGCATACTTATTAAAAAAGAAAAACTGAAATATCACATGCTCATAAGTATTCAGACCCTTTGCTGCGACACATTTTGAACTCACATGCTGTCCATCTTTGGGGGGCTGAGTACATTCATGAGGAATAAAATTAACTTTTTTAATTTTAGCAAATGGCTGCAATGAAACAAAGTGAACATTTTAAAAAGGGGTCTGAATACTCTATACCCACTGTAAATACTCGGTACAGTCAAAACATAAAACAGACATATCTTTGTTTGCAGTTGTTGCAACTTTAAATGTGTTTCTTAAACTAGTCGACATAAAGTTATTCCGTCTTGTGCAAGACACTTAACCCTGCATTGCTCCCCGTAGCTGTGTCTCCGGTTATGGATGTCAGTCGCTTTGGATAAACGGCTAAATTAAATAAAATGTAAAGATAATTGCGACAAAGCGGTGTAGCCAGTGCCGTACAATGAACATCGATACACCCCTGCTGATTGTTTTCTATTTAAACTCCTGCACACGTCCGTCTTGACACACGTCAATTATAAAATAATACGTGTGCTTTGGTTGCCATTATGTGACTGAGTGCGTCCAACTAAAGGGAGTTTCATTATCTCAGCAAAATATGTCAAAAACAGGCAAATAGCTTAGCAACGACAATGAACACAAAAGAAATGTATTAAAATATGGGTACAGGCCGGCTGACAGAAATATAGTTTAACACTCTAACTGATGATTATCTTTTACAAAAATGTCATTTAATCCTTCAAATAGTCCACAAAATGTCAGATAACGGAAGAAAATAATATCCCTCTAATTTCAGCAGCCACCCTGTTAAGAAGACACTGACTCCACCACATCAATGCAAATCTAGACAAATCACATAAAAAAAAAACAAAAAAACAGTTTAAGTGTTGAGTATATAATCTCTATTACCAGCCCAGAGGGGGCAGTGTGTCACTGTGCGGGGGATGCTGAGCCCCAGGTCAGGGGGGAACTGCAACATTTATCCCCTCTTACATCACCTCTCGTCTTGACAAAGTGCAGCGAGCGCTTCGGGGGCATACTAATTCGACCTGATGTGTATTAGCTCCCCGTATCTGCCATTCAACACAATGACAGTCATTTGGCAGAAAGGTGAAAACAAGTCTAGACCCAATCACAGATATCCAGTCGGCACGGAAGCTTATATTTAACTCAAGACCTGAAGACAAAGAACAATACCCAAACACTACACAACATGTGAACAATTGCACCAGCACACAGGAAGAGGATGAGAGGGATTACTGCCACTTTCTTCACTCCATCATCCTATATTTCTGTGTATTTACAGACGTGTACGTATCAAACTACAATAAAGCTCACAAGAGTTGATCTCCTTCACAAAAGCAGAGGCTCAGTGAGAGAAACTCATTTGTTTTCCACAGTCGTGCATCTTATTTAGCATTTTGATTTCAAACGTGTTTCCCACACATCATTGAAATTCACTCCCGAAAGCAAATATTTCAAGGAAACATCGGGTCCACGGAGACATACATAATATCCTTCATTTTCAAGGAGACATCTGACTCGGGGAAGAAAAAAAAAAAAAACGCCTCGGCGCCGGTCGCTCCGTGAGGCCCAAATGGGGCTCAGTGCTTCTCTTAGACTTTTTGTCATTCCTGCAGTCGTGTCCATTACAAACCTGATTTATCCGGCGCGCTGCTGTGAGCACACCCATCTGTGAGCCGCCTGTAAAACTGATTCGTGCAAAGGATCAATTTCCGTGTGATGGTTCTATTTGTCTGTGTTCCCGCTCGCTAAGAATACGCGTGGCAAGAAATGTGAAATGAGATCTCACGTTCGGCATGGATCCCTCATATGCTGCATGCGTTGGCTTGATATAGTGTCATTATTGTACAGCAGGCGTCTAATTTTAGCTACGTGTCTCTACCGAAATACAAATTGCATCTTCTGCTTCGCTGCGTGGCGTCTCGCTTCTCACCACAGACACATTTTCAGGATTTTTCATTTGTTTAGTGTCGTATTTGAAATGGAATATTTATTGTAATGAAGTCGTGTATGCGGATATTTTTGCATGAGCAATGGAGGAGCAGGAAAACAAACTTTTAAAGACCAAGTCCATGACAGGATAGTTTGTTCAGATCCATTTGCTGCTATCTCGGTATGTTCGCATCCTTCGTGCAGGCTGTAGCTCGGCTAATTGTCCCTTTTGTTTCATTCCCTCTCCAGCGCCCGCCACAACCTCTCGTTGCCCACATGCAATACCAAAAACACTAAAACCAAGATGTCTGCTTTATTTTCCCTCTCAGAAACATGACAGGTGAAAAATAGAGGGAGATAGAAAACATTCCAGTCGGCGGCGACAGCTTCGGGAAGCCTTGAATAGCCCACTGCAACCAATCTCGGCTTCACAGGCGTGCGGCGGCGCGCCGTGGGAAGTCAGGGTGGCGTGCTGTCGCGTTTCAGGAGGAGAGGGGGGAGGATGAGAGAAAATGGCAGCAAATGAAGTTGGCGGGTTGTGCAGTATTGTTCCCTCCTGCTCCCAGTAATGAACAGACTGGGGGAATTGGTCCCTGGGTGGTCCCCGAAGCCTTCCCTTTACGGTCCGTCAGGTGTGTTTCGCTGCACATGGGAACAAACACATACCTGTGCACACACACACACACTGGCTGACAGACACTCAAACATGCGCACTGTGAAGAAGCCTAACTGTACGTGGCAGACAGGGTCTTCTGTCCTCCCATTGTGTGTGTGTGTGGTGCTTCTACACATTCAGTTACAAAGCCCTTATGCTGGTCAGCTGCAGATGGATGATATGACTCCATCGCCTAATGGTGCCTAGTTTCAGTCCTAACCTTCCATGATAGACCCAGCTCTATTTCATCTACCTCAGTGTTTGTTGACCACAACTTCTTGCCGAGTCTGAAATAGTTAAGTACATAACGCTCATCTATAACCTTATACCTATAATCTTGTGTCTGGCGCATTAAAATCCTAAATGCAGAGCGCAATTTTTTAAATCACGCATTTAATTAAAATTTGCTCATAATATACAGTTGTATATTTAAATTTGAAATTCTATTTTTGGATGATGAAAAATATCCAATTTATATTACAACATTTTGATTTTAATATTAAAATCATTTCACTTATGTTAAAAAAAAAACATTTGTATTCCGTTCAAACACAAGTTTACACAACAGAATTAAAAATAATTATAGGGGACCCGCTCATTAACAATATGTAGGTCCCGGGGACTCAACAATGGATTATTTTTTAAGGTATGTGTTTACCTGCGTCAATGAAATCTACGAATGTTAGCGTGTCTGACTAACTAGCTTAAAATGTAAACGTCATTATTTATTTACACTTTATCATGCATTATTTCTAAAGGCAAAGGACACAGCATTCGCAAAAAAAACGTTAACGCCATTATTTCCCGAAAAGGAATTAGACCTCCAACTGTGGCCCGCCTGAGGAGGACGACTCTGCGTCACAGATGAACGCAAAGGCACTACTAATACGTTGAGCGTTAGTATTCCTGTCCGTCCGTATGTTTTATCCATGAGTCTTACTGTACTGGTGAGCGACGCCTCGGTGGGAGAGTGACCATGACTACAGGAGAAGGTTACAGCCCAGATCTCTAAGGTGCTGCCACATCTTCCGCTGTCTACAGCAAGAAAGGCAGAAAACTAATTTATGTAACCATAATGTAAATGTTGAGAAAAGGAGCAAGGAGAGATATTGTGGAAGACATTTTTGCTAACTCCTGATTTTCTGATGAGGAGTGAGAGACTGTCCGCCCCATCTCTAACATGGCAAGGGTTATGACTCGCGGCGCCTCATTGCAAACAAGTCTGGGCCCTAATACGTAAAAAATAAAGAGGTGTTCTCACTTCAAGCTTCAACTTCGAAGTTGGAGCGACGCGATGAATCAAGATCTGTTTCTGTTGCTTTGTGTCTTTCTCTGTTCCCAGTCCTCTCTCCTTCCCTCCTTTTTTATGATCCCTTCCTCCTCGTTCGTCCTTCTCTGGGTGACTCGGCTTCACATCAATCACAGCAATGTTTATTGTCAATGAAATATTTAGTACGAGAGGGCCCGTGTGCACAGATTGCAGATTTCATCTCATCCTGAAACAAAACATGGTTCGTTTTGACTGATTTATAGACGCAGGATTTTAAAGCCAAAGATCTCGGGCAGTTTGTGCGTTATTTCTGCGATTGGGCTCGTTCGATTCTCGAAGTTCGGCTGAGAATGGACTCGGCTGTGAACTTGTAAATAACATGCCTGGAGGTGGCAGTGTGTGGGAAACGGATATTGAAGCAGCGGACAGAAATAAAAAACGCATTGGAAAAAAATATGAAAGACCCAGTTTGCAAATCTGTCATCCTGAATACAGAGAAATATAAAACAATATGATGCAAGCATTCTCATTAAGTTTCATAAGCCATGCCGCGATTTGAACTTTCCCTTGACACTTTATTTTTAATCCCCCGTTTAGCATTCATAAGCAGTGTATAATAACTTAACTGGTTTCTAACATACATTTATACACACAGTTGCGTGTCCTATGAAACCTAACTGTAAAATTGTTTGCATAAATAATTAACATATGTTTGACATCACATAACATTAATCACAAACATGTATTGACACAAATCCACAAGGCAGGCTTGAAATGATTTAAAAGATACATGTGTTCATAACTGAATAATTATCTACACGTAACTATGACCATGTTTAATATTTGATTATGTGGTATAATGTTAGTACTACTTTTGCATGTTATGGATGCTTCAGAAGAGAATTTAACGTGTTAAACAATCCATCAATGTTAACAACAATTAACATTGTTGTCTAATTCGGTGTGTCATGAATATATTTATTTGTTTTATTTATACTGCTTATGATTGCTGAATGGGGGTGTTTAAAAAAAAGTGTGTTCATAATGCGACTATAAACAAGCAGGATTATACCTGCTTAATATAGCATGGGGGCATGCAGTTTAAAGGCATTTCAAATTGAATGGAACTAATTGGGCATTCATTCAAGAGTCAGCATTTGATGTATTGGGAGGAACCAGGGCCGGGTTTTAAAAAATGTAGAGTTGTGGCAACAAGAACACAAGGCGAGAGACGAGGACATTTAGTCACCAAGTCTAATGAAGTGATACGTTGCATGGACGTATGAGTGAGTGGAGAGCACCTTGAAAAGTCAACTGGCCACTGGGTCGGTGATAAGAGGGCCGTCTTTCAATCAGAGGCTCGGCGGTTCGATCCCCACTCATGGCTCTAGTCGATGTGTCCTTGAGCAAGACACTTAAGTTTGTTTGTATGTTGCTTTGTAGCGTAATGTAGCTGGTCTAAGTAATAGTAGCTAATATAAGTAATAGTTACAGGTAGTTTAATGAGCATATAGGTCACAGATTAAATTTTTTGTATGGTTAATTCAATGCCGCAATTGTCAGCAAATAAAGATAAACTAAATTTACAGGTGAGAGATACTAACCTAAATGCAGATTATAAATTATTTAATGTATAGAATTAAGGCTGAATAGAGCTGGTGAATGATATGACGGTGAAACTAAGAATAGCTCTTTTAAAACAGAGTATGGCCGAGAAAATTAAAGACTAAAAGCCAGAAATCACGTACCCGTGTTAAAATATCTTAAATTGGACTTGGAAATTGTGCAGTATTGTAATACAAATCACAGCTACAGTCGGTGATTAGAAGCACTCAAAATGTGGTTGTTTATTTAAGTTTTCCTCAGGAGTCTGAAGAGGCTGTAGCCTTGCTTTGAACTCTGGTAAAAATCCTACTTTAGCTTCTCTGTGTAAGAGCCACAAGGACAAAGTTTATAAATGACGTCATGACAGCAGCAGGTGAATGTTACGAGCTGCACTTAGGAAACAGTTTTTCTATCGTAAGAACAAGACTGTAAGATTGTATGAAAGTAGGATAGTTTATTTGTTTAGTGTCTATAGTTAAGGTATCTCTGTTTGCATCAAATAAAGACAGGATGAAAAGAAAGATACAATGTCACGTTATTTCACGTAAGGAAACAGGAACTCGGTGTGTCTGCAGCTCGTTTGCGGCTTTAACAAAAAACACGCCGACGGAACTCCGTTACACCCTGGTAGAAATGCTACTTTAGCTTTTTTCCTAGATATACTTTGTAGTTTGCACACTGCAATTATCCCGTTACCTTGGATAACAGTTTTTCAAACAAAGCTTTGGATGAAAAAGGGTGTTTAATGATTCCTTCACGGAAAATGGAGTAATTCATAGCTGGCGACTTAGAGAGTGTGTCAAAAAAAAAAAAAAGAGGCTGAGAAAATGATAATGGGTGGAAAGAACACCTATTGGGCTTAAAAATAAATTGCAAATAAACTGCAGGGGACAGTGTGACACGAAGATATGTGGAGTGGGTGGTGAGTGACCACTTGGCTGTGAGCAGCCAGGCCAAACGAGGAAGGAGACAGAGTGAATAAGCCAAACCACTTTTAAACAGGTTCGACACAAGAGCCCCCGGCCATCTTCTCACTGCACGGCTCGCTGCAACATTGGCACCCCACCTACTGCCACCCACGCACCCTCTAATGGCACTCAAACTGCCCACATCTCGGCCTCCTTCAGGGCCACTGCTTGCTGTAAAATGTAAACCTCTTGATGGGCTGCTGCACAACAACAACACAATGCATCTGCAGGAGACTTCCGAGTGTGCACAGGGATACAAAAAAAAGAAGTAGAAAATCCTTTTTGTTGTTCTGTTCAATGCAGGATAAATAACTGTAGTGCAGAAAACACGGGTGATTATGTTTTCAGCGAGTTTAGTTGCAAACTTCAAAAAATGCCAGCACCGCCAAAGCTCACCAATTAGAGATACCTTTTCTACCTTGTTTCTTGAATCCGCACACCAAGCAACTCCCAGTGATGATTAGTGAGCTTTTGAGATGTGTGTTGCCACATTTATTAACTTTGAAAGCAGGGAGAACCAGCTAATCCTGCTCTATCATTCTTTACACCAAACTAAGTTTATTTCCCTCCTGGCGCTGTAAAGTTAAAGATTGAAACTACTCGCGTCTGGAGGTTAAATCCAGGCTGCAGCCAGCTAGTTTACCTCAGCATGAAGATCGCAAACAGGGGAACGACGACGAGTCACGTCTGTCTGAAGGTAGCAACATCTGCCTATTAGCTCCACCAGATTATAGATGTATATTAAAACCCAAAAAGATTTAAAAAAATCTAAGTTGATGAAACTGATTGATGTGATGGAGACTTATTGGGAAAGGTACACATGTTGGATCGACGATGCACGCAACATTATGGATTTAATATGTTTGTGCATCTGTTACCATTGCAGCTGGACGGCTTGTTAGCCACTTCAACCACAGCCTGCACAAGGCTGGTAATTAATGATCAGTAATTAATGATCGGTTAACGAGGGACAGCTATCGGTCTGGAAAAAAATACCAGCATCCCGCACTGAATAACCAGTGGCCCTTTAGAAACAGATACGGTTGAACGTTCCTTTTTTTAAAGATGTGTTGTCGTTAGCTCAGTCAAACCTGTTATTAATGTTGAATTACACTTTATTTTGGTATAAATAAGGAGCCGTTGGAGACAGACAAATTGCCATGATGTCTTGAATTTCAAGAGATTTTGGGAGGGATATAAGTAATAGGAAGCAGAAACAGACTCCTTATGTGGAAATGTTCTCTACGGCCTGTTACTTCTACTTTAAAATCATTTTAAAAAGTGCTTGAACGTTCGCTTTACCATTATCCCTCTCCATCCTCCATACTGACACTTAAATGCTTAAGGAAAATCTCCATCATGTTGACAGTGATGAGTTAACTAGGCCACTGCTTTGACATATTGAGAACAAAAAAAGAGAGGGGAGGGGGGGGTGTAATTATTTCTCTTAATTTGTGCCACATCATTAGTTCAGACGAGCTGATGATTAGCACCATTAGAAACGAGTGACTTTGACCGTTGTGACCCAGCTTGAATTTTTTTTAAAGAACGAATGACTCTGGATTTAAGTTGGAGTAGAATAAAGAGGGACTTTTTTTCCCACATGCAGCTTCCCTTTGGAGAGGATGGAGAAAAAAAAACAATCTGTTTTTGTACCCAGGACAGTTATGAAGATTGATCAGTCAATTTGCGATGACTGAACCCTATCTCCTCTGGAAAATTGTTTCAAAGCGTGTGATCTTAAAATAAAAAATGGCCTCTGAGCAGAGTGCCCCAGAAGCTTAGTGTGCAGGTGTTTGTGCGATGTATTAAACTTATTTTGTGTGTATGTGTGTGTCCTTCTACGCGTCTGAGCGCAGGTGTGCTGTTTTTGTGTTGCTGCACATGCCTGCGTTGTCATACATGGGCATTGTTTATATCCAGGAGCTGTCCTCTCTGTCAGGTCTTAGGTATTTATAAATCTCGACAGTGGAAGACGGATCACCGAGCCGCAAGCTGCCACACATCCATCCTTCCAAGGGCTTCCAAAGACAGCCTTCAACATGCATTACTCATTCCCATGCTGCTACACACCCAACTTTCAGCTGCTCTCCATTGGTTTCTCGCATGCTGGGAAACATGGGTGTGATGTCAGCCGAGTTGCGTGCATCTTCAGACGTGCATCTTTGTTGTCTTTTGAATATTTTGTCTTCCCTCTTGCCACGTTGGATGACACTGTCCCCCGTGTAGAGTGCTTACATTTCCTGCGGTGCGTTGTCTGCCACCTCAAGTGGGTTTCGCCTGCGTTTGTTTGCATATTTGTGGTGGAGTCTGACAGCGCCCGTTGTGTTCAGGGTATTGGAGAAAAATAGCTTTTAGAAAGTTTGTGCCAAAGCCTGATTTGCTATACAAGTCACATAAACGTATATTACAGATATCAAAAAACATTCTGATCTGTTCGTGAGCAAATCTGTCCGTATAATACAGACATCAAGTATTATAATCCAGCAGTCCTGTTTTTATTTGTTTATTTCCCGGCCGTGTGTGGCTTCATATTATTGTACACTTTTTGGTGTGAACATTCATCCTGCGAGAAGAAGGCTTTGCATACCATTAAAAAAAAATGGTTACCAGCTTGATGTTTTCGGCTCAACCAAAAGATCAGTGGCTGAGCGACATTTGTTAGAAAGCAGTTACTCCCTGCCGTCTCTCTCATTCTTTGTGTGTACCGAAACAGCGCTGCAGATTTCCCACCTGCTATTCCCCGCTGGTGCATTTCAGAAGCAGTATCCTCTGCAGTGGTCAGTCTGCTGTGATGAATCAGCTGCTGAGCGGTATTTTTATACATTTCCATACCCCCATCCCATTGTGTGCTTCTAAACGAAAAACATAAAAGGCGTATTGCATGAAGCAAAACCAGCGAGTTTGTCCTTCTGTATTGATGAACCGGACCATTTGATGGTTTAACCGCTATAAAATGACTGTAAATCTTGAATAAGTGTCCCTTAAAGAGACTGGAGCCATGCTAGCTGCCCTGTGAGGCATTGTGCAGAAAAACAAACGTGTAGACAAATTAGTTTCTAATGTGTACAATGAAAAACTACTTGACCGTCTGACATTGGGAATCCCGAGAGCCACATGCCCGTGTCGCTAAAAATATTGAGTTTTTAACACCAGACATTTCAGCCCTCTTGTTCAGTGACTATTTAATGGAAATTAGCTCGGAGAACTTGGCAGGATGCTGGATGGTTGCCAGCTCCAATCCTAAAAGCAGTCAGAAAAGTAAATGAGAAAGCTCTCTGAGTAATAACCATGGCAATCATATGTTGAAGTTGCCTTAAGCAAGGTGCTTAATCCCCGACCGCTATGGAGAAGCTGCTTAGTTGCAGGAGACAGGAGATGACTCTGGTTTCTCGACTCAGCCGTTGGGTGTGATGCGTGTAAACGTTTAAATTATTCCAAGAGACCGCAGCTCAGGCAAGCTTGGGTGTTCAGCGGAAATCCCTGATAAAAAAATGAGAAAATGATGATGAATGATATAAGAAGATTAGTGCTGGTTGTACACTCTTGTAGAGATAAACTAAAATATAGGTACGGGCTTGACGCAAACTTTTTCCCCAATTTAGAAAGTGCATACAGAACTTTAGATGCGCAATGAAAATTTATCCAACAAATGTGTCCTAAATATAAGGGGTACATGGCGGATTTACAAGCACAATTTCATTAGTTTCGATACAACATGTATACCAAGTGTGAGCAAAGGCCACTCATGCCGGGTTGTAGCAATATTGCACTTTGCTCTGAAAGATCGAACAGAGCTGTTGAGTTTGCACATATGCAAACTCTCTCAAATGGAATTGCCGTGTCTTATTAAATCAATTCTTCTCCTCAAAATGCCTCATCAGATCTGCAACGCTGTTAACTCCGAGGGAAAGTTGGTTGTTGGCTCGCTCTTCTGGCCACGTGACAAGCTCTCTCTCTCTCCCTCTCAAGCAAGCCACATGGCTCTGGCTTCATCATGAAGGCCTCCACTGAGGTTGTTTGGGGAAGGATCCGATTGTTCCTCTGTAGTGGGAGGCAAAAGCTTTGTTTATGCTCGCCTTGGCGCCATCGTGCAAGCCTCCGCAGACGGCGCTCGAGCCCAGAGCATGTACAAAGGAGTTAATGCTCAATGCGCCGCTCGCTGCATTATAAACGAAACGGTGAATAACAAAAAAAGACGTGTAACACAGATATGCCTATAAACTGTAGCCGTAACCAAGAAAGAAAAGTAAACTAATTGACAAAATATATTAAATGAAGATTTTGAAGCTCTTCTGTCTTAAAAGCATTGAACAATCGGCTTTCTTTGTAAATATCAATAGTGCTTTTATCATTGAACTACTTCAGTCACTTGATCACACTGGCTTCAGTGCGGTGAGTATAAACTGTTCTTAAGGTTAGCTAGCTTCTCAGGTCAAAATGAAAAGTGTACTTTCCATTTCCTTTATCTGTTGAGTATATCCTAAAGTTACTTTGGGGATTTTTTGAGTGGTCATGAAACGGTATCAATGTAATACTCATTGAGATATTGTTAATTCTCGTCGGATTCAGTGCAAAAATCGGTTGAAATCGTGAAGGTTCACCAGAAAAACAAATAATGTTATCAAACAGAAGGTTCATCGGATTTCTGTTTTCCGAGAGCGGCGGATACACAATTCCACAAATTTGTGTTTGAGATGCAACGGTGCTCATTGATCAAAACGTCCAGATAACGCTCCGCTCTCCGCTGCGCTGCCGGCTTTGTTCTATCGCGTCCGGGTGTCAGGCAATAACTTCACAACTTTACAAAGGCAGACTCTGCTTTTGCAATATGATATGCAATATTACATTTTATTTTCAGCCGCCTCCTGAATGTATTTACTACCCACAGTAGAGTGACTTGTATTGCCTCCAGGGGCTTCAGTTAAAGTTACTCAGCGCCTTCCTCCTCCATCTGTCTAACCTAATCTGCAGTGCCTGTCTAAGTCGCTCTATAGGCTTCATACTTTGTGTATCCAACTCGGCTTACTCTTGACATTTGTTCATAGATTATATTTCCGAGTTTTCCGTTTCATTGTCGCAATTTCTCAAGAACGTCTTTAAGAGAATTCCTTCAAAGGCACAAACGTTGACTTGGATTGTGGCGGTCAGACGTCAAGGTCACTTTGACCTCACATGTGTCTCATCCTTGTGAACTCCATTTATTAGGAATGCAAAGATTACGCCATCTTGGATAGACATGACAGATTGGCGCAAGTGTATAACCGCAATACAGTAATTGTAGTAAAAAGTGTTTTTTTTTAAATAATTTTATTGTAAAACAAAAGTGTGATATAACCATAAAGGTATATTATCTGCACAGATTCTCCTATACGGTAACAGAGCGTCGTATACCTTTTATAACAATCAAATAATTGGACAAAAATTTGCATAATGATTGCGTAATATGTTCCATTTTCTTGAAAAGACCATGCATGATGTGGGTAGCAGATGGAGAGGAGCCTCTTTTAGACTCTTCCCACGTGACACCTACTAAAATATAGTAATCACTGAATAACAAAGTGACAAACGTCTTCCTGGCCATACGGTACACTTGAAATCTGTGCAGCATAACATTTCTAGACTGAGATTTACAGGTGTGCATCTCTGCAAGGCGGGTTGGTGACCTCGACATTTTATCACTCAAACTGAAGTAGTATTTATGAACTCTTGCTCCGACTTGTCATCATAAAACCTTTTATATACCCATTTTTTATGACGTAGTGGAAATCATATAATTTTTTGGAACTGAGGAAAATCGTTATGTCCCTTTTGTTGAAGCATTCGGCTTCACACTTCTCATGTATGCATAGTATGATAAGTTGTTCACGTCTAGTTTTGTATTGTTAGGTTGTAATAGTTTATTTTGATTCTGCTTTAAATGAATACATATAGAAAGATATTATAATAAGACATATTAGGGAGAAGATTATTATGAATATATTATGAAGCATAAGGGAAATACTTCTTTCTCCATGCAAATGTGAAATGTCAATTGTTGTTTGTTTGTTGTTGTTGTCTTGTTTTGTGTTGTAAAGTACAATCTATGTAACACACTGAATCACACATAATTTACTCCCTGGTAATATTCAAAAGATGTTTAGAGCTGGAGAAGGAGATGGAATTTCAAACAGCCAATTGTTCATACAACTCAAAAAAGCATGTGCATCTCTGTCTGTGGGGTGAAACAGTGGAATATTTTAACTGATAAAATCAAGGATAGTAAAAATCTGTTGATATTTAAGAAAAGACTCGAGAAAAACAAAGGTATCATAAGTAACAGTTAATGGGGACAAGTTTTTTGTTGTTTTGATTATTGTTTTATGTAAATATGTATGTGTCTGGATTTATGTGTGTGTAGATAGATAGAGATATATATGTATATGTACAGTATATGATTCTCTGAATTAAGTTCTCGTGAAATCATAGGTTAGGGCACTTATAAGCTTGATAGCTTCAGCCTTGACCCTTTCGGTTAGCCGTGTTCTTCTTTTGTTGTAAAAAAAGAAAATCTTGCTTTTTGTATATAAACGAAATAAAAAAAAAACTAAACTAAACTTTACCAAGTAAAATTCCATGTTTATGCAAACCTACTTGGCCAATAAAACCGATTCTGAAATGGCAAAAGTTTATGTCTCTTGAGAATGATTGTTAGTTAGTATTTCAGAAATGCTGAAGCCTGTGACGTTACTTTAATCCGAAAATGAATCTAGACTTTTATTGTGAAGGAACTGTTTAGTTAGCTGACCGGAAGTGACACCATCATCTGCGAGTTGCCTAATTTCAGGAACCTTTAGAGTATCACATTTTTCAAGTTTGTGTACAGTATATAAACCTTATAACTCGTGTGAGTCTCTGAAACTGTATTGTTTAAGTTTTACTACAAAAATGCATTCTGCATGACACCTCCAGCTGAAAGGAGATCATAGCAAGAAAAATACAATACGTTTCTGCCATAATCCCATCAGTGAGGATCTTACAAGTTCACAAACCAGTATTTCTCAGAGGATCCAGGACTGTTGCAGTAAATCCTTTGAGATGCATGGAGATGTATCGAGTCCATGAATGCAAACTAACACACACACACACAGTACGGATACACCATTATTTTAGCTGACCGCAAGTGGGATTTTTTAACCTATATGATGGATTGTTCCCTTTATCCTTAGGCGGTTTTGGACCTTTTATTCTTTGGTCTGCTCTACAAAAGGGAATAGCCACCAGGGACAACACTGCCTCCTCTAATCCACCAAGTTCTAAATCTCCAGTATGATTCTAGTCTCGAAGAACAATACACCTTTGAGCTTAGGGAGAACTGAGAGGGATATAGATAGACGGGGGATGAGCGAATTGGGAATAGAGAATCTCTAAAGAGAGTTGAGAATGTGAACTAAATCCTTTGCGAGTACAGAATACAGTGTTGAGAAATAGCATCACATGGTTCAGTGGATGAGGTTTTGGCCTCAAAGCCATATGTTGCCATTGTATTAAAAGAAAAATCTGTTGATGTAGAATTGCATCAGTCCATTGTAAACCTTCAGATCTGGGCTTCATGTTAATAATAAAACCACAGTCTAGTTGTTGTTTTTTTAAATACAGTATCATTCACTCGTTAAAGGAAAGGTTTTTTTGAAAGGTTAGAGAATGTAAATGAGCTTTTAGGACACTATACAAAGAGACTAGAGCGAAATAGCTACCATGACTGATCATGACTGCATGACTTTATTTTCCCACAAAAACGTTGACATGAATGTTGCATCTCGGTTCCAAAGTGTGCAACAAGAGCTTTGGTTCTCAATGACTCAGCAAATATCCTCAACCAAAAGAAAGTTGCTTCGTGGTTTGCTTCCCGCTTTCCGAGTTGGGCGGAAGAAGTAAAATGCTTTTAAGCCAGCGGTCTGCACCAAAACTCAGCTAGTATTAGGCTTAGAGTTGAGAAAATAAACAAGGCGTCCATTACGTCTGTTGCGTTCAGGCGCAGTGGTAAGGAACGGATAGCCCGGTGTCAAAGAAGCCTTACAGGCGATCATAACATTGAGAACGGAAAAAAATCTCCTTCAAACAACTAATTATTCAAGTATCCTAACAAAGAATACATATTAAAAGATTGTATTTGAACACCAGAAAGTCTCTACAGCTTCCGCCAGAAACTAAAAACGGACTACATCTGGATTAAAACTTCAGTGGCACTTAAATAGCTCTTATTGTGTTACTTTTTGTAGTTTGACTATGTTGAGGAAATGTTTTCTCTGTATTCTTGTTGTTCTTAATTAGTACTCTAGGTTGATGCACTTATTGTAAGTCGCTTTGGATAAAAGCGTCTGCTAAATGACATGTAATGTAACATATCATGATAACGGGGACATACTCTGTACTCTAGTGTTGATGTGGTCAGAACCAGCGGGGTTCTGCGGATGGGGATGGAGGAACAGCAGGATGTAGCCTGCAGCTCATCCGGTTATTCAGTAATGAACACAGCGGACTGTGGCTACATTCAAAGCGCCTCATTACTCCCAGTATATCACAGCTTTATTACGGCCTATCATGTCAGAGTAAATATATGACATGTGTGATTCCAATATAGAATAGTGAGCTGTAATGTGGCATCAATTTGGTTGATTTTGTGTCAGATTGGAGCCAGTGAGTGGAACGAGAGGGAAAGAGAGACTTTGTTGATTGTGTAGGGCTTTTGGCTGTCGTAAAGAGCTGTTGTGGCATTTGTATAAATTATTCAATCTTAATTCTCATTTGGAAATACAAACCGTCAATGGTGCCAATAGCTATGCGGTTCGAGAGCAAGAATGGGCCAGCGATCCCATTATAATATTCTCGCCTGAGCCTTTTCTAAATCTGCAACAGCACTGAATAATGAAAATGCCTTTACCCAAAAGATTCATTCACTCTTTAAAACGGCAAAGAAATATGTGGAGGAGGTAGAAGACCTGATGGCAATTTGAATGTGCCACTGAATAAAAGTTAGCAACCGGCTGTAAACACCGAGGCGTGTATTCAGGTTTCTTTTGTCCTGCTCAGATTGTATGTCAACCTGCTTATGAATTTACATTTGTCCAGTGCTGCAATATCAGGGTTTTCAATACACTTTTTGAATGCATACAGGAGTGTGTGTGTGTGCATGAGATGTTGTTAAAGACGTTGCATCGCTCCGTGGCTGCGTCTCTGCTATGAAAGTGAATAGTGGGGATTCTTTACCTAAGCATATCCCCTTTTGGCCCCTGAAATGTGCAAGCCTATTTCCACATAATAGCTCTATCGTGTAGCCAGCTCCCACGGGAGCCTCGTTGCTCGCCCCGCTCTGCTTTACGAACCCCCTCCTTAGCAGAAGAAGTGTGCAGGGGGAGATGAGGAGGAAAGATGGAAGTGAGTGTGCTTAAGCACGCTGTGAACACTGATGGACAGTTATTATGTCAAGCTTATTATTGTCTTTCTGCACTGGGGGGGATTGTCAGTAGTGGCTGCAGCTTTTCATTAAAGCTATGAAATATAACCTGACCCATGATGTGTGTGCGTGTGTGGTTTCGGGGTTTTAAGACTGGCCACAGTGATTTTGTTCTGCTCGTCTGCGCTGCCTCTTTTCTAACTTATTAGACACGCATGAAAAGAAAAGAGGTAACCGTCTAGTTATGACTTTTTAATGGTCGTAGTGGAATAACTGGAATAGAAGACTTATATTGCCTATTTACATCCTTTTGTTGGAATGCTTTAAATAAAGAACAGGCTGATAAACACCACAAGTCTGTGACCGATGGCAGTTTTCGGTTTTGTTTTCGCTCATCATATTTGCCCTTGTGGGGTCATATTTTTTCATATTCCGGTCACTGAAATAAAATTGAGACAGTGGATACTCATAATGCCCCACTGCAGTATTATAATAATAATAATAATATGGAGCTGTTAGTAGACACTTTATTTTTTATTTGCACACACGGTAATTGTCATATACAATTATCAGCTATGTTGCATCTCAATTTCTAGTTCTACCCCCAATGAGAGCAAACATGTAATTATTGAGTTACGCTGAGTTCCTCCGTCTTTCAAAAGGTGGTGATGACCTTTTTTTATAATTTCTTTGTGCTGTAAGTGAGCAATTAACTTGTTCTAATCACAAAGTGCTGAGGTCTCGGTATGTTTTGCTTCAATCTGCAATCTGCTTTGTAGGTCACGGGAATAATGTTTAATTAAGTGGAAAGTGGACATCGAGTGAAATCTATCCGTCCTCTCATTCCGAGCCCCCAGCCGGCTCCCACATCTTATTAAAAATAGGTCAAGAACCCCCAAGCACCAAGGGCAGGGCCCCAAACCTCTCAACCATCCCCCCTCCCAAAAAAAAAAAAACGTATTACCTATCAGCTCACCGTGTACTTCAATATCAAAGCCAACTCCTTCTTTCTTACCTTCAAGCGCCCTCCCCCCCTTCCTAGCCTCAACCTGCTGTCTCCTATCTGAGATGATCTTTACAGTTATTAATGCAAGAGGGAGGTTGAGACCTTGCCGCTGCCCCATCTCAAAAGACCCATTTCAAATCTTCAGCCTGCTCGGGGCTCCGGCTGATGTGAAGCGCTCCTATTTTAGTCTCTTTGTATTGCTGTTTATGCATCGGTGTTGCTGAAAGCGGGTCACAGTTTGTTGGCAGAGTTCAGGGAAATATTACTCAGCAGCATGTCTTTGGTATGTTTGGTGTGTTATCCACTGATGATAAAAACATTATCATGGGATATGTGTGTGAATTAATTTCTGGGTGTACATTTTCTCACAGTGCAACACGTTTAAATAGACTTTATTCAGCGCATATTTTTTCTTAAATTAGCTTTTTGTATTGGTCATTGTAATCAATTGTCATGTCTATTAAACCTCACATTTTAACATGTTAAACAGAAGAATATTATTCTTGGTGAATACAGCTTCAATGTCATCTAATACTGAGGCTGTTTTGTGTAGTTTTGTTTAAATGACATGTGCATGTACGTGCACATTTGCGGCCCACCATTTGTCTGCATGACTGTAAGTGCATGATTATTTGAGTGTTTCCAAATGGCTCAAAACCTCTTGAAAGGGTATGAGCTGTATAATTTGTTGAAACAGTAAACCAATTGAATAAGAAGGTCAATGGCTGAGTGTTTTGGGATTATGAGGATAGTGATCACACTGGCGGATAAGGGCTCCCTTAAGGTGTCTAAGAACAGCCTGTCTGCACAGAGAATATGTGAAACACATTTTGCCTGCAGTATGGCAGTCGTGCATGCTTTGGTGCTCACATTCCTTCATGCATGCCGTTATTTTTGCCGAAATCATTGAGATGTTACGATTAGGATTTCAAGATAGAAGAAAAAGGTTCACTAAAACCTCAGATGTCTGACCTTTTTTACTGCAGTCTACGGTGCTTTTCTGAAAAGGCCTGTATGGCCCACAGGCTTTTTCGTAAAAGGTGCCAGGGTTTAATTGGTGAGCGAGTGATTTTCTGTTGTTGGGCCATTGATTTATATTTGCATAGTTATTTGTTGATGGATACAAAGCCAGTGGCAGTATATTGATTACGCTGATGTAGGCAACATTGAAAAGAGAAGGGGGTGAGGCAAAAGTGAGGGATTAACCTTTAAATGAGCAGTTGTACACCATTTTTATAGTATTCTTATATAAGAATAGTGGAAATAAATATGAATGTTCATGTATCAGATTGTTGATATTTGTTATTTTAAAGAAAATTTGCCCAACGAGAAGCTCATTATCTATGAGACCCACCTGCTTTGAATTTGAAAACCAAAATGACAAATTATATCAGGGTTGATTGTCAACATTAAAGCAACAGCAATTATAAAAATGCAACACATATTCACTCAGCTATGTCACCCTCCTGTTATGTTGCGGGTGAAATTGACCCCTTTCCAAGTTTAGACTATTTCTTTCTGTATGTCCCTTCATTACTCCCTCCGTACATGTTTCAACACATTTCTCACAGACAGACACAAATATCTATAAGATTTTTAATAGTCTTTAATAGTCTGAGAGTGTCACACACCCCGTTTCACCCCAATCTTTCTTACAACCCCACCTGTGCGAGAAATACAGATACTATTTTGATGGGAATATTTATGTTTTCGGCCCACACTTATCAGGGGAGGAGCCAAACATACAACATTTCACTCTGCAGATGCATACGAACGCACCAAGAGAATGACTGTGCTGGCCGTCATCTTTTATATTATAATTGATATATCTTAACACTATGAATAAATAAAGTTTACTTTCAATACAAATCCATATGACTCATTTGGCTTGATTTTTTAGTAAGCGGGTCAATATGACCCTGAACAGGTGTCTCATCTCTTTATCTACATCAATCCATGAAAAAAAAAAAAAAAAAAAAAAAAAAAAAGGAGAAAATACATGTTATGGTAGACTAATGCAATGAATATCTACATTTTTCCAATGCATTTTCCATTAAAAGTCAGTTCTCTTAATTGAAATATTATCTATGAAGGGGTGAATAACTCCACTCCACTAAAAGCTGATTAAATTATTAGTAATCGTGTTGGTGATGAGGTAGAAACTATATTTTTTAGGATTTTGTGGTTTCTGGCCACTTTTAGATGATTCCACATTCACTAGGTCACATTGACCTGGGAACATCATTGGTGTACCTAAGAAACAAACTTAACAGGAGGGTTGAATTAATAATAAACAGGAAGATAGGCCTCTTGAAATATTGTGAACAGGTCATGTTTTATTGGATTTCTGTTTTACAAGGTTTCTGACTTCGACACATCTCGCCTGCTCCGCCGAGAATCTATCACATTGAGGAGAGCCAGCGCAATCCCACTCAATCCCCCATCCATACTAGTACCAATGACAAAGGCTCTAAATGGATTAGTGTAGGTGATTATTGCCATTGTCAATAGCTCTGGGTGCGTGTTGTGCGGTGCCGCCCAAGACTGCAGTGTGTACGTGTGAGTGTGTGAGTGTTTCAATGATGTGTTAGCCTAATGAAAACAGCGTCCTTATAAAAGATGTGAAGGCGCCATCCTCACCTGGCAGAGTGGGATGTTGTGAAAAATGAAGAGGTGTGGAGCAAAGCAAGAGGGGATGGGGGTCAGTGCAGGGTCATGAGTAAGGAGGGAGGTGGGGGCTGTAAGGTGAAAACAATTCGCACCACAAACGACAGAGACCCTCACCGCAGAGAGCGAAAGGAAATTGCCCAGAATGAAGATGGACCGGGAGGAGGGATGGGAGGGCGCGAGTAAGGTGGTGTATTGTGGTGTTGAGGGGGGAAGGGGCTCACATTGCAGGAAGTCTTGGCCACAGATCAGTCAACCAGGAGGACGGGTGTTGGACAGGACACGAGAGGGAGCTCGGGGAGATGGGGAGAAGATGCAGGCGGGAAGAGAGACCGGGAGAAGGAGAGAGACAGATGGATGCAAGTGTGATGGTGACAGCAGGACATCGACAGGGGAGGAACTGTGTTTCAGGAGCTCACTGCCAGAAATATGTTACCATCATGCAGATAGTCGGAGAGAAAAAGAGAGGGAGAGAGGTGAGCAACACAAAGCTCTGTATTGCAGGAATTGCAGGGGGGATAGGGAAGGGTTAGAGAGTCAACTATAAATAGCAAACCCCCTGAGGTGATGATTTTCAGTGGGTTTAAGTGCACAGCATTATGTGTAAATCAGTGTGTGTGTGTATGGTCAACTGAAGTGCCTCTGAATATAGTACTGCAGGAATGACTTCTAAAACAGTTTTTTTTTCGCTCTCGAGTACCCTCATCTCAAGAGTTATTTGATTCTTTAAACAGGAGCCTGAAATAAGGTCTATGGCTGTCGCTCGCTGTAGACATTTGCACATTTTGTTGTATGATATAAAATGAGAATTTGGAAGCTTTTACGCGTCTTAAAAAAAGACGACGGTTATCCTGGACGATAAACATCACAGCGAGCACCAATCCACCTTTTAGTTTAGTGGTGACGACGTGAAGTCGTGCGTCTGTGCTAAAGTTTGTTTTTTCGTTTCAGGCCTCTGACGATTACATTGTCCTTCATAATGCATAAAAGTGTGACGTTGATTTGTGAAAATTATGTTATGTAGTTATCTGGAGTAAATCACGTGTTGTCCAATGTGTGCTGGGATGCTGTTATGGTATTGAACATCTCATCCATGTTTAATTTCAAAGAAGGCCACCCATACAGTCGTATCTTGAAGGTGAGGGGATGTAGTACACGCCTCATCTCTGACGCACACACACACACACACGTACAAACTCCACCTGTCACTTATTTTTCCTGTGATTCCAAAAGCTGTTGGCGTAGCTGCTGTTGCCTTCTCAAGCGACTCTGAAGAGAGCATCAGGATCGGTCCAATCAGCAAACATCAAGCCAAGTCGAGACGTTTACCGAGGAACACGCGTGAAAGCCGAGGCCGCTTTGGGTACCAGGCAAGATGAAAATTTAAATGAAAGAAAACGCAGCCTTGGCCCACTCCTCCTTTAAATGCTGGAATATCCAGTGGTTGAGCTGCGACTTCACACAATAACATGTTCTTCCCACCCAGGCTATATATTTAGCCAAGTAGTGATATTATGGTTCCAGAAAGCAGAATGATGACAAGTAGTATTTAAAAAGGTGTTTTCAACTCGTAGTTCCCACACTACCAGAAAGAGGAGTCATAGTGTAGTCTACCGCACATGACTCAATGCTGTTGCAATAGCAGCTATGAGAATGGCTCGTGTATTCAATTTAATTCAGTTTATTTTGTAAAGCCCAATATCACAAATTACAAATTTGCCTCAGAGGGCTTTAACAATGTGTACACATATGACATCCCTGACCTTTGACCTCACATCGGAGCAGGAAAAACTCCTCAAAAAAGAAAAACCTTCACAATGAAAAAAAGGAAATATGTTTTCACAGGCACATGCACAGACATTTTGAAGGGCAGGTGCTCAAACCCCCAAAAAGGGCACCCATTGGCAAACAAATTGTTATATTGATCACTGTAACTTGAAGTTAGCAAGTAATTGAAACAAAGTGTCGTAAGAAGACATGAGAGCTAAACAAAATGAAATTGTTTTCTATTAACAATTACAATTAGTTTTTGTAACATGGACAGACAAAGCCAGCTGGAGGACATCATGCCTTCAACACCTGATTGATGAGAGAGCCTGTTAACTCGTCACATCAAGGAGACACTGAGCATCGTTGAATTACCTGGTGAATTATTATTTATTTTTTTAAATACCTGAGGCTTCATGTTCTAAAATGCACAAACATATTCTCCAGCAGGTAGCTAACGGTGTGTTGAGTGGCGAGCAGTTTGCGGACAGTAGGGATATACAGAGCGCTTTGTTGAGGGTTCAACATGTTTATGACTTCATGTTGGGGTATAAAGTGTTCATATACTGGAAATTCCATTTCATGCTATTTTCTTGTCACCTCAGGTGGAAACAAATATCCACCATTCACAGAGTTATAAAGAGAACTCCAGGTCATGTTCCTTTTTCCTCACTAAAAACTAATAAGTAAAAAGTAATATTCCTAAAAATATACAATCTGTGTTTTGCTCCTTAACAGGATTCAGCTCTTCCCCTCATGTAGCGTTGAAACCTTTCCAATTACATGCTCCATACTTATACAAATATTGATTAGTGCAGCTTTAGGCACCACCATAAAATCCCCAAAATGATAAATACTTCTACATCTTAACGTTTTGAATGGGTAAGATGTGTCAGTAGCCAGTCAAGTAACACGATTAGCGTGTAGCACTGACATGTTATGGGTGCACCTGAAACTCAGTACCTAGTAAATGTCAGTGTCAAGGTCAGCTGTTCCATGTTTTGTTTTCTGCCACCAGAGGTCATGGGGAATGATCCCATAAATCGGTTGAGTGCTTTATTGGATGCTGTAGGACACAAGCTCCTTCAAAATCACTCATACCCACTGAACTGCACCATTTTTAAAAATTGTGCTTCGATAAGCCATAATTTACTGTATTATTGTGTTATTACTCAATTACTTTAAATTGCTTCCCATTATGTGGGAACTCTGGATTTATTTGAGAGCGGGAAACGTCTTTTCTAAATCTTTCCATCGACCTAAATGCTAGAAATATGAAGTCACATCAACTGAGGGAACGTTGAAATATTCCTGGCTTAGCCCCGAGAATGTCATCCTCAAAGGCAGCGTGCGATCAGAGGTTTGGGAAACCTTGTGCAATTTAGCATGAAGACAATTTCATACTTCCTGCTACATTTCTCTCCGGCAGCCTGGAGAGGTAAACCGAAAAGCTCTTGGCACATTCCGTTTCTAATGTATTCACAGACACAAATGGAGTTGGAAAACAATCCTGTTATTTTTCACAATGTTTGTCAACCTCCTTCTTTTCTATTTTTCGACTGCATGCTTTGCATCATTGTGCACGTTTCTCCGTCCTTCTGACTTTTCCCTCTTCTTACATTTCTCCTTTCTGCAGTCACACATCAGTTTCTCAAGCTCCTTTTTAAAATGATATGAATGCTTGGGTGGAAGCTGTTAGAGTTTGTCCAAGTTAAAAGCATTCAGCAGGAGCTTCTTATTGAGGCCAGGACACACATAGTCCCTTTCCCTTTGGTCTCCACTTCATGGATATTTATATATACTGTGGCAACCCGAGGGACCAGGAGGCACGATTCAGAACTAAAAACAGGAGACTTAGAAACAATAGTGTAACAAAAAGTCTCCTTTTAATAAATAGGTAAGGGTAAAGGGGGATGGGGTCAAACCGTAACAAAAGATTCCTCCCTGAAGGGGTCTCCACGCCTGGTGAGACCCGGTTCCTTTGTCCTGTGTGGGCAGAGGAGAGGGGCGAGTGAGCTTTGTTACCGCCCGTCCGATGCGGTTCCTGCACTTTCTTTTCGTCTTCATTGTTGGCATCCATCTTATTGGTGCATTGCCACCACCTGCCTATGCTGCTTCCCAGCTCTGAGAAGATATGCTCCCTGTATTTACCTGATGGGCTGCAGGTGTGACCACTGCCATGTGCCGATTGGCTGCAGCACCTGCACTCCATCGTTCACCTCCCCCAACCCGAGTTGTCCTGTGTCTGGTCTTTTTTTCCTCTCTGGTTTTCCAAAATACCTTCAAAACTCCATCTTGAAAACTCTTCATTAAAGACACAGTATGAAAAACCTAGTTAGTTCAAACCACTTTTTAATTTGGCTCACATCCTTGATAATTGCATTTCCCTGAGCTCAATTGGGCAAATATGGCTAATGTGCATTTTCTCAGAGTTTAAAGACATTTTAATATGCTATACTCATGGTGCAGCCTATTGTCTCTCACTTATTCCTCCCCAAATGAATTTAAATACAAAAGTTGTTGCTGCTACCAGGGATGTTATGTGGATGACTTCCCATGCAAACATTGCTGACCTTGTTTATTCGCCATATATCATAATTCTGCATTTATTTGACCAGTGCCACCGGAATTCAGGGGAAGATGTTTGTTCTTTCAAAATACCTTTCTAGTTTTCTTATTAAAATGTAAATCCACATGTCTAAATGGTGATTGCCAGAGCTCTATACACTGAAGCATATGCTGTTTTAACAGTTTAGTGTTCAAATGTATTGACAGTTAAAGTAGTTACAAAGTGTTTCTCAGTCCTTTGAATTTGTATTTAACATTTCAATTCTTAGCCCAATGTCAGCTGGGATCGGCCCCAACGCCCCGCGACCCTAAAGAAGGATATGCAGTCTGGATAATGGATGGATGGATGGATTTCAATTCTGTTTGACCTCTTGAAGCTGCCCCCTGTTGAGCGCTGTTACGATGCAAACTGTTACAATGCAACGCCATCGTATAAAACAACGGCCAGCACCGGGAGGCAAAAGAGTGCCAACGTACTCTTACCCCCTGGAGCAGACGTCTACGTCATTTGTTTAGCTGGCTTCACTCGAACATGTTTACCTCATTCTGTCTAAATATACACTACCGTTCAAAAGTTTGGGGTTACTTAGAAATGTCCATATTTTTCGAAGAAAGTAATTTTAATGAAGATAATATTCAATTAATGATAAACACTCTATACATAGTTAATGTGGTAAATTACTATTGTATGTTATCACCTTAGAAGGCTAACGGAGGGGTAGAAAACACTTGAAAACCATTTTTATGTTGGCGCAGCTGAAAACAGTTATGCTGATGAGACAAGATATACAACTGGCCTTCCTTTGAGCCATGTTTGAAGAACAAAATTTCAAATTTAAATGACTATGTCTAACCTCGTCAATGTCTTGAATATATTTTATATTCATTTTGCATTTCATTTGATAAATAAATGTGTGAGTTTTCATGGAAAACACCACATTGTCTGGATGGGTGACCCCAAACTTTTGAACGCTAGTGTACCTGTTAACCCTCTGGTCGTCTTTCAGCGCCTGTCTCTTTAAGCCCCCCTTCTGAAAAAGCCCAGTCTTCTCTGATTGGTTTGCAAGAAAAATCTGTTCAGTTGCAAAGGTAGTCCGTGGGTGGCGATACTCGGAGGAGGCGGGGGTTATATTCTCATGTACCTGTGTGTGGGAATGAGAGCCGGATGACTTGTTGAATGTTTTATAATCCAGGCCGCCCACACAAAACTGACTGGGTTGTCACAGTTGTGGGTTGTTCGACACGCCACATACCCACATTTATGTGCACAAGCTTATCATTTCCATGTCCCCTTTAAAAACCTAGGAGTACAACCACCTCCCCTGTCGTCTCTTCTCTGTATTTGTCTCGTTTTCAAATGATTATTGGTTCATGTGATTCCTAAAATGCTGCCGTGTTCGTTCTTTCGGCCACAGCAGCAAATCAAGACATTATTTGAGGATCTGAATGAAATGAAACCGGACAACCAGACGGACCGATGCCCTGACTGGTGGCCCGAGGGCGCTCACACCCGGCTGAGCTCAGTCAACGGACAAGTGAACATCGCGCCTGTCCTCACACGTTGTAGTTGCACATGAACCGAGACGCGAGCGAGCGTAACACGCATGCTCGTGGTTTGTATATGTGCACGTTGAGGCTAATTAAACCCCATGTGTGTGCGGAGCAGCGATAAACTTTTTAAAACAATCCGTTACCTTGTTCCCAAAACAAAAAGCAAACTGAGCAGATGGAGGAGTAAGAGACAACAAGGGGTTCGGACCCAGGCTCTGTTGTCAAGCATCCAAAATCATAAAGTAAAGGTTTATCTATATACACTATTTGGGTTTTCCTCTGTGTCTCGTGTTCCGTGTGTGTGTGTGTCGCTTCCGGCACCTGGCCTCATCTTCCCTTCTCACCAGTTGCCAGAACAGATCATTTCACCGTTTCCAGTGGTATTTAGACTCTCGGCCTCTCTAGTGTTTAGATTACTCTTGTTTTGTGTTTTTGGACTTCCTACTAAACTCTGTTCCCTGTGCCTAGGATTCCTGTGCCTGCACGCCTGCTCAGCCGCCGCGCCTCAAGCCACCTCATCGTTCCGTCTTCCTTCCCCTCCTGTCCTACCGCCTCATCCGTGTCCTGTTGAATAAACCCATTACCTTCCCCCACCTGGTTGTCCCCGTGTCTGCACCTGGACCAAGCTAAAACCAAACCCTCACGAAACTGTAATTAAAGTACAAAAGTAAAAGTACCCGCTCTGCACCAGAATGGGCCCTTTAGGTTATTCCTCCTTCAGTTACATGGAAGGTTCATTTAAATGTTGAAGCTAAAGAAATATTAACTGTCACAGGTTCACACCGGTAGCTCAAGCGCAGAGAAAGTCTTCGACTCAGAGTTTCAAGTAACAAATGTTTTACTTAATCAGACAAGCAATTTGACACGAGGGGCAACACACACAACAATCTGACAGGGGACAAAGCAAAGACTGGGAGAATATATAAGGTGGGGAAACACAGGTGTGGGAGATCAGGAATCAGTGAGACGGGAGTGGCTGGGGCAGGTGACGTGAATGCCAATCAGGAGAGGCTGAGGGCAGGTGAAGGGGAGGGCCAATTCCTGGGGAGACAGACACAACATTAACAGGGTGTTACATTAACTATGTTAAACTTATATACTGTTGGGTGGTTTAATTATAATACATCGTATTTTATGTAAAAAAATTATAAATACATTTAGTGAAGTAAAATGTACTTTCCACCAACGATTACAGTATTACCACGCTGTACCAATAAAAGGGTGTGACCGAGTGTGTGTGTGATCAACTGAGAAAGGTAAAGTCTGGAGCACTGCGTTTACTTTCATTATACTCAGCCTTTTGAACATGCCATTGGAAAAGCATCCTGTACCAACAACACACACACAAACACACACTCCTGACTGCTCGCCGAAGCTTCTCCAGCAGCTCCTCACTCCTACTCAAGGAAATGAGTCAACCTTAGATTTCTGTCATCGCTAAGCAGTCTAAAAATACCTCATTATGGATCCGATTCGATACCCTACATCAGCGTCTTCACATTTCTGCAAAGAGAATGCATGCACAAATCGGAACAGTTGTTCAGCTTTCTATCATTTTAACGTAAGAGCACAACTGGTTTATTCGTATGAAACGCTCTGAAGATAAAAGTCTGACTCGACAAGTGCATCCACTGGATGAAAAGTTTGGGCCCTGGCTTCCTCCCACAGCTCCTTCACCGCAGCAGGGTTCCTGAACAACGCAAGGAAGGTCACGCTTTATAATGTTACCCGTCAGCCAGCCAATACAGAATCACCACGCAGGAAATTTAATTAGCTTGAAACAGGCAGCGGGAAGGGAGGCGACATTAAAGGAGTTGAACGTTAAACAGCTTTTAATCCGGTGCTGGCGAGAGAATAGAAAAAAAAAAGGAGGACGAATCGTTCTCTATCAAACAGCCGTGTCTTTGATGGAGGTGGAATTATTTTAAGGCGATAATGCAGCGTAATTAGTAATGTGCATGTGTTTACAAGATAAATGAACCATCCTCACTTGCTTTGAAGTGTAATGGAAGCGTCCTTACAAATCACAGGCTGGCCGTGTGCTGGAGGAAGCTGGGAAAAGCTTTTAGTGTCGTTCCCAGCACTTCGGGACGCAATTGTATTTGTGTTTTAGACTCGTAGGATCCAATGACTGTCAAATAAATCTTGTTAATGTTCAATTTTAATAAAATGTCAGCTTTTTTTCATACTGACAAAAACACCGGGGATCATTTATTGTCCCTTGCAGTATTTGAGCAAGGTTTATTGATGTATGTCACTTTATTGCAGCACTTTTTCCTGAGAGAGGTCTGGGTTTGAAGATTGTGACAGCAAGAGCAGCAAGAGCCCACACTTCAGTTTCCCTGAGCAAGAAACTGAAATCATACAATATCAAGGTCTATTTTTTTTCTCTGACCCTAGCCCTCAGAGTCAGTCTTAATTTAAGGTATGGTAAGGATGTTTATCGTCATTGTAAAGACATACAACAAAATTAATGTGGCGACTCAGTCATTTCAGCAGTAACAGGTAAAAACATGTATAAAGACATTAAGACAGCATATTCTAATTTAAAACAAGGCATTTAGAAATAAATAATACATAAAACACAGGCATCAATGGCTTAAAGTGAAAAATACCCTTTCCTATCCATAGGGTTTTTATATTTTCATTGTGCACCTATTGTTAACATATAGATATGTATTAAATCATTTCATATTCTAAAATGTTATGGCAGTTTCTGAGAGTGTCTTGACGCTGTCCTAGGATAAACAAGCCATCATCGATCTTAAGGTAAAGTGGTTTGCAGAGACCACGAGATGTTTAACATCTGTATTTCTGTTTAGCTTGCCATCAGCATTGCCTCACTATGATGCGACTTCATTAATAAAATAACACACACTTAAATGCATGAACATTAAAAACGGACTGTGCTCATCTTCATAAACGTTATCAACTGTTGTGTAAGTGTGGCCTTCGGTATATTTTTGGCATATGAGATGTGTATGAGACACAGTATTGTAAGAATACATTCAGTGATCAATCAGTGAGATTATTTAGATTAGTGATGAGGCACATTATTGTCTGAGTCCTGGTCGTCGTCGTCTTAAACCTCCAATAGACAGAACAGTTCTGCAAAAACAACAACTTTGTTTTCTATTCATCTTTTGACTACAAGCAGATGCAGTAAAGCTACCAGCAAAACACCTGTTTGTTTGGACTTTTGGACTTGTTGTCGCTGAAGCCAGGTGGTGTCACACGTCACGTTGGCTTTGTATTTTTGTTTTGTCTCCGGGAGCAACAGCAGACATCCAGCATGCATCATACTGGAGAAATAATAATAATAATAATAATAATAATCAGACTCTGAGATGGTTGCCTAGTGAAATGCCATGTGGGCTGTAGATCATTTGTATATGACTCTGTGCTTTGTCACTTCATTAAGTCCATTAAAAAGAGTGTGACAGCGTCCCGCAGTAACAAGCCTTAAATCATTACTATAGAAGAGGCTTCCTTTCGACCTGTCTCTACCCGTTCTTCATCATTCTTGACATGAATGTTGATTTGCTCTAATATCGCGTATAATCAGATATTTCTTCGTGAGCTCTTTGTGACCCCAAAGAACAAAAGTATTAAAGTGCTGCATTACCTTCGGTCAGTCATCAGAATCAACAGATTATCACCTAAACATGCGGTGACACATCGTATCGGCTGTTTGTAGAATCTCAGAGTGACTTTGAGCTTCTTCTGCTCTGACCCCACACCAGTGTTCACGTCGCTGTCAGTGTGCCAGAGTGTTTCACCTTGAACACAGTCAATGTAAAAGATGTAAAGAACTGAACATATGTTAAATCACTCTTGTGTTATATTCATCCCAGGCATTGATTTCTCTGACTTCGTCTGAGATAATTGTTCTAAGAATAAAATTCAATCTGTGTCATTGACATGAAGGAGTAATCGCTCTGTCCAGAGAAAGCTGGTCCCAGGGTAGGATACAATGTGTCTGGTATCTCTTAAATAGTCGGGGATGACTGGTGGTTAGTGGTCAGCAGCTCCGTCTTTCAATCAGGGGGTTGGCGGTTCAATCCCCACCCTAGTCGATATGTCCTTGAGCAAGACACTTAGCCCTGAAACGGTCCCTGTATCTGTGTCTATAGAGTATGATTAGATAAAACTGGCAATGCAATGTAATCTCAATCTGATCTGGATGCAGATTAATGACATTACATCATTTATGATATTGACATTTTCCTCTAGCTCATCCCGGACTTTTACAAGTTAGTTAATCTTTTATCAATTAAACTATACAACGTAAAAATTAATAATTGCAATTCTGCACAAACCACAGCGACTACCCAGTCTCTCTCTCTCTCTCTCTCTCTATCAGAAGAAACATAACTAATTTCTGTGTTGTACTTCATGTTTTTGTGTGTAGCCTCTCCCTCTAAAATATTCCCTCTGAAGCACTAATTAGAGATCATTTGTTCCTCAAACTAATCAGTCCAAGTGTTTTGGTGTCTTCTGAAATAATAACGTGAAAAAAGTTGTTGGACCAAGCGAGCGTTCAGCAGCCCACTCTGTTTAATAGCTGCGTGTTTGTTTGGTTGCTGTTATGCAAACCATAGCATCATTTGATTAGTGGTTGAGTATAATTACTTTGCAAAAGAGGATTCCTCTTGATCTAATTTAATTAGTGTTATCTTGTGTAAAAAGACAGATTGTTTGAGCTGCAATGGATAGAAGATGACACTTAATGTGGTTCAAGTTATCACATTTTTTATTAGTTAGATTGTCAGGAATTGGCGGTACGCAAACGCATTTCTGAATTTAGGATTTTAATCGGTATTAGTTCTTGAATCAAGTCGTATCAAAGTCAAAATAAAGGCTGTTTAATTGTTAATGGAATAAACAGCCTTTATTTCGACTTTGATACAACTTCATTCAAGAACTAATACCGATTAAAATCCTAAATTCAGAAATGTGTTTGCAGACACGATTGCATTTGGTCATATTGCATTAAACGAGTATTCAAATACATATATAAAATGCATTAAGAGTATTCAATGTAAATTCATAATCTACAAAATAACTCAAATACAATATTCACATGTGACATGTTGTGAAATAGAAGTATAAAGAAGCAGAATATGGAAATATTCAAGGGCAAACATGTCAAAAGTATAGTCGGTACTAAATTAAACCTGCTGGTTTGCATTCCACCACTTCTCAGATGAATGTAAAGTTGGTTTGCAGTGGCTACAATGAAAAAGAAAAAGAAAATAACATTGAATCAGTTCCCATTAGCGCGCTCTCTTGTGACGGCCTTCGGGGACTTCAGAGTCACAGATCATGCTAACAAACGGCTCGTCTGACATGTGTTTTTAGATCTTTTCATATTTATATCTCAACCACTGCGGCGGCGATAGGAAACAAACATTAACACACATAACGCACTCGCGCACAATTGTCATGCAGCAAATAGTGTGCAAATGAATTTCACATTACCATAGGTCACTGAATTCATTTCTGAAATGGCAATTGGTGTAAACTCTCAAGGGACTTGTTGTGAGTAGTTGGCCACATTTACCCAGTTACCCTTCCACCCCAGTGTAGATTAAGGAATACATTCACTACCGTCAACCCATCAACTGCAGCCCGTTTGTTCCCCTCAGACAATATGGATTGAACTGTTTTTTGTCTGCAGTTAATTCTTAATGGTGTGAGGCCGGCTGTGAAAACTGCATCAGAGGACGGGCCAAAAGCTTTTCCTGGAGAACAAACATCCCTCTGAACTTGTCCTTTTGTTCTATAGAATACTCTCCTCTTGGCTCATTAACCGGAATGCAGATTTTTAAATCCGGCCTTATCCGCTGTGATCTGAACCCGAGGACTCAGTCATACAATTCAAAGATGAGCTTGATCTGCAGGTCAGTGCTGTACAGAACACATTTAAGAAGTCTGTCCAAAAAAATGACATATTCTGATCTGCCACACACACTGGATGTCTTCAAATCATTCAGTTCTAACTTTAATATTGCAAGAGAGTGAAGGTCCGTGGAGTGAAGCTGGGCTTGGAGTTATTTGTGAAGAGGAGGCTCAAAAATCTGTCTCACGTCACACATTTATTACTGAAGACTGACAATATTGAGGCTGCTGCACCTGCTGTTATAAGAAACCAGTATTCACAGAGTTATCCATCAACTGCAAAGCATCAGCACCGCAACACAAGCCCAGACACTGCTCCTCAGTGCTAAATTGACTCCAGCTGTGTCTCTCTCTCTCTCTGTCTCTCTCTCTCTCTCTCTCTCTTTCATAACGACCTTGCGAAAGACGACTCTCCTCTTTAACCCAGGGATGTGTCGCTGGCTCAGCGCTCTCACTCCCACACCTTGTCCCCGTTGTGGCCGATCTTATCGCTCGGCCTATCAGGACTAATGACCCCGGCGATCGGTGCTGACCTGCCGCAGGAAGTGCAGCTGCCAAAGCGACGGAAGGATAGTCCATTAAAAGATTAACGCAAGGAAGTGGACACTGTCCTCCTGGACCTGTGGCTCACTTCAGCAGGAGTGGAGGATTTGATTTATTGTGCCCCCCCCCCTCTCTCTCTCTCTCCACATGTTGAATAGGCAGAGAAGGATGAGCGTATTGAAGTGACTTGCAGTGTTGTTTGTTTTTTTCGATTTGTATGAAGGACATAATCATTCTAAGATGGCAACATTTATATATTTTCGTTGCGATTGTCATTACAGCGTTGTAAGCACTTAAAGGTGTGATTGGAAATAAGTGAATCTCTCCCGTTTGGCCTAGCATTACTCAGCAGAATCGCAAAAGTCAACACCAAGGTCTGACAGGGCTCTTAACCCGTGAACACACTGCCCTATTCATTATTCAACATGCAGCAATTAAGCATTCTCTTACTTTGGCAACCGTTTTTAATATTTATTTGATCAAAGCGCAGAGTGGCATGGGCCCTGCAGACCCGCTTCCATTATTCATGCGCATGGTATAATGTCGGCATTTTTGCAGGGAGAAAGGGAAAAAAGTCTCCAATTTTATACTTTTAGTAAAGATTTGCTGTCAAGCTTGAGTTGCCTCGTTTCCTTGGCTCCTTTAGTGAGGACCTAAACTTTTCTAATGGGCACAAACAATGACTTCTCCTGCACGACGTGGGTACAGACGGAGCCGGCTCACTGCTGAGAGGGAAACAGAGGGAGAGAAATTATTCTTCACTTTTGATTGTCAGGTTTTTGTCTCTCTGTGTTGTTGACATCCCGTTTGAAGTCTGAGTTACACGGTCTCAATGCATGCAGCTGGGGGGTTGTGCTTTAACTAGAGGCAAAAACACAGGGAAACCAAACTGTTGTTGTAGAAAAGAAGTATCTGCATCTTGTAATGCACAGAGGGGGCTCACACATCTATATGGAGAGTCGAGTATTCGCTTAAAAGCTACAAAGCTATGTTGGGCATCCACAATGTCTCACTTAAATCACTATCGAGTTGACGTCCTTAATAGAAAATTGCAGCCTCTAAAGGTTGGTGTCGAGAATGAGGGTAATCCACTTCACATTCCTCCCCCTCTCATTCTCCTCCTCCGGTTGATCGTATCCAGGTTAAATGTTAATTCGACAGAATCCCAGACCTTATTTGTTTTAATGGCTGCACATTTTCTCGTTACACCTACTGTAGAGTTTTCGGGGAGATGGATTGTGAATGGTTTTGCAAACACAGCGTGGCTTTCTTCTTGGAAGACTCACTGTCCACGGTCCTCCATGAATCATAATGGGCTTTCTTACCAGTACATGCACCATTAGCCAGTGATGACTTTGCATCTTCTACGCGGACCGAGATGATCAAGGCCGTCACATGTCAAATGACGACAAATGGACTACTGAAGGTAAGTGTTCCTGGAGGAACCATTACACCATTAGGATATCAGCAAGTCCAATAAAACACACGACTCCCACGCTCAACACCTTGTCAGGTGGCGACTACGCCACACAAGAGCAGAGTCGGTCAGCACTAACGATGACACTCTGCCATTTAAACGGCCGCATTAAACATGTATTTACTTACTTTGTTTTTTGCCACTTGGGAGCAGTGGAACCAAGCTGTAAATGTAACGACGCCTTATCAAATTTGAAGTGGTTGTCGGGAAATTGCCAGCAAACGGGTGCTTATTTACACATTATTTACACTTCCAGCAGTTAAAGAGTAACATTAGGATTCATTTAATTTGAGCTTTTCCTTGTAGCTCATGTCTGGCCTTAAATAACTCCAAAAGATAACTGTCTGGGTCTTCGGCTGCTAGATGCAGTGCGATGTTGGCCAGCTACCTGGAAGCTTTGTCTGTGTGCCACTTGGTGCCCCTTTCGCATTGCACTTAGTAATTTGATCCATTGTTACTATAAAATACCGTTGATTATAAAAGCATTGACCGTGTCACATTATCTTTTTTTTTAATCCGTACAATAGCCTCGAATCCCCCATGGAGCAGGACGTCAAACATAAAACAACTAGGAACAATTATTTATCTTATATAAGAATATATTATCATTTAAAATGAACTTTGTGATTCAGACAGCCATGAATGGTGTAGGTATCATTACCAAAAGGTATGTTTCTTTAGATAACTGGATAATCCACATGTGGAAGTGATCATAGCTACCTGAACTAAATCTGTATTAAAAACTGAATTTTTCTTCATGCCTTTGGTTGCATTATCTTAAGCGGGGAATATAATTGTTTTATATTAGGTGAGTCGGGTGGAACATATTTAAAATGATTCTCAACTCTTCCAGAGATCTAATTTGCATATGTTTAACGATCATGATAATAACTAATTTGATGTACTATTATAAATGTTTTCCAATTACAATATTGCAAGACAGAAAGTGTGATAGGTTCAAACGGATGTTGAAAATAACAAAATCATTTGAATACACATTGTTGACATTCACTTCCTGTGGCCCTGGAGAGACAGCCTTCACATACTATTCAAATGGAGACGCAGGGGTCAACTCATTACACACAAATTAAAATCACCGGCACAAATGTCACATTCCTTTGTCTTTCATCTCAGACGTGCTACTGGATTGCACAGCCGTCACCTCAGGGAACAAGTCAGTGTCTGGAAAATATACTCGAAAAAATGTATGTGTGTGTGTGTGTCTGAGTCATTTACACAGAAAATATACGTTTGTCCTGACTACTGTGGGTCAGAGTAAACAGTTTTTAGAAAGTCTTGGTGCAATTTTCTTTTAACCTGATTTGCCGCTGCTGTGAACATACACAAAGGAGAGTGACAGCAGCGAAGAATGTCAGACAAAGACAATTTGATTTGATCATCTGATCTCTAAAATAGATGGCAGAAATAAATCAAAACTTAGATTAACATTTGGCAGCTCTGCCTGAATGTGATACAAACCACAAGATTACATTTCTTTGTATAAAACTCTCAAAACTATCAACCAAACATACTGATGGCCAACAGCGGATGTATTGAATTTGATTTCCGTGGTTGCTTTCATAATTTCCATTTCAAGACCTTGTCGCTGATGGATTTTAGATGTTTTAAAACCATATTGTGGAGGCTTTTTGTACAGTTCAAAGACATTTTTGAAGGGTCACTCTACTGATTTAGCACTGCACTCTCATTAAGTTGAAGGACTCACAGTAGACAGATTAAAAGGACGAATATCCAAACAGCAGAGATGTGAGGACTCTCAGTTGCTCATGTGACAACAAAAAGTATCCTCCGACTCAATGGCGTAATTCGCTAAACCTTCACTACCTTGTAAACAAGTAAACTATAAGTCTTTCATTCTCCGAGCTCTATCCAAGGCATTCTGTTTAAAAAGGGGAAATGTAAAAGTAACATAACAAAAGTCGAGCATGAGGACAGATGGACGGGCATCTTAAAAGGTGGGTGGCGAGCAGAGAAAACAAAATACAAGAGGTCAATAATTCACTCAATTCAATTCAATTCAGTTTATTTGTATAGCCCAGTTTCACAAAAATTGTCTCAGAGTGCTTTACAATCTGTATACATAGACATCCCTGACCTTTGATCTCACATCGGACCAGGAAAAACTCCCAAATAACCCTTCAGGGGAAAAAAGGGAAGAACCCTTTCCAGGATGGACAGAACAATAGATGTCATGTGACCAGAAGGACAGATTTAGAGTTAAAATACATTCAACTAGAACGGGCTCTCGGTAGAGCACATAACTTTGCATATGACAAGATTGATCATTGAATTATAGACATGTTGGCATTAGTTGCATGCCAATTGGATTTAAATTGCTAAAGTAAAAAGAAGATTTTAACCGTTTCATGACCTTGACCTTGACCTCTGACCCGATCGATCCCAAAATCGAATCAAATGGTTCCTGGATAATAACCAATCATCCCACCAAATTGTATGCGATTCGGTTTAATACTTTTTTAGTTATGCGAATACACGCACGCACACACGCACGCATTCAAATACGCGGCGATCAAAACATTACCTTCCGCATTTTCAATATGACTGTGTATGAATAGTTCATAATAGGCATATTCCACGATGGAGACCTCCACGATCCATCAGGCAGATGGAGGTAGAGAGGAGGAGTGGGCGGAGTCTCAACTCAGTCTGGATTGTGGTCAAAAGTCCTGACGGCGTCATGCTTCATCGGGATAGTTAGGCGAGATAGCTCAGGCTCCAATGGTTCATGTTGCCTACAGCGTAACGATTGGCTGGCGGTGTATTTTATACGCGCCGTGGGTAATTAAACCGGTGGATACTGTTCCGCAATCAATATGAGCCCAGCGACAAAACACATTACCACTGAACCACTCTGTGTGGAGGAGATGGAGCGAGAGTCAAAGAGCGAGAGAGAGGGGGGGGGGATAGGGGGGGAGGGGGAGGGGGACGGGGAGCATAAGCAAGGGACAGAGCGGGCAGCTCAAATTGCGAGCTGAATTTTTATTATGACGGATTCGATGGGTTATTGAAATCTCGGCGAGGGTCTTTGACCGTCGATGGCATTACAGGACACGGCTGCTTCTGAATCTAGGTCACCTATTGACTTAACCTCGCATTGGGCATCAGCGGGGGCTCATTGCCATGTAATTACACGTGGAATAAATAGGGCATTTGGCTTGTGGCACTACACCACACAGCGTCTGGTATAATGGACAGTGTGGTATTAATTTGCTCTCTTCTGTTCTTTCTTAATCCCTCCTCTCAACCTCTGTTAACTCGACATTTTTCATTTCTTCCTCTGAGCCCCCCCCCCCCGCTCTACCCTTTGGTCTTCAAGCCATCATTGTCTCTATCGTTTTTGTGTTGCCCCCCTTTATCTTATTCCCTGCTGTCCTTGAGCAGATGGAACTGAGGGTCACACGAGAAAAAGGAAAGGGAAAGGAATCCACCATTAGGAAAGAGTTGTTAGCAAAACGCTGTTGAAGCTTTGAACGCGGGGAACGATGAAAATAAAGTCCCACTATGTGAATTCAACCACCGCAGACACATTAAGGAGCATAACTATTCCCTCTTCACTGAAACTCAAAGCCTCCTCTTCATCTGTTCTGGGGGTTTTGAAGATACTTTGGGTGGCAATTTGACTCCATCATGCCTTTTTCAAACCAGATCCAAGTGCAGTACTGCCTGCAGAAACGGCGCTTCTGGCGCTTTGGCCTCACATCAGATACAAAATGAATAATAAAACAACCCTAAGCTGCCAGCGAGTTGTGGTCACACTCAAGTGTGTGACTCCCTTCCTTTGCGTGTCTCGCTGGGAGGCGACTGGTTCGGTAATTGGTCCGAGAGGCTTTTACCTGTCTGCGTTGAGTGGGCATGTCAGTGCGTTTCCCTTCATCTCCAAATGGCCTCATTGACCATTTAGAGCTCATTACCAATACTTTAAAAAGTTGTTTCAAAGCATCAAGAAAAGGATTTCTTCTTTCATTTTTTTTCATCATTAATTAAACAGCTTTTTTTCATTGGTCGAAGTTTGCAAAGCTATTTCCTCGCACATCACAAAGGGAACAGACGCTCGCTCCTTTGCCTTCATTAGAATGACTTCTGGACAACTTGGCTTTTAATAAAAAACAACCGGGGTTACAGTCCCCACGTCTGCCTTTTATTGTTTTTAATCTTTGCTAATTAGTTTGAAGAAGCCCCGATTAAAATAATGGAATTGTCGGGGAATACATTGTCTGAGGCTTATTTGAATGCAGTGCAGCTGTTTGAACCACGCATACAAAGGATATTGAACAATTACATACTTTTGAGTCACTCTCAGTCTTGTCCCAAAGCACATGCATATAATTAAAACGTTGTTCAATATGGTAGCACTTATGGGTAGCTCTTCTTTTCTGTGTTTACTGCATGAGTTCTGTCGGAGCGGGTTAGTTTAGACGTGTACAGGCTCTATTGGTTTTACTGTACCCTTCATACCGTGGATGATGGGGAATATTGCTTTCAAGTGGATGAGCAATATCAGACTGTCAATCATAGGTACAAATAGAGCTGGTCCACAACTGTCAGAGGAGAGGGTTAATGAGTGTAAATAAACATTGTTTATGTTATCTGCATGTTATGCTCTAGGTCAGTGGTTCTCAACCTTGACCCCTGACCACTGGAACTCATTTCTTGGTTGAAAGATGTAATACACAGCGCTGTACAATCAGTGTCTAGTTTATTTAGGAACATATACACTTTAGTTTATGAATCTACACTTATATTTTATTGAATATTTATGGTATAAGTATTTGTAAAGGATTCTTTTAATGGATGCTCATTTAAAATATATATATATATGTGTAATCCCACGTACCCCCTGTAATGCCTTCACGTACCCTGAGGGGTAAGGGCTCCACAATTGTGTTTCAGAGTATTGCAGAAGGGAAAAAGCATAATTCAGTGTATTGCGTTTTGGGATGGCAGCGCTGACAGCAGCGCTAAACTAGCTTATCTTCTCCATGATGACATTATATTGCAGCTGTGTTGACAGGCCAGATGCTACAGTTAAAAAAGAAACGACAAAGGCATCTTCAGAGCACAGATGTCTTTGAGCAATAAAAGTTCAGACTTAATACCAACCCCAGATTTGTCTTCTTCTTCATAATAAGCGACTTCTTTTGGTCAGGAGAATGACTGCAAATGCAAACAAACAATGTAGTTTCATCATCGCAAAACCATGTCCAGACTGGAATATCTCAACGATGATGGGAGGGTTTGCTCTGAAATGTTTGTACAGATATTCATGAAAGAAAAAAACATTATTTTTTCTTATATCGGGATTATTACTATCAGGATTTTCCCTTTTCCTACTCAGCGGGCCCAGTTTTCTGTCAGCTCTAAACAGGGTGTTCTGGTTTGCTCCTGTCTGTTCGACAGGCGGCTAAAAGCTAATTTTGGGTACAGCAAGTCGGAACACATGGAGCCTGTGGTAGAAGCTCTGAGTGCTCGTCTGAGACTGACAGCAGGCAGTCCTTCAAGCATTACCGTAGTTGGCCGTGACTGATTTCTGTGAGGCAGACAGAGCCACGGGGGGCTAAATGTACTGCTTTGGCTCGTCCGTTTTGATTTGAGCAAGATGTACGGCTGTTTGACATTTTGTCTTTTTGATGCACTTTGTTTTATAAGGAAAGGTGAGTGGGTTACAAATAGGGCATTATTTTTTAGATTCTAGGTGCTCTTGCTGCTGGCTGAGGGTCATTTTGTGTTTTCTCTTTTGTAAACACGTATAATACTGCCTCAAATTCGCTGTAACCTGCATTTAGTTGTTCAAAACATTTAATTGAATTATTCTTTTACTAAGTCAAGGCCTACTTTGCTCTGAAAGCACATGAAATGTTTATCAGTGTAGGGATAAACTAATTAACTGACGGCGGACAAAAAGACTGAATGATGCAGAAAATCAGCCTCAGCGTGGGGAAAGTACATATTAATTATATTCATCCACTCAAAAACTCAGAAGACATTTTTTTTATTTTCTTGTATTTGCATACAATCCCCTGAGTTGACAGTGCAAGCAGAATGATTGAACTGTACATGGCTTTTGTGCAAAAACCTAAAAAGCGGGGGAGAAATGAAGCATCTCATTTACTTTATTGTCAGTCTGAGCTATAGGAGGATGTTTACAGTGACAGTCTGCCAATAAGAGAGACACTCAGAGTAAGAATAGCTAGCACTGGAGACCCTTATGGCGTATGTACACCGTAGAACAGTTGCCAAGGCGACGTTATCAGCCAGTATCCATCATTGGAAGCAACAAATCCAGGCTCTACTATTTATTCTGCTTTCTTAGAAATGGAGGTGACAGATAGTGTGATGGCGAAGAGAGTACATTATTGATTAACACAAGACCCGACTTGTGCCCTTGTTCGTTTTCCGATGGCAATCCCACAGGCCTTCCAGTGAGCGGAGTGGTGGGCTATCTTGTTCAACGGTGGTTTATGGGGCCTGTCATTGGGATGTGGAGGAGCATGTACTACAAAGAGAAGGCGAGCCCGGAGACTCCCGAGGGAGGGAGGAGATGTGACGGGTGGGGGTCATAGGTGGCAGGCTGAGAGTACAACAATCTAGGGCTACGAGTCCAGGGTGGAAGGACGAGAGTGGTAAAGTTTGTGCAAGTTGTTCTGTTTGTGGAGGGTTTAATAGCGTTATTCCACATGATACTTTACTCCAAGGGTAAAAAGAAAAAAGAGGTACTTGTCCATGCCATAAGCCTTTTATTGTTGCCTCAAAACACGGGGAGACATGGCCCTACATTTTTGATGAACACGGGCACTATTTTTTCTTTAAGTCAATTCTATCCGTCGTGGTGCCAAAAATGCTCACTAGAACACACTTTCGAAATTACTGTTCCATAAATAACTACTGACTTGTGACCTATTTTCAAAGATCTACATCTTCAGTAGGAAACAATGAGCCACAGAGAGGCTCGAGAGTCAGAAAGTAGGTGTAGAGGGATTGACACAATGTTGGTCTTGGGAAAAGATATATATATATATATATATATATATATATATATATATATATATATATATATATATATATAAAAATAAATACAATCATATATATATAAATAAATAAAAATATATGTATAAAGAAAATAAAAAATATAACATATACATATATATATATATATATAAAAATAAATACAATCATATATATATAAATAAATAAAAATATATGTATAAAGAAAATAAAAAATATAACATATACATATATATATATATATATATATATATATATATATATATATATATATATATATATATATATATATATATATATATATATACACGTGATATATTTAGTCATTACAAGTGCCTCAACCTACAATACAATATGTGACCTTGACCCTTTGTGGGCTCCACAGGACTAATGTGCTGCAGTAGCGCCCAAAAAAACAAAAAAAAGAGTCCTCCAATGTCAGTTAATCACTGCCTGCTGAGATTCTGTTTCCACTAATATGTCCACAAAACTGTTGTATGGTATATAAAAAAATGGGCAAATTGCATTTGATGTTCCATTACATCACAAGGGAGACAAAGTTAAATTTCAGTTCCCCAATAAAACCTACAAACAAACCCTCCCTCAAAAAAAGAGCAGTGCGACTCTCTCTTTCTAAGACCGGTACAAAGATGGCCTTCCTCTGTTAGAAAGATATATGAGGTGGAAGACACAAAGCCGAGGCCCTTAATAAAAATCATCCGTTTTCGTTGGAGCTGGCCAGGGGGAAATTTGCAGCATCAATAGACAGCTTTTTTCCCACTCCTTTATCTTATCCCTCCGCCATCTCCTCATCTTTCTATCTTCCTCATTTTTTTGGGTATCTGCACAGAGAGAGCGTTAGCTCGATCGTCACTGATATCTCCTAAATCATTATGTCTCTTTCTGAAGGCTGACCTCTCTGCTGTGCATCTTTGGGCTATCAAATCCCACTGAAATTCACACTTCTCAGGAAGTAAGGGATGACAACCAGACTGCCATTTATTTCTCGGTTTAGCCGCGTCGGGAGTCTGTAGGTGTGATTGAATTCCCCCCGCTATCCCTCTGCATTTAGGCCCACTGTGGGAGAAGTAAGTTGACTATCCAAAACTGCGGCAGGCATTCATTCTTCAAAACAGATTATCGTTATTTCCTCACATCCTGGATGAAGCCTTATAGTCAATATGCTGCTGTATGAAGAAAAATCGTGCAGCGGCCCCCACGTTTTGGAATAATGCACCACTGTTCTTGATGGCTTGTGAATCACTTCCTGTAAATGTTGAGTAGTCTGCACGGAGGATACTGAGGGGTAAATATGGTAAGAGAATGCGTAAACACATCAGTCATCCTGGAGTTGCGGAGGTTGCTGATGTACTCCTGTAGGTGGGATTGTCATGCCTGAGGATGATGGTGCGACTCCTCTCCAGGAGAGCATGAAACAAGATTACCAGCACATCAGCAAACATGCAAACCACAACCTTTATTTAGGGGACAACTATTTGTCAAAAAGAATGTGGTTGCTGACTTTCACCTTTTTTTTTTTTATGCGTGATTTATTTTCCTGGATGCAGCACTCAATTATGGAGACACAGAGAATCAAGTAAATTAACTTAACATGCAGCAGCTAGGATCAGTATTAATTTCTTAAAAAAAAATTAACATTGCATTTTCACACTGTGACATCAAAGAAGCACGCCATTTTATCACGGGGACATAACGTCCAAAGCAATTCAACGAGAGCTTGTTGTTCGTGTAAGAGTGTCTATTCACCATGACGACAGCATTCTGCTTCCAGCACCCGCGTTGCCGGGAACGCCATGGACAGGAAAGATTGCTGTAGGAGTGGAGGGTGGGGGTGGAGGGGGGGAATAAATGTTCCTCCCCTGCTCGGAGGACTCCGATAGGGTTTTTGGGCTTTTGGCTGCTTACTGGAATCACTTGCAGCTGCACTTCCTTTCCTGACGTCTGCTTACCCACAGCGTGACAGCCAGCTCCCATCATGCCACACGCCGCTGCAGCTGTGGGCAGCGCACACCACGTCCTCCGCAGGAGCGTCATACAGTAACACAGGGTTGGTACGGTTATGGAAAACCTGGAAAGGTCAAGGAATTCAAAAAGGGTTATTTACAGGCCTGGAAAAGTCACCAAAAAAATGTAATCCTAAAAGATTTGGAAAAGTCATGGACATTTGCTATATTCACTTTTTCATTTAAGCTGAGTTTGAAATAATTCATATGTTTTTTAAAAGAAAGATCGGGATAATCCACGATGCCAAGGAAGTGTGGATGTAACCGTGCTTGGCTACGTATGGAAAAGTACATCTCATGCGTTAGTGCAGACAAAGACAAGCACCATGTGGGTTTTGTGGTGGCAAATCATTCAACCTTTAAAACGTGGGCGACATTAACGAGCCGTGCGAAAAGGAAGCAGACTTCAGAGCGCTGCTGCTAGCGGAGCGACAGCAACACCATCACCGGCTATCTCACCACAGCGAGGGCAACAGCAAATTGTTCGGTCATGGAAATCAGTTGGTCAAAATGTGTCTGAACCCTGTAATATCTTTATGAATTAAGCGCACAACAAACACAACAAAAACAAATGCTACTCGTCTCACACGCAAAAACACGAGCACACCTTTTTTTTCCTCCTTCGCGCCCGTCATATCGCATATCCACCCGGTGCCGACGACACCGTTACCGACTTCCCCGCGGTCTCTCCGTTTGACCACTTCCAGACTCTAAATGCCACAGAATCCAATCGCGGCTGAGGTTGTGGTGTGAAAAGAGAGGCAGCAGACACCCACTAATATGATCTTTCACAGCCTGTTGGAGGGGAGAAATGCTGTACAGGGGAATGGCTTCCCTTGCTCCTCCAGAGGAACCACACCTGTTTGTACACGATACACACTACAGACATGTATCTCCTTCCACCAGCCACATGTTTTTCAAAAGGTGCCCCATCTCCCTTTCTTCTCCTCCCCTGCCCTCCACTCCAAATCCTGCCTCCCGCATCAGTGTCACCAATTGCTTTTTTCCCAACCTGCTTTTAAATTAGTCTGTCTGCCTTTTCTTGGCCTCGTGGTATTTTCATAGGAGGCAATCCAAAGTGGATTGCATGTTAATTTGAATATGGGTTCAGTGTCCCCTCACGAGAGATAGTGGACAGAAAGCAATCGGAGCTCAGGAACAGGGTAGACATGTCTCGCAGACGAGCCCCAGAAGTGTCTCCAGCCAGGCAGTAACGGAAAATGCAAATAACTTCCGAGCTTCCACTTAGAGCAGTGTCTAGACCCTGCACTCTTGACTTTTAAGCTGCAGTAGAATTTTTAATAACCATTTGTTTGTGTATTGGACTCTTATTGAAGTCAGTAATTTCTCAAAAAGTGTATTATGTATCGTAAGAAAAGGAAAAAAATTCAAATTAAAGACGTAATTCATTTCAAAGAAGGCATACACGCGCACACTATAAACACACTAAACAGGAAATAATCCCAGCCTTATAGCCATGCAGTGAATTCACAAGCAGCAAGGCTGTTTCTTGTTTACAGCCATATTGATGAACATCTACATCCAATATGTTGCTTCATTGATTCTTCATTATTCCAGTTCCCTTGACTATTTTCATCGTTGCATGGCAGCAAGATGTACACAATTGTGCTTTCTATTAAAGCTAAGTCATTGCTGCACAACAATTTATAATTACAATACCAACACCAGCGTCTCATTAGTATTGGTGCCACGTGCTCTTTATTTCTTTTACTAAATTAAAGAGCCCGCTTTTGCCTTTGCCGTGTTGATTTATGTACTGCACATGTGTATTTAAGTGGTAAGAGATGGTGACAATACTGGGGGAAAAGATTTGCTTTAATTACAAGTAATAGCATGTTAATTACAAATAGGTAAATATTGTGTGAATGTATAATATATTAAGGATGCAAGTTACTCAGTTTATCACATAATGTACTCTCTAATCTTTTTTTGAGATTCCCATTCGCTTAATTTTGCATTTTCTGCTTGTTAGCAAATGTAAGGATGCTAACACACTCAAGATGATTTTATCCGTTAAGCATCAGCATGTTTGCATTGCCATTATGAGCTTGTTAGCATGCTGATGTTAGTATTTAGCTACAACAACTCTTGAGGCCATAGATTCACATTAATAATTAGTTTCGTTTTGATTCAACCTTTAATTATGAGTTCTATTGACAAGCAAAGTCAAATTTGCACAGTAATATTCCAGCTGGCAGACGTCCTGTTCTCCCTTGCCACTGAATTGTTAAAACATCCATCTTTTGTCAATATCAGTGTAGAGTGTCGCCAACATAGATCTATGCAGCGATAATGAGATGCAATTGATTAGCTTTGCTTCTCAAATGAGCCATTCACAAGGAAATTGAAATAACACACAGTCAAACCATACGGACATGATTAATGGTGTTTGGAGATTGGGATCTACTCGTATTTACATAATCGGCAGGGGAGAATTAGCTATTTCCACTGCTGGATCATGTTGCACTAAACACGTTGTCTTAAACTCTTGATTTATAAAGGCTTTGATTACATAATTAAACAGATAGTGAAGATAGTTGTGAATCTGCATTATGAATAGCCATAATTTGCACATGTAGCTCCTCACTATACACTTCCTATAGACACAGGAGCAAAGATGTACAGTTTCTTTGCCTCAGCGCTACCACGATAAGATGATGGAATGACTTGGCATCTTTGATGGTAAACTAATTAACTACTGAACAGAAATTTCCGTGCGTTGTCAAATTAGTTTAAAGGTTATTGCACGTTAGAACGAATAATTACTGGATTATGTGTTCAGCATAGAGAGTAATTTCAGAGGGGCATATACTTTGAATCTACCAAGATAATGAAATCAACTATAGTGAAAACAGTATTCACAATTTAAAAGAAGTGTTGAGAAAAGAGTCCATATATGTTCAAAATGTATCTTAAAGCAAGCCTAGTTACTATGACAGCCACTGGGGCTACAAGTGGAAGTTATTGTGTAACAGTAGCTATAGAGAAGTGATAGCTCGAAACACTGACTTTATAAATCACACATTTGTTTGCCAACATTAACCACCCAAGGTTCCTCCTCATACTAGACAAAGTAAGGTACCAGAGTGTACTACACTGAGAACATGTTTGCCCTATTGCTATTTTATTAAACTGTACATTTACAAGAGGAACAATGTGCAATGCAATATTTTAAAGGTTAAATTGTAGCTCTGAACATTACAACTCCACACTTGTTATTTGTGTCTTCACAACATGGATTTTACCACCAACCACCCATGTGTGGATGTTCATACAAATGTTCAAATAAAGATGTGTTTCAGCAATTCCACATTACTGAATTGGAAGTTTGCAACGTCAACGTAAAAACATGCATTTGCATCAATACAAAACGTGCAGTCTGAGTCTGTGTTCCAGTTAACACGCATGAGCCATGCCCATATGCACACGCGGTGAGACGTTACGCCCCGGGACTCCGGCAGCTACTGCCTGTCCTCTGCTTGTTCTACCACAAAAAGGTCACTGCATGATTTATGCACCTGTTTAGTGAGTTGGATGGAAACTGTTTGTGCTTTGGGGCACCTGACCCAATCAAAACTGGAAATGTAAAAATTAAATTCTGTCCATGAATGGATTTAGAAGGTTGAGTGTGTATTAAGCTGCTGGATAAATGCATACTTTTGGCTTTGTGTTGCAATGTAATCCCTGGCCTCTCGTAGCACGTGTGTTCCATGCCATGCAGTAGTGCATGCGTGAGGGGATGGTGTCGGATCAGGTCATTGACTAATGTGAAAGGCAACATTTGCATACACAAAATTAAATACCAAATCGTGATGACGCATAATGTGTCTGCGGTCACCACTGGAAAAGGAGTTGCATGTAAAACCATGTTTACGTGTCTTTGTCCTGCCACTTTCTCGATTTCTAACATCTGACGTGTGCATCGGTATTGACATGGCGGAAACATGTCGTCTTTTAACATGGCAGCTCACAGGGGAGAGGCACAGATGGGTTTTGACTCCTTAATGCTTGTGAAGGGCCATGGATGACATTATTCTAGTTGACAAGTGCGGCTCCGCAGCTGCCGTAATTGAATACCACCTGCTTGCTCTTTTTCATGAATAAAAAGATTTTTTCTGTCAGTGATTTATTAAACAATTAATTTTTTAAACTACATTTTTGATTTTTTTAAACAGTTGATTTAAATGCCAAATGATTTGATGTTTTCTTGTTTATCTTACATCAGAGTTGGACACATCAGCAGGTGAGTAATTTTGGAATCATGAATAAAACATGAAAAGTGTGCACCGTATCCGCCCCTGTGAGGAGTGTGCTATCAAGTCTTGACTTGTTTACTGCATCAGGCACACATGGACTTCTACACCCACAGTGATGTTTGCGCCTTCATAGTTTGTTCTAAAGAAGCACACGTCGTGTTTACTCAAGCATTTATTACGGAGCTACATGTGCAAAAAACTTCATTTCAGAATATATTTTGAAGTTAGTGATATAGAATTGAATAAAACAAATGACCCCTGCACTCTGGCACTTTTAGTTGAGAGCAGGAGGCAGTGCATCGGAGATAACGCATTCACGCCAGAGGTAAATATGGCACTTGTGTGCACATGCTTGTTCAGCATGACAGCTGTGTTGGATACATTACTGCATTGAATAAAACACAATTACTGCCAGCTCATTGCCCCCTGTGCCCTGAGAGTTGTGTGATGCAAACGCACGTGTACACAATTCAACAGCGTGGCAAAAAGCGATGTTGCGTGGGTTCATGTTATAATATGAAAAGTAAAAATAGAGGGGATAGATGTTGATATCTTGTGAATATTTGACATTGTTGGCATAATGGAAAAAAAGGTATCTCATTCATTTAAAATGTCTTCAACAGGCACAAAAGTGTCCCAGTTTCTCACTGCCCTTCCATTCGAGTTTGCCGTGCTCAGAAATTGCCGTTGTGCGGCCCAGAGTGCTGATGTTGCTCTTATGTGCTGCTGCCGTGCATTTTGTCACTTTAGAGGGTCAAGCAACACACTGTGATATCCGCTCCACCACTTAGATGCACTACGTTACGCTGATGGAGGAGGCTTTTTGAGGACAGCGCTACTGGGATTTGGTTTGAGTGGTATCCTGTGAAATGGAACGGTATGCCCTGTGTTCGCAGCCGAGTGCGTTTAAAAATGAAAGTAGGGCTGCAACGAGTGACAGACGAATGTACAAGCAAACGACACGGCGGACAGGCAATGTTTAAGGCCCGACAACAAAGAGAGGATGAAAAAAGCAAAGCCAAATGAGGAGTGCCACACACACTTCAGCTAAGCAGCCAGAGTGTGTGTGTGTGTGTCAATGAAATGAAAGCAGTCTGACCAAGAGGAGGTCTCAGCTTTAATGTCATGGCCTTTTAGCCATGCTAGCTCCTTGAAGAGATGGCGGCGTCAGTTAGTTGAGCTTTCTAGCATAAATTGAATTCCATCAATTTTGCATCAGAAATTCCAGTTCTCTGGACGGTTTATCCTCATTATTTTTGGTACTCACTGCATTTTCCAGCCCTAGCAGGAGATTCAAGTTTGACTTATTGAATCAGCTTCATCTGTGCTAATAGGCAAATGATAGCATGCTAGTTAGCAAGCTAGTTGATGTGAGTGTATTAGCATGCTGATGTTATTTTACTTCAAAGCGATGTACACTAGCATTGGTCTATAATTAATTATCAATAAGAAGACAGAAAATCTCTCAAACTGCATTTAGACTTCTCCAATAACACATTTCTTTTTTTTTAAACGATGGCTTTATAGTTACAGTTGAATACCTTTCATATTTCTTTTTATTTGTTCTGGCTTTTCCCTGTTTATTAGACCTGTACAGAAGATACATAGTGGAGGATGAAATGCAGCGCAACCAATATATATTTTTGATTACTATTTCTGTGCTGAGGATATAAAATGATTCAATCAATGCATACTCTTTGTTTGAGCCTAGTGTGGATCATTTCATTTTTGAGTCAATTCCCCCTCTTTGTTTTGGGCTCCTTTGGGCTATTGTGTCGACGTCATGGGCACGCTGAGTCCAGACAGTACATTCACATCCATACATCCTGGCATAACACCAACAGCAGGCATGGAAGAGCTGAGGAAAGGGAGAGACATACAGTGGCATCTTTATAATCTTTATTATAAACAGCAGCTTTTGAGGCAATGGGTGGATTACAGAAATACTGTATCACCGAGTAAACTCAATCAAAATATATACAATCAACAGCAGGTTGCGGTGCCTGTTCATATATTCTATAGTTGTATTGATCCTTTCTCTGTGTGAGTTTCTGAATGACACTGGATTGTGGCAATTATAATCCTATCCAAAGGTGCACTTATGCATAATTAAAATTCTAGCAATGTCCAGCAATGACATGTCTTGTCATGTCGGATGGTGAAGAAGCCATTATGCATTGAGAGATGGCCATTTGCAATATTTGCCATTCAGAGTCAATTATGGGCCTCTCTATAAGGGACCCAAACGGATGAATAAATAGGTTTGTTCAGCTATAATAATTGATGGTGTTGGCATTCGACGAGTGCTCTTGTTATCCCCGACTCGCAGCTTCTTACGCTTGTGTACTGACTATGTGAGAAGCACAATCGCAGCATGAGATGCTTACTCACTTCAGTTCTTTAAAGATTCGTGAAAACGACGCTGTTGAGGTCCTCCTTTAAACTTGGGTGTTTTGATGCGTCGCACTGTGAGCACACACAGAGCGGCTGTTTTGTGGCGTCCAGGAGATAAGAGATGGCGGTTTGAATGTGTGATATGGCGGTGCAGCAGGGCAGCAGTTCCCTTTCAGGTTTGTTTTATACCACCTGCTGGGTCCTCCAAACAGAGCCTCGCTTGGGAGATCAAAGATCTGCCATCAAAGATTATTATGGTTTCTTACAATTAGCAGTTTATTCATACCCAAGGAATATAGATGGAAGTATTACCAGCTATCTGGCTTGAATAATTACATACCCTTTTTTCTCCAACAACCTTGGTCATACATTCTAATCACTAACCATATCCCTAAAATATGAACTTGAAATGGCTCATCTGGATTGGGCAATCTATTTAAATAGACACAGTACACATAAAACCAGTGTAACAATAATGCTGCATTCATGGATCATGCAGATGGAAAACCGGAAATCCCGTTGGTGGACGAGAGGATGGGGCAGGCAGAGAAATTCCAGCAATGGTAACGGACAACCGGATTGCTATCTAAAATTTAAATATTATACATTACCTCTGTGTCCAAATTTACAACCAGATGTTACATATCTCACTGACACACATACAGTTGTTTACATGTTCAATAGAATATTAGGAGAAAGCTGCATTTTGTGTTGTTGCTACTAACAATACAATCATTACATAAATTAGTAGAAACTAAATATTTATATTTAATATATTGTATTCTATCACCAGATCAACATATCATCGCAAGTGCTTTGCTGTGCCGTCCTGCCATTCACTCGGAGTGTTTCCCCCGCTGTGTTGTCCAGAATGTGTTATCTGTCTCATTCCATGTGAACGCAGCATTCATCCTAATCCAATAGTTTACCAACATCTATGTACATGTGCCGTCTGGTTCCAGTGGACTGCTTTAAGGCCTGAGCAGCTTTAACTGAGCAAATAAATCGCTGTCACAGTCCTCAAATGTTGTGATCGCCTGTCACAGCTCTTCACATCAGTTTGTTTTATTGGATGTGGCGCTTGCCTCCAGATATTTATATATTTTTACAGCCATGTACTGTAGCGGCTAACAAAGAAAGAAAAAATGTGGGGGGTGGGGAATCAGTGAGCGAGAAAGAGGAGGCAGGAAAGCTAGGCAGGCGGCGAGACAAGTAATGGTGTGGAATACAGAGGAGGGATGTGTGGGCCTTTGGCTCGGGACAGCCTCCAGATCCATCTTCCCCTGTTTAAAGCCCCAGTGTCTGGGTAATGGTCGCACGGCGGGTGCTTTCGGAGGTTACGGCACGGGAGATGAGGGATCTGGGAGGAAAGAGGCCAAACAGAGGTAATTTCCCCAGCAGAGGCCTCTTCATTCTGGGGGTAGCAGAGGTGTCGCCATTGCCGCTGGAGCCTGGAGGAAGAAGCAAATTGCTCCGCACAGGAACAGGGAACTGGCAACAAACTGAATGCAACATTATATAGTCTTCATGTCTGCTTTACTGTCTCTCTCTTCTTTTAAATGTATCTCTCCACACATGAAACGTTCATTTCATCTATTGATCCATTCATGTGTCTCTTCTATCCTTACTTGTCCATCCATCCATCCATATATCTGTGTGGTCTGTAAACATAAATCCTTGAATGCTATATTCTTTTACTGACAACATTTATTGTAGCTCAGAGCACTTTAATTATTGAGGTCACCACACGGACTAGAATGAATAGAGTCCCCGGCTCATGCTAAATGATGCACACTCGTAGGGACTAGTGTGGGGAAATGTCTCTTCTCGGTCCTTTGCTTTCGGTTTGGAGGAAAAAGGTTTTGAGCAGGAGAGCAAACTTTTTCCAAATGTTTGACAAATGCATTGGTTCCACATTAAAGTCAGATGTAGTGTTCTGGAGAAGACAAGGCCTTACACCCCAGCTGTCATCTTGCATTGTGAACAAAGTAGGTAAAGCCTTGTGAGTGGAACAAATGCAATGTCGGTCTCGCTCCTGCTTTCCTGATAGGAGGCGGGTTGCTACTGCAGCTGAAGCTTTATCACATTCAATAGTAATAATGAATTGTATTTGTATAGTACTTATCAAAATACAGTTAAGTGCTAAACAGAACAATAATATATGAGTGTATACAAACAGGTGGGCTGTGGGACCAGGAACGAGGGTCTCACCTAAATCTATGATGTAGGAGCAAGACAGTAATTAGGAAAAGGTTTTAATTCAATTCTAAAACTAACTGGCATCCAAAGTAACTTTGGCATGGACTTGTCTCTTTATATATATACTTATGTGTATGTAATGTATTATATACAGTATACAATAGTGTATATAGTCTGGCAGTTTAGGACTAGCTGGAGACCAGAGGTGGTGTCTTGGCTCATGTGACGAGATAAAAACAAAGTTAACTCTTTCAATAAACCCCCGATAGTCTGTTTTTACTAACGCAATATTCCTACATTGGAGTATACATGAAAACATAATAACAAAAAATCCCCCCAAAATTGCGAGGGGAAGGTTTGATGTCTCAGGTCAAATAAAGGAACCTCAGATCTTTGAGCCGCAGGAAGTTTTGTGAAATCCATCATTCAATATCAGAGACAATCCATAACATGAGAAAATGCTTCTATGTCACTACCAGTAAGTGGAACTGAGTTGTGTGTCATCCAAATAACTATATTTTCTTATAGATTATCGGACCAAGAGGAAGCATAGGAATAGAAAATAGCAAAGGGCCAAGAATCGACCCCTCGAGAACACCACAAGAGAGCGGTGCTGGCAGTGAGGATAATTCTCCCATTTCATCAGGCGAAGCTCAGTGTTCTGAATACCAACACTGTTTTTCAAGTTTCCAAATCATCAGGATATCATTGTTGACCTCATCAAATGCAAGCCCCAGAATCAGCAGCAAGCGGGAAATCATTGGTGCCCTTAATAATAACCCCTTGATCGTGCAACACAATATTACTGTTATTCGTGTGAGACAAATTGAGAGCCAATGACCCCCCCCCCCCCCACCCTCGTCCTAAATAGTTGAGTGAGGGGCTGGGTCCATTTACCGGAATCAACCTCTGCCATCTTCAATCTGTTGAAGGCTCCTTGGCTCCCTGAGTACAGAGCAAGATAATTGGATTGAGCTCATTCTTCTTGCTGATTTATCACGTTACCTAAAGAGACTTTCATTCTCAGAAAAAGGCCTTTCTCAATGGATTGCAAATGCTATTCATGAAAGGGAATCTGACAGTCGTACGCATGGCTGAGGGGGAGAGAGGGAGATAGAGCGAGAGAGAGACTCCAAACTTTAGTGTTTGTGAAAGATCTGTCGCAGGAGACTGTCGCTCATGAATTTCATGCTGTTCCTCTAAAAGATTGTCTCCTCGCAAAACAGCCATTTAAGTATATAAAGTTATTCCCTGAGAAAATGTCATTTTCAGTGAATGTGACGTGAAGAAAAACATATTTGTGAATATCTTTACATGATAATAGGTCGTTAAAACTGTCAGTTATCCTGCTAGGTGTATGGTTTAAACCACTGTGAAAAAGATCCCTTTGTATATTCAGATTCAATGTCCCACCATTCAAACCTTCCTTTGTTAAATTCACCTTATTGAATCCAGTAAGGATTAAAGATGTCTCTTTTATGTATTAAAAACAAATGTGTTATATTTTCTATTATTATATAATATATTTAGTTGAATACCAGTTCTTATATTATCGTACTATTACCCCCCCCCCCCTCCTCTCAACCAGTGTGGGATCTTAAGATATCACATATAGCCTAATACACAGAGCATTATACTTTACACAAACTTTAATTGATGTTGATATACCAGGGGGCATTTTAGGATTACATTTGTTTACAACTAAATATAATTAGAATTCTGAACTGTGAAAGTCACTGTGAGAATCCGCGAAAGAGTCAGTGAGCCATAGGCCTCTCTTAAATGTGTGAAATACATTTAATATAAAGCTATAACATTTCCTTATTATAACAATAAGAAATTGAATTACTAATAGAAATGGTGATGGATTTAAAAATACACCTTATTCATAAAAAAGATCCATGTTTTCTATGACGTGTGAAACGCATCAAAACAAAGAGTAGCTATCTTTAATAAGACTGTGACAGCTTCTTCTAATGTATTCTATTCTATTCTGAAGAACAAACTAAGCTCTCCAGCTCACTGTTCATTTCTGAACCGCCACAGCATTTTGACATGCTTCTCAAAAACAGTCGACACATTCTAAATTAAAATCATCGCTCTCTTTTCGTTTCTCGCGAAGTAATACTTCATTAGTTATGATTGTTCATCCATGCCATGAATACAAAGGATTAATTTCTTGGAAATAACAAAGGGCCTCTTTTGCCTCACAACCACGCAAGATAAAAGAGGAAAGCCTTTGATGAATTAATGAGTGCTATGGATAAAATCAACAGTGGGTGTGCACTCGCACCGCTAAATAATTAAAAAATATAAGACAATAAATAATCATAGAAAAAAAAAAGAAGAAAAAAAAAGATTCCATCAATTTAGGTTTCAGGTTAGCTGTATGGAGCGCTTTGACATCACAAGTTACGACGCTATAAAGAGACAAATGAATGAAATACTTTTCTGTTAATCATTTCATAATACATTGTTGTGTTTGTTTGTTCATCCATAATTGTGTCCCGGCTCTATAGACAGTCTGTCCGCCATTTTGATCCAGACTGAAACATAAATCTGTTGGATTGTTTTAGATGAATTAACCTGTGGAGCCTCGAGGATAAATTCTGATGAGTTAATCCCTTATCCTGACTTTCCATGATGCACCACCATCAGTTTAACATCTCATTGTTTATTTTAAGGCCAAACTAAACCTGCTAAACCTGCAACACTCATAACAAAATACGCCTTAGCTGTACTGGTTTAGTTCCAAATAGTGTCAACATGCTAACATGCTACAATTAAGACGCTATACCTAAATTGCTATACCTGCTAAACATCAGTATGTAACATTGTCATCGTTAGCATGTTAGCATCAAAGCAAGGCAGACTAGTCTCCACTGCGGTGTAGACTAATAGGGATCCCTAATAAACAATAAACAACAATAAATAAAGCTGTGCCTAAATACAACCCAACACAGGCTGTAGACTCAGTCTTATTATAAACATATGTGCATGCATGTTTATTCATGCTTTAACTGTGTGCATGCATATTGATGTATTTCCTTTCCGCCCTATGTATTGGGACGTCTTCATCCCGGACTCGGCCTTCATTTCTCCGGCGTGGTTTGACCGTGGGAGGGCGGGGGAGATGATGGGCCTCGCTGTATATCTCCCAGAGTGCCACACTGCGAGGCTGTCAATCAGATAGTGTCTTTAAGTACGCTACAGCTGCCGTCTGCTGCTTCCCACACACCCGTTCACGCATCGGCTGCGACATTCCTATGAAGCTAGAGGAATGCTTGATGTCCGTCTGAGAGGAAAGGCCAGTGTTCGTTTGAATAGAGTTGACGCCTATCTGAGTGGGTCAGGGCTATGTTGTTGTATGTCTTTCCAGGTGACATTTAAGGCTTATATTGAAACAGTAAAAAGGACATATTGACTGCAGCCACGGCGATTGCCTATATTTCAACTGACTGAGGCATTATAGTTGCGGCGGCCTCGCTTTGACGGTCCTGAGTGACGTTGGCAATGTGTGCTTGCACACAGACCCGAGGCAGATGGACACAGATGGACCGAGGCGAGAGGAAGAGAGGCGAGAAAAGCAGACGAGGGTGAATTCAGCACCGCGGACAGCGACCATCAGATACGTCTCCAGGCAGCATTTGTTTGGTTTTATCTTCAGGAGATGAATCACTCAGCCAGTAAAGCCCGTCCAGGATAAGCACACGGGTTACACAATGTCACTGTAATATGAATGCCTTTAGGATGTCCGATAACGTAGGTTCCCTACTTTCTCTTTTCTATTATCATTTATTATCTTTATAATGTTTTTGTTTTTTTAGCCTCACTATGTGTAGTGCCCTGCACAAAAATGGAAAATAACTAATTATGTTTTACTTACTTTTGAGATCTATATCTACTTCACCAAATGTACAGCTGCAGTTATATTGCTTTTGTTAAATACAGCTTCCCACTCTTTGCTGTCAATAACTTAGTCCTACTGCGATCTTAATTTAGTGTTAGAAAAAAAGTGTCTCTATAGTGTGACAAAGTATAGCTTTCAACAACGGGGGTGGAGGTAATTATTTGTCCTTTAGAGGTTATCACACTCTTAAAATTACTGTTTTGATATATTTTATTCCTGCAGTGGGTTGAACGTACAGGTGATGTGGGACATCGCAGAATATGCTTATTTTAGTTAAATTCAATTACTTCAACTCAATATTAGTGTGGTCTTGAAACTGGAACTCAGCTTGTAGTGAATCTGCAAATAGTTTAAACGTCCCAGCACCACTACATTTTTAGAAATACTAATAATGATGTAATTGTGACCAGTATAGCTTCGATGATCTGAATCATTATTATAAAATATTATTGTGATTTTTAGTAGTCTGTATAATATATGCTGATGATTTCTTTATGACAACAACCCAGATGTCTTTATTGTCAACAACCTTCAAAATGTCTAATACTATTATTATTCCATGGAATAATTAGGGGTACGGGGATTCTCGACAAAATGGATTGGTGCAACATGTGTGTGTGTGTGTGTGGATGTGTATGCATGTGTGTGTGTGTGTGTGTGTGTGTGTGTGTGTGTGTGTGTGTGTGTGTGTGTGTGTGTGTGTGTAGGGGGCCTCATCTTTGACCAAAAGGCCTACTAGTGGCTTAGCCTTGAATGGTGGTGATGTAGATCAATGGCAGTGTAAGTCTTAGTATTAGGGCTGACTTCTGATTTATATAAAATGCATGAGGCTTGTTCTCAACTAAATTTTTTCTAATAACTAATACTTCATTATTTGGCAAAAAAATTGTGTTTTTGTGGTATGTTGATCATCTTTCTGATCCTGTCCTCCACCCACTTGATCCTAAACCCTGTGCCTGACGTAGTCGATTGCTGACCAAGAGCTGTTTTACCTGCTCGTAGTTTGCCGTGCTTGAACACCGTGCGGCACTCTCAACATTTGATCCATAACGGCGCTCCGTTTTTAATCAGAGCTTTCAAATGTGACCTTGACTTAAATCCATCAAGCTGACATTTCTGGTGAAAACAGCGGCCCAGCGGCCGCCTCGCAAATCCAATGATCGGCTCTGCAATGTGCTCACAGGAGTAAACAATTCTCTGTACTCTGAATTATAATTACACACTAGTTCCATTTGCACGCTCCCAGCACCTATTAAAAAAAAAAAGGTATGGGGCCAGTGAAAGCTAGCGAGGGGTAATTATCATACGAGTGTGTGGAAGAAAGATTCATTCTGAGGAGATTAGTCTCTCCATCCCTCCATTATCCCTCATTCTCCGTCCCCCTGTTTGTGAATCACATTTAACCCACAATCCAAACAGCTTTCACAGGGATTATATAGTTTTGATGAGAGACGGAGGGAGGCTGGGAGAAAGTAAGTCCTGAGTAATGAAGCAGCGATGTCAAGGAATGATTTATGAATGGCTTGTTCCTCCCCTCTCCCCTCACCGAGATGGACTCAAATATCACATTTCAGCGAAATTCAATCCTGACTACGCCGTGTACCAATTCAATAAATTGTGCAAGTATTGTTTGTTTTATATAGTATTCCAATGATATGTCAGCAATATTTCTACAGATCAGCAGAACAATGCACATTCAGGATAATATTTGAGGGAGATTGTAAAGCTTATAAGGATTCATAGGTTGTCTCTTGATGATTTTCTTCCGGTGGTGATGCACGGGGATAGTGCTGGGTGCTGTTTAGGATTTCCGAGCAGGCCCAGGGTCACTGCCCGAGCTAATGAGCAGTTTACAGGCAACATCAAGAGCCACAGAGTAGACGACCTCTCGTTGTTTACAACGCGTCGGTGCAAAACACAATATACTCAAAAATAACAAAACAACACATCCTGGTTATTAGCTCAAATTGGATCACATAAACGCTTTGGCATCAACATTAAAGGTAGCGTGTAGGTTGTTATGTCAACCATTGATACTGCCTTTATTGGATTATGGTGCTGTTTTTCCTCCCACTGGATATTTACATTTTAGACAGTAAGCTGACATTGTTATTCAGAGCTTATATGAGTAAGCAGGTAGGAGTTCAGTGTGTTGCTCCGCGACAACAACAAAGACACAAACACATGTTTGTTGGTGGACACATAACGGGATGTAAGGTCTGGAAGTTATGTCTTCTAACTTTTTTATCATAACTGAGAATCAGCTACCAAACTCGTCATCATACATGAGAGCATACATTTTTTGTTTGTTTGTTTGTTTGTGTTTTATTCAGTTAATCAAATCAAATACAATACAATATTATTCTGTATAATGTACAAAAGAGAAAGACTGAAAAGTTATAGGTAGAAGCAAAAAATGCTTATAAATTCTGATCCTAAATTGAAATCAAAATATATCAGAAAATTAAAATAAAAGAAAAGAAAAAACAAAATATATTTATATATACTACCACATACATCTTCCATATTAATATGTTTTTAACCATTTATGACAGCTGGATAATAAACACAAAACAAATACATCACATTTGTTAAGGTTTTAGGGTTAGAATGATGTAAATGTGACAAAATTGCTCGTTCTTGAAATAATAATAACAATACCTGGTTCAGAAGACCTCCCTCCCTCTTTGATATTCATCCTGCCTTCTCTCTGCTACAGTCAGCGTGATGTTCTGTGCTGAACGTAACATAGTGTGGTTTTCCATCCGTCTCTTATCTCCACCACATCGCGAGGCAATCCCTCTAAACCCAGAAGAACAATGAAGCATGGCTGTGACTGTTTGTTTTTGTGTTACATCCCCGACAGGGCTTTGATATTCCTTACGTCTATTATAATGCATTACCCCGTTTGACTGGATATCGTTATGACTGAGCAATAGAGAACTACACACCGATGGCTCTGTGAGTCCTTGACTGATGAGACTTTCACCATCTGTCTCTGTAATGCAACTGGCCTTATTCAGATAGGCGTTGGACTTGTGTGTGTGTGTGTGTGTGTGTGTGTGTGTGTGTGTGTGTGTTGTGGGTGGGGCAGCAGAAGCTTTTGAATGAAGCCTTGATCATCACAAATGCAAATCAACAGCCACTTGTGTTGTTGGAGGCGCTGCTTTGTATGCAGGCTGAAACTTCACTGGTAATCAGAAAGAACAAACTTAACCAAGCTTTTAATTGTTGTTTGTGTTACTGTCTGATCCCATTTAAATCACACCACGGGATCTGCACAATATAAAGGCGTATAAGTGGCATAATAAGGGATTCTACACTATATCCTCTCAAAACGGAGTTGGCTGCTTCCGTAAGATTAGAGTTAACAAAGCAATTAGGACATAATCATTATAAACTCTCAGTACATTTGCGGTGGGGAACCGGCAAGAAGCGAAGCAAATCCAAGGCCCAGATGAGTTCCCCACCCCCACCCCCACAAAAAAAAAACTCCACCATGGAGGCGCAGTAACTCACATCACATAACCTCCTGTTAGTTTAGCTGACTGTTGTGATGAGTGTTGTTTCAGCCAATGAAATGTCCGTAATGATGACGATCAGTAGATCTCAACCAGCGCAATTACATTTCAAAATATGTTAGTTCCACTTGTTCTGCTGAGCTCTCAAATAAACGTATTTAACTTCAGATAATGCATATACACGCCTAATATGGGTGTTTTGAGTATTTCTGCCTAAGCTGCTGGCCATTACGTCTAAACGCAGCCCGTCAACAAGTAATTTATTAGTCTCAATATAATCCTCTCATTACAATAACATAAAATAATATTAAGAGATCATATTAATATATATTTGTTTCTATGAATGTCTGCATTTAACTTAATTATGTTGCATCGTTATGAGAGCTTTCTGGTGGGCAACAAGCTTTAAACATTAATACATCACCATACATTAATATGGCAAACATCTGCCACACATCAGCTTTGATTAGTCATGTCTTTGGCCATCTGGTGAATGTGGGTTCAAATTGAGTCTTATTGGCTCCGTTTTGTTCTCCACCACCTCCTGAGGGAATTATCCGTCCATGCTAAATATTCCGCTATATGTAAGGTATGAGAGCAGGGGTCGGGAACCTATGGCTCGAGAGCCATATATGGCTCCTCCCGTGACGGCATATGGCTTCCATTTCTTTTTTTTGCGATCAAATGTTTTTATTAACTCCCAGACAATTTTGAGTTGAAAAAAATATATATATATTCTCTTTCGCGCCAGATTACAGCAGAAGTAATCTAAGGTCCCTTTTCTTAAAGACTTCTTTGTTCTTTTATTAAACTAAACGTCTGTTATTGATCATCGTCGTCCCCCCCCCCCCCCCCCGTAGCATCATGCATCACCAGAAATCGCATTCAAATTATACGTTAAAAATACTATATGGCTCTCAATGAAATATTTGGCTTTTATGGCTCTCCCAGTCAAAAGGGTTCCTGACCCTGTATTAAAGTATTCTTACTGAAAACACTGAAAACAGCTACCTGACAGGAGATAGGAGTAGTTATAGTGAACCAAAACTAGTAAAACTCTGTACAGTTGAACAGAGCTGAACATTCATGTTATAAGCTTCATCATAACTGTCTTTGTTAATATAGCTGCTTCAAAAAATGTCGTGTGATGTCTGGACTGTACTTCAAAACTCCGCTTAAGCACTGCAACGCCGCACACATCAGAAACACTGAATTCCGTCTGTTGCAAAGCCAGACCTCTACTCCAACCCCTCTGCCAGCTACAGAGGAGCCCCGATGTAATCTCTACAGTACATGACTTCCAGCTTAAGTTGATAATTATGGTCCAGAATTCCTCCAACTGAGTCTCGGATCTATGACTCGCTTTATGGCCCATTACGTGATAGAGTCTGCACCGCGTTTGCCCCTCGAGCAGTTGAATTTCTTTCTGCTGACTAAGTTGAACTAGAATCTGGTATAATTCAAACAAAGTGAGGCTTTTGTCTCACTTGTGCACATTTAGATTCAAAATAGTTTTCGGCCAGTGCAAGTTTGTCATAATTTGACCGTAAAATAAAGATCCAATGGAAAACTGTGTTTGGCAGTGGGTTCACGTACAGTCCCTTGTCTCTAGTTTAATCCAGTATTCTACTTCATCTTCACCTTTTTGCGCTTTTGCAGTTCCTTTGAGATGGCATGAAAAATGCAATAATGACACTTGATTTATAGAGAATAGTCTTTTTTATTCACGAGCAGTTTCCATTTTGGGCTTTTCAGATCAACGTGAGCTGCTCCAAACTGGATTACAGAGACAGTGTTAGTAGCATTTAAATAACACAAAGCGGTATCAGACTATGCACACATACACATATGCAGATAGATAATGCACACACACACACACACACACAGATGCACATTCCTAAAGACCAGATCCCACTGAGAGACCTCCAGACACCACGCTGAGCCGGAAGGCTTGCTGCCTCTTTTTCACAGAGACCCCCCCCCCCCCCAGCAGACTCCAAAATCCACTCTCCCGCTCCTGTACATGAAATATGGAACAAAGATGAATTATACACAACATCTGCTCATTTGACATGCCAAATATACGCGCCTTACGCGGAGGCGCACCTGTTCCCCGATGTGACAAGGCAGTGACGCCTCATTCGCGGGCCCCAGCTGAATCATTCTGCCTGAATGAATTATTAATACATTTAATCTTCCATTTCGCTCAGTGTTTGACCTCGCTGCAGGTTGCACAGGCATGGTGTATCAGAGCATGTACTCTTTGATTTGTCAGTGTTTAATCGCTTTTACAGAGATGGATGCATTTCAAGGGGAAAGGGTATGGAGTGAGCAGTAATTCTGTGCCTTAATTATACTTACACGACTTGTCAGTCCTATGAACTTGCAGGTGAACTCTAATGATCTAAAAATCGATGTATGGATTTGATTTGTAAGACATTCCAGCAGAAAATGGCATTTTTTTAGACACTTCACATGGAGTGCATTGAACAGCATAATGGAGGAGTTTCTACAGCAATGAGTACTGTAGATGTTTAAAATAACTTTCTTTTGTATTCTTCTGAAAGCACATTACATCCCCGATACTGGGTATAACTCTCCTGTCACACACTGTCAGCCATTGTCTGAAGAACTCTCTGTCGATAACTTGTAAAGCCTTTAAAATACCACCGGCTGACGGGTATATTTAACCAACCCTCCCTCTCTGTATACTGTACGTCCATGTGTACTGTTGTACCATGATGTTTCTCTTTTCTCCCGTCCCTGCCCATAACTACATATATCCCCACCGTCTGCCTCCTTACGTTCATGATAACAGTCATTATCACCCTCACAAGGAGGCATGACACCCCTCCCAAGATGGAGACTGCCAAGGCACACAATTGAAAGGTCACACAGGAGGGGCGATGGAGGGGGGTCGAGAGGACGAGGAAGAGCAGGACTAAATCACAGGGTTGGTGCCCAAAAGCAGACTCTGGGGGGGTGGAAACCGTCTTTATAGGTCAAAAGGCATGATTGCAGATGCAAATGAGGAAGTAGCCGGACCGGGAAATGAAACCAGAGGGATGTGGCTGGCAGATGGTCATTAAAACATCTGTCCTCTATATATATGCTGAGGGTGATTTCACATGAGGAGCAGCTGGTTAGGCAGGTGATGATGTGAGGCGGGACACTCAATAGTGGCGGCTGATGGACAGGTGAGGAACGGCAGGGGAAGTTAGTGAGCGCTACAGTAAGATGTAAACCAACACATTGGACATGAACTAAATAGACACAATCTGAGTTCTGGAACATTTGATAAATTGTCAAACAATGGGCTTGAATACAAAGGCGTAGTTTTAATAAGATAAGATATTCCTTTATTAGTCCCACAGTGGAGACATTTCAGGTGGGTGCACATTAGAGCATTAATAAAAATAAAAGATAAAATGTCGATATTCAAAGCCTCACAGCAATACAAACCTATTGTTAGGCTATTTTTTTATATATATATATATATATATATATATATATATATCAGAATTGGTTTTAATGACCATGTAGATTTGCACAAACAAGGATTTTTTTCTTGGTAAAGTGACTCATACACAAATTGTACATTACAACACAAATCAATACAAAAACAAGACACAACAACAAAAACAGTGCAGTACAAAACAAACAGTGCAAAACAGTTCAACGGTTTAAGAGGTTTTTTTTATTTATTTTTTTAGAAAGTGACTTAAAGTATATACAGTGCAGAGTATATATATATATATATATACATAAAATAGCCTAACATAACTTTATATATATATATATATATATATATATATATATATATATATATATATATATAAAAATTGATATTAGCCAAGTTCAATTTAGATACAGATAAAGATACAGATATTGACAGAAGCTTTTTGTTTACACTTTCACCACAGTTGGATCCACTGTTGCCTTTTCACAAAGAGTGTATCAAGGAAATACTAAGTGCATATCGGACGCAAAAGCTCAGTAAATAGCTGATAGATAAGCTTGGTGACCCGGGGCAGCTGCCATTAAGCCGTACATCTGATATTGAACAATGAGAACAAACAGCCTCTTTTTGACAGTTGATTGAATTTGAGTAGCTGTAGAGATGAAATTAGATCATCAAATACAATGTATGACCATCCAGCACATCGATTTCCATTACCAAACGCACTAAACAAGAATCGCGTGAGTAGGCGTCTGCTGCTTTGCATATAATTTCCCACTGTGGTTCTGGACGTATCGACAGTGAGGCAGCGTAATGATGTGCCTCTCGCGCTGAAATGATTTTCCAACATGTAAATGAGGAACGTCAATTTCTGACGGTTCTATCGCCAGCAGGTCCGAGAGTTTACACCGCTCCCTAAATGGCCTCGGACTGTTCACGTGTCGCCGTGTGCCGGTCGATACGTTGCATGTTCGTCTCGCTTAAATAGAAGAAAATGTTGAAAGCGCACAAAGTGACTTACAGTTGATATTGAATAAAGCATGGACAAAAAAAAAACAACAACGACCACAACATTTAATCCATTTACGCTTGTAGGGATCTGCTTCCACTTTGCTAAATGCAATTAGAGCCATCCACTCTGTCCAAGTGACACCCCCGAAGGCCTTTTTAAGAAGTCAGCACAAATAGATCTCGGGGGCTAAAAGACAAGAGGGGGGAGGAGGAGCGGGGGGGGGGGGAGGTAGAGACAGAGGAGGGCTCTCTTCTCCTGCTGCGCTTGTTTGCATGAGAGATGGGCAGAATGAAAGAAGGGCTGTACACACTGGGAGGACTCATCATTGTTTACCGCCACGACGGGGAAGTGGGGAGAGTGGAAAGCGGAGGAAGAGAAGTGTTGATAAATCACACTTTGCCGTTCATCCTCGTTCCATCTGTATCCCCCCCCTCCCCCCACACTCCCCCTGTTTGTATCAACCCTGTCTCTCTCTCTCTCGCTACTGAAATGAAAAAAAGGGCGCATGGTGGTTGTGGAAGAGTGATGAGCGCCACTGACGTGTAGTGGTGCTCTCTAATTTGGCGTTTTTTTGCCTCGTTTCTACGACAACACGGTCGTGATGCTGCACCACCGTCCTCCGGACACTGTGCTCTCACTTTGAGAGTTTTTATTTTTATTTTTTTTACGTCTCTGACTTCCTCGGCTTCGATGACCAGACCGTATCTAACTCTGTCTTGATGTTTTTCCAGGCTTCATGGCAGTGATGTTTACTCACTCCAACACTACCTCCAGCAATGCATCATGCACATCAAACCTGTGTGTGTGTGTGTGTGTGTGGCTAGAAGTCCTCTGTGTGAAACCACAGAGCAAGTTTTGAAAAAGTGTTACTCACTCTTGAGCGACTACCACCCTTCATCCGTGACAACACCACACTTTCGATTTGATTCTGTGTGTAGCCGTCTGTCATGGTGGTGGGTTCAGCACTGTAAGGCGATGAAGAAAAAAGAGAAGGTAGAAATGGGACTCTAGAGAGGGAGTTCTAGTTGCGGGTAGCCTGTCTGCATGACACCTGTAACGTCGACGCTGTGATCCAGATCACACGGCGGGGCCCGGCTCCGACCGGAGCCAGAACCACGACCCTTTAAATTGGGTTGGAGTCAAAAGGAGATGACAGTTTGAAGGTGTCTTGCTTCTATAATTTTTGGAGCTGAAACAGGAGATGTTGGCAGAGCACCGTCTCCACACTGGGCCTCCACAAGAGGAAAGACTAGCTGGAGCCTTTTTTCTGTAATAAAAGCAATTATGTCACAGTTGTATGTCGTCGTGTATCAAAATAATCTATGATGAACTCCATTATGGCGCCCTTCCATTATATCCATTGGGGTGAAAAATGTCAGTGGTTTAACTTATTTTAATGCAATGAGATCTCTTTTTATTATTCAAAATGGCTGGGTATACATTCAGAAATATCTATTGAATCGTAATTATAGAGAAGCAATTCTAAGAAGAAGAAAAAGAAGATGATTTGTCTCAATGATGGACTACGACTTGACTGTAATTAACACAAATTATAATTATTAATTAAATTAAATTATTAATATTGTTTTCATTGTCTGATTTATTTGATCATAATAATTTTAGATAGGAATATATAAGCATTTTTGCTTCCACCGATACCTTTTCAGTATTTCTGTTTTGTATATTATATAGAATAATATTGTATTGTGTTACAATGATTAACTAAATAAAATACACAACAACAACATTAATTATTATTCCTGTTATTATATTTCATTTATTGGTATTATTTTTCATTATAACATTCACACCTGGGCTTCCTGACTGTCAAGATGACTCTGACTGGAGTCCGATTCAGGACTTTTCAACTACGTTGACAAAGTTTTTGGAGATAACAGCATTCACAAATCAAAGAGAACTGCGAGTGGCTCTGAGAAATGAAAGACAAAGCCCATATCCAGCAGTGATCAGACAGTACAATGACAACATGGGTGGGGTGGACCTATCTGACCGCATGCTGAGCCGTCATCGCATGTCAAGCAGGATCAAGAAATGGACATTGCGCGTGATTACTCACTTCTTCGATGTTGCCACCACAAACTTCTGGATCCAATAAGAGTCTGACAGCAAAGTACTCAACCGACCAGAGAAGAGCACCCAACAGCATCTGGACTTCATATTGCAATTGACTGACTGAAGATATGATTGTCCAGAGCTTGATGACCGCAGTGAAGAAGAGTATCAACCACCATGAAAATGAGGATCCCATAACCAGAGCCATCTGTACATAGACCAGCAGCCTGAGATGATCCCCATTAAGCAGGCAGAATGATGCCTGAATAAAGGGCTGCAGAGGCAAGATGTGCATGAGATGTACCAAATGCAAGATGCTCCTCTGCCTTACCAAGAACAGAAAATGCTTCGACGAATATTACCGCTAAAAACAAAACCTGCAAAAGAAGAACAATAAAGAATGATGAACAAAGAAAATATATCTGTTCTAATTTAGTTCTGGACATGAGAACACAATGTGTTCAGTCTTAATAACAAATGGCCATGTTTGCAACCAACAAGCAAACAAATCCAGATGGATGAATGATTTAAAAAAAATTATCAAGTTGAACGTATTATTGGTTTAATATCACTCTTCAGCCATAATTAGTATTTTTTATCTTCTATATTTGCCTGTTTTTTCACACAAAAATGGTCCTGAGGTCCGCGACAGTGGACATATTGTAAAATTACATAGGCAATCACAAAAAAATAAGAAGTTGGAAGACACTATTTCCCCTCATGTCCCAGTAACTGAGTTGTTCAGCCTTCCTGAGGCTGTGCATGGTTAAATCAACTCCCTCAAACACATTATCCTAATGTCTAGTCAGACCAACGGGTTTTCTGTAACTACTGAATACTTATCCACACCTATGTCTGTCCGTGTGCCTTGGAATTATATGAATGAGCTGCCAAGTAATATTTCAACAAAGAAAAAAAAGCATACATGATTAGACTGTAAAATCATCAAGTTGCATTTCTTTACGCTGCCATGCAGGCAAACTCAGCTTTACGACCACTGGTATTACAGTAAGGTGCCATACAAGCAGAGCTGCTCTTGAGATGAGCCTCTCAGGTGGAACTTCCTCCCAGCCTCCCACCAGAACCAAATGCCCCCCCAACAATGGCGGTAATCCTAACCTGTGGGTAAGCGCTGCCTGAGAGGCTCAAATCCCTTTACTGAGCTGGTCCCTCAACTGGCTTTTGTTCCTGCTCAATTTGTGCTGCCGGAGCTCCTCTAGGGGGCGAGTCAAGAGACATTTCCAGCCCTGCTGTTAGAGACTATCAAGACAGAGAAAATGGACGCACAAATAGCAGAATAAGCTAAATATAATAGTTACGCAGTTTATTGCTCGTACGATCATATTCACAGTCTACACCCTCACATTTAAATATGAACTGTGTCTAAGTGGGGAAGTGACAAAGAGGGGGAGGGGCATACAGGCACATTGTAAGACAGCTGTACACATTTTCTCTTGTGGCAGGTTTTCTTGGAGTAAAACTATGATTTTATATTGGATATTTGTAATTTCCTAGGTAATGAATACCGAATGAATTAAAATACTCATTTGGATGTAGCTTACCATGGCAACAGTCGAAGCATTCTGGTCAGCATTAGAGTTGACACACGGAGATGTGCAAATGAAGGCATGGAGCAGATGCTTTTTAAGTTCCCAATGCTTTAAACGCCATTTCCATCTGTTGGCATGTTACCGTTGTTCTAAAGGAAACACGGAAATGAACATCCATGAAGTCACAGATCAACCGTTTCCCCAGATGCGCCAATTATCAATGCAGGTTTAACGTGATGGACTGTGTATGAATTCCACTTCCATTTACTGATCTGCAACATCCATTCGTTTGAATGATGAGCGTTCAGCGATCTGCCAGATGCAAGCAGACGTGTCTCACATGCCTGACCTCCAACGGTGGCCTGCACCCGCTGCCAGCTTAATACAGTTAATGGACTCCGTGGCTAATGAGTTCATCAGGTGGCTTCATTTCACATTTTAAGTTGCTCATATTTATGCAAATTGGGGAAGCAGACAAGGCCCGAGGCCAAGTCGCAACAGTGAGAGAGCAACAAACAGATGGACACGTTACTTAAGTGTATTATGTTTACAGAAACGACTCTTATCGCTTATGAAACAAAAAAATATATAATTTGAATTGTACTTGTGCACCTGTGACCTCGTCAAGAGGCGTATCCATAATGCGACGGTAATGTGTTACATCAGTCTGGCAGCGTGGAATGCTTTTTTTCCCACTTGTATCAACATTTTGGAGTTCTCAAAATCATGTGAGCATGTCTAACACTGAGCTGTTCTCTCATTTGTTATTCATGCCTGTGAACAGGTCTGTTATTCTCTTTGTGCACCTTTGAGCCGTTTTCACAAAGCTCGGCTGAACAAAGACGTCGCACATGATTCGCGGCACGAGATTCACATAAATTCATGCTTTTGCCTTTGTTTATCCTCTCGTACCTTGTTCTTTACCTTGTTTTTTAGCAGACTTCAAGGCTATGATGTTTTATAGATATTGCTCGCCTGCCTTAACGCACACTTTTGTAACTGCTAATATCACTACTACAACACAATGTTTGGGGCCCTCAACATATAATTTGACTTTTTAACACACATTACACTTCAACACACACACTTACAGTGAACTGTCTACAGCACTTGTATATGTTAGTGCACTTTATTTGATCTTAAACTATTGTAAATGTAATGTTCAAATTCTTATGTTGACTGATTGTTGTTGTGTCTGTCTAAATGTAGCCAATACATGTTTTTGATTCTGATTATTATGAGAATAATTTATTAATCCCACCGTGGGGACATTTCAGGATCACAGCAGTGGCTGTACATTAGAGCATTAATAAAAATAAAATATAAAAATAAAAACTAAATGCTAAAATACAAAATACTACAAGGGGAAAACAAAGCAAAGTGTTGAATAAAGTGTTGAGTTTGTCAAGATCTCCAGCGTTCTACTGCAGCTGTCAGCAGAAAGGATATATATTTACATACATACATTTATATCCTGAAACGTAAAATTGAATTTAGTGGGCACAATTTTATTAGAGTTAATATTATTGTATTCCATATAACAAACATTATCAATATCTGATCTACATCACATAAGAACGAATCCTAATCCTCAAAAAAAAATAAAAAATAATAATCAAAATACCTTCAGGGCCTAAAAGCTGCTGAGGCATCATTCCATTCCAGTACACAGTTCTAATTTGAAGAACAGCGTTTGTTTTTTGAGGACAGCTCCGACTTGAGCTCATCACAGAGACGCTTGTGATGAGGGTTTGCAAATCTGCAGCTGACTAAAGGGCACAGAGGCAGAGACAGATGTGTCACCCGCCGCTGCTGATGCTGCTGCTGCTGCTTCTGCTCAGACACTACAGCTGTTGAGACTGCTCTGCCAGGAAGATCACCCCCCCACTACACAAACACACACACACACACATACAGTCTTATAGCCTGCTTTGCTGACCAGTCATTCTTTTCGGCTTGTTGTTTTGCGCTTTGTTCCCCCGAGTCATACGGTTTATGATTCAGTGACCTCATATACACTGTTGATTCTCCTGCTTTCCGCGACCCCCTCCACTTAAGTGTAAAGTTAAACCAAGTAAATCTAAACTAAATAAAATCTGATCTATATTACCATCTCTCTCCTCCCTTTCCTTGCAATTACCTCTCTTATCTTGAACTTCTTGATTCAACATCTCCATTTCTCTGCAGGATGGATACTATCTGCCTGCTGCCGGGTTGCAAAATAAATTGCTCCACAAAAGCCCAAGCAGCTCATGAAAAACCCACCTCTACTCAGATCAATCAATGGCAAAGCCTCTAATTAAACGCCGTTTCAGTTTCATCCGCTCGTGCGATCCAACCGGTAATTTTCTGTACATTTCATGCGTCCTTTAGCGGGTCAACATTATATTTCCATTTTTCCGCTTCATCCACACATCTCTCCGCCATACCACAGGAGCTGAACCTCCATAAATGTCAGACTGCCACTGTGGGCTCTGCACTCGCAGGAGCCGATCACAGATTTAGAGCTCGCAATTATGTCAAAGTGGCTGCAAGAAATTGATGAAATGCCATGTCTCAAAGGACCCTAAACCTTACCTTCACCCACAATTTACATAAATTAATTCACTCAGTATATTTTTTATGGACAGATCCATATTGGGGCTGCCACATTTCATGGATCTTTCACACAAGACTGAAGCCTTGTAAAACCACCAACACTAAGTGGAGGATGTTTATCCCCGTATGTCACAGTTTTTCAGGCTTTTTACAGTGACATCACTACAAACCAGTTTGCGGGCCATATCAGTCAATCAGACGTGTTGCCGTACGTCTTGTCTTCCACTGTGCCGCAGAAGTTATGGCCAGCTCGGTGTGTAGCTGAAAGATAAATTGGTGGAGAGATGAATATCACAAAGGTCAAAACAGGAGGTGGGTTTCGAGCTGTCAGTGACGGACGAGGCACAGAGAACATAGAAAGCGTTGTGATGAAGTGCGTTACTGAAGAGTTTGGCAATTCTGGCAGACATGGACAGGGTTCCTACGGTCATGGAAAACCTGGAAAAGTCATGGAATTTTAAAATGGTCATTTCCAGGCCTGGAAAAGTCATGGAAAAGACTTAAATCATAAAAGTTTTGGAAAAGTCATGAAAATGTGTTACAATTACGTGTTAATTTACGTCGGGCCGTCCTGCATGGAGCAGAAGATGGCAGAGGATAGGTGCAAGACATCATCCCGAAAAATATCTCCCATCAGCTGACACGCCGGGTATCCCTAGTTCATAGAAGATAATGTTGTAGAAATGGTTGTATAATAGCAATCAGGGCGAAATTTAAGATGATTAATGAATGAGAATAGCCTCAAACAGTGGAACCTATTGCTCCACCTTTTATAATCTAACAGTGTTAGTGGTTCTACATCTTTGGCCTTTGCAGAGCAGCTTAAACCTGATGAATATTAGAGTGAGTCCGTCGGAAGCGGCTGATTAATACTTGTTTAATCAGGGTTTAGTGGGTAACTGCTGTGGACATCCTGCTCCTCATTTATTTAGCACGGACACGTCAGTCACTTCCTCCTCGTTTTTCACCTCGTTGAATGGCCCCGCTCTCTTTTTTTCACTCCTCCATGTTTGCACTCTTTCTAAATCCCTTATTGTCCCTGAATTTATACTTTTAGCTGAATATACCCGTGTTATCTTCTAGCAACACCATGTCTAATATTTACATGTGTGCCAAGAATTAGATGATAAGATTGATGCCACTTGGCATGTCCGAACATGCAGACAATCTTCCCATGCACAGTAACTGAGCAAAAGAGTACACCTGTATTTCACAAACATCCAGCGTTTCCTCTTTTAAAACAACCCATAACTTTCCGCATGTTCAAATTAATTGTGAATTCATTTCACCTGTGAATTGATTGCAAAGTATGTTGAATTTCTTCAGCTGCGATTATTTAATTACTCAAGCTTGATTGGTTTAACTCTGTAAAATGCTTTGTAATCTGTAATCTGTGTTTTTATCTCCAGATTACTTGGGACTAGCAGTGAAAACCGTAAAGAATAATGCATTTGACCTTGATTCACCGCGTCAGTAGTGTGTAAAAACATGTCCCCAATCTTTAAACATAAGATGTTTTATAGTCACAGCTGTGCCAGTAGTTTACCAATGACCATAAAACAGCTAGAATACTACTAAATACTAATACTACTTTGACAGTACCTCCTCTGAAAGGAGGAGAGACACTTTTACAGTTTTCACTTTGACCTCTACCACAATGTGCTATGACTCCAAGAGAGGCAGATGTCATCTGAAACTGCATGCAGCAAGATGCTCCATGTCCTCCTACTGACGAGTACTCGCGATGGCAAAAGGCCTTTCACCGATCAACCAGCAGAGCTCTCTTCAGCTAGTTTCTCTCACCCTCTTTTTTCCTATCCTCCTTGAGCTGGAAGCCACCGTGAAAAAAAAAATGCCTTTTAAATTGGGCAATTTATTGTGTATATTGTAAACATGCTTGCTGCTGCTACAAAGACATTCCCCCCTGGGGATGAATAAAGTATATCTAATCTAATCTAAAATGCTATCATAGAATAGAATAAAAAAAAATGTTTTTAGATTGCAACAAAACGCAGGAAGGGAAAAAAGGATTTGGATCAGTTAAGTTGCAGCCTTGTTGTTTTTTTTATTTTATTTTTCCTCTGGCAATCTGCACTCCACCAAGAGAGCTAGCGCTGAGAGCTTCTGCCCGAAGATGAATTGGGTAACCTTCTTCTGTCATTAGTAATACCTTTTTCCTCTGGTGAACAGCAAGACACAGGCAGCGCAGAGGGGTGATGGAGGGAAGAGAGAGCGGGGAGAGGGGGTGGAGGGAGGACGAGAGCCAGAAGTCAACAGTAATTAGCAATGAAACAAAAGCCCACGCGGCTCAGTTGTGGCTCGAGTTTCACACCTTGAGCCAGCTCCCCGTGCCTCCGAGGGCTGCAGCTGCTTCGAGGTGTCAGGTTGAAACGGGGAGCAGACCTGCAGCACCAGTCCTGAGTCCGTCTCTTCGATCCATCACCACGCCGCCTCCACGCTTCTGTCTCGCCGTGGCCGGCTGGCAGAGACGTGCTTTGTCTGGCTGACTTGTCCCGCCTGTCTCGGGCACATGATTATAGATCCCTCTGGAGTCACGGGTGAAAGCAATATCACGGGTGAAACCACTTCAACGCAACGTGTGCTTTTCATTTTATACCCATGGCTGCACTGTAAGTTAAAAAAAAAAAAATGTAAGTCTGCATGTGTTTACCCCCTTAATAAATAAATTATACATACATATATATATATACATATATATATATACATACATATATATACATATATACACATATATATACATATATATATATATACACATATATATACATATATATATATATACATATATATATATACATATATATATATATATACATACATACATACATATATATATATATATACATACATATATATATACATACATATATATATACATATATATATACATATATATACATATATATATATACATATATATATACATATATATACATATATATACATACATATATATATACATATATATATATATACATATATATATATACATATATATATATACATATATATACATATACATACATATACATATATATATATACATATATATACATATATGTACACACACACATACATACATACATACATACATACATGTATGTGTACATTCATGGGTAATTCATTACAAATCAAGCAAGATAAATCTATAGTGCACATCCAGGTGTGCACGTCAGGCATGACCACAATGCAGGTGCTGAAAATGCCGTCGGAAGTGTTTTCGCTTTTCCTCTTCAGGATCAGATCCAAGTGGGGGGGCTCAGCATCAGCTACCCCTCACACTTCCACGACCGCACTGTTTTGTGAAAAAGGCCCGTGTTGACGGGCCCTTCATTAGAGCCTTTGTCCTGGAAGAGCCTCGTACATAATTAATGTCTGCGTGATGGATTACGCGGGTGGATTGCAAACGGCGAAGAGGTCGGCAGAAAACGGCAGAATTGATGCAAAGGCTATTTTCCCTCCTGAGCACGCCCACTGTGTGCCCCTTCTGCACCGGAACCAGAATTGCTGATTAGAGAAGTCACAATATTTCCAAGAGTGGTGACTTTACTACAGGTGCGAGTAGGAATCATCCCCGCGTGCCTCTATACTTTGTGCGGGAATCGGAAGCGGCTGCGGCAAATGATCATCCTTATTGCAAATCTCACAGGTGGGGCTTTGGGTGGATGTAAACTATTAATCAAAGCCATCGTTAATGATGCAGAGAGTGCTCTGGAAATTAAACTTCTGTTCCAGTTGCCGTAATGTCGAGGTGCCCCGTGTTGGAGCCGGTGTGATGAAGAGTAAGACATCTGGTTCTTTTTGTTCATGTATCACGAAGAAACTGTGCATGTGTCAGTGTAATCTTTGCAACGAGCTGGAGGTATCCTTCATGTCAAACTGCAGAGTTCAATTTAAATATTTAAACATTTGACTTCCAGATAGAATTCCACGATGAACATCGATGTGCAAACTTTCCTCAGAACCTCTGGGCTACATTTTAATAAAACAAACTAAATCAGAACTAATTACAACGCATGCATTTTTATATAAGAGATCAAGTGGGTTCAAGTGGAATGGCACCTAATTGAAAGAGCAGGGAATGTTTGATCTCAGTACTTTTATTTAATACCCTCCCAAGGGACGCAAAATGCAATTTCATCTACCATTTCCAGAGTTTTTTTGGAAATACGGTTTGTATCTGACAGGAAATGTTTTTCACCATCTTCCCCCCCCCTCAAATGCCGCAAGGTTGTAAGAACCCCAGGCTCGTCAGTCATCTTCCCTGAAAGGTTTTGAGATTTCATTTCAAATATATTTGTCTGTCTGTTGCCAGTGTTCACAGTGCAGTGTAGCGCGCCGGTGGGTGAAGTGACTCGCTCAATTATACATTTACTTAGACGAGTAATAAAGCGCCGCCACTCTCTGCCAAAGCTGGGGCTTATTATACCGGCTGTACAAGCTGTTTTCCCAGCCTACTGTTCCTCCCCTCTCCCTGATCAAGACATTCATCCCAAAGAGAGCCTCACTTATTGGAGACTGCAACTCCCAGCAGTGTACTCAAATATGACGAAAGCCTCATCCTTACAGTTATGTCAAACTATAAATGCTTTTTTTCCCCACCCTCACATGAGGTTGTACATTTACATATACTCATGTTCAGGCAAACAAATGGCTTTGTTAGAATACAAATAAAATGGTTTGTGTTTTTACAATAACGTAACTAACGTAAAATGAATACTACGGCCCATAGCAAACTTTTTCTACCTGACAACCTGTGGTATTGTTGGGTAACTATATATAAGTATAGTAAATGCAGAATTGTAAAGCTTGTATATAACCCGTTTGTCGACCTTGTTCAACCATCTTTCCCATTCATCTTTAGTGGACATTCTTACTCGTTATTACATCACGTAACTCTCAGTTACGGTTGCTTTATATACTACATAACCGACAACATTTACAGAATGGAGAATGAAAGCCTTACTTCCTGGAGATGGGGTTGCTCTCTTCCAGCATCCTCACATGGTGACATTATCAGTGCAACCTTTAAGCCATCTCTACAAGCGATAAGCTTCATCAGGATTATTTCCTTAGATTTTTATGCTCGCCACAATGAAAAAATAAATCTCAAAGGATATCCTGCCATTTTTTACTTTTCCATCATCCATCGAAATAACTTTAGAAGGGATGATGCAATCCCATTTTTACGGAGAAGAAACATACTGCCCTTGCCCATTGTTTGTGACTGCCCTTTCATTAAAGCATGTTAAAGATGACATGCAGCTTGGCTGTGTGATGCTGCAGGAATAGAATATCCCATTTGTTTGTGAATAGCCACATGAAAGAGCATCTTTTATGAGATCCAGTTCAAAAAGGCACCCAAAAACACAATGCGTGATTTACAAGCTTTAAAACAAGATCTAACGCTTCTTTATTTAGGGATGTTGTGCTCTGGGGGGAAACTGTCTTGACATGTCTCTACTGACTGGATCTGAACTTACGACTTATATACCTCCATTCTAAATTGACAAAGCCCTCGTTCTCTCCGAGCACTCTAAAACGGCTAACCATCATAATGTGTGAGATCTCCCGGGAGGCCATTTCTTCTTCCTTCCTGTGAGAGTGAGACAGACTGACTGAGAGCTTCTGATTGAATTGACAGCTAGTGCTTTGCTGCTGCATTTGGCAAACAGTGACGGGAAGAGATTTTATCCCCGAAGTTAACGCTCCACTAATTGGACATGAGAGAGGGAGCTTCATTTTAAACCAATTAGCAAATGTGATAGACTTAAATTAGCCTGAGCTATTCATGCTATGCTTACTTCCATTCCCTGTAACCTCAATTTCTCTCACAACCACACACTCACTCACTTTGTCACACGCTCGGCCTTGAAGCTAATAACTTAGAAAATGTCACATGATCGTATAGTTTCTGACAGGTAGTGGTAGAGACATGTGTTTAATCTTACTTGCTGAGTTATGACTGGAGGATAGCAACAGCTCTTCCAATTAACACTGCAGCACCTTTGGGTGCAAATGATGGTTCATCGCTTCTCCGTAATGTGTCTTTATGAAAATAGATACCTGAAAACTGTGCACATGCTGCATGGCGGTGCAGTGTGACAATAACATCTGTGGAAGCGCTCTTATCGTAGAATCAGTAATCCGTAAAATAAACTATCCAAGCTGTTCAGTCTTTTAAGTCATACACAACTATTTTACTATTATATCCTTTTACAAATGTTTAAAAAAAATCTGTTTTGCATTTTCTGTATTTTACTTTTGGATTAAAGGATATATTTCTCCAAGCGAAGGGAGATTTACTTAGTCAAATGCACTAAAATGCTATTGCTCTTTAATGGCCTCTGGTTACCAGGGAAACCTCTCAGCTTTCTGTTTGTTTAAATGCGTCTGTCTATTTGTACCTTCGTAATTACACGGCATCTGTGTGAGTGAGTTTCTTTATGTAACCCTGGGTATATGGGCTCATTCAAACACCTGCTACCCTTTCTGTAGAGTAGTGTAAGCAGGGTCGGGGGGACTAGAATGGGGAACTTGTAAACAGTAACATAAAGTAGACCTTTTATGACCTCAAATAGAATACAGGATGAATATATTATTACTAATTATATAATTGAATAGCCCTTTTCCCTCTTGGCGTGTTGCAATAGCAAAAGCACAGGTGTAAATAAACAGTTTTTTTTGGATGCTTTAAAAAGAATAGAGCCATTATGAATATTATTAGTGACACCTATGGATTCATACTAAATCAAGTTGAAAGATCTGTCAAGAAAAATATCTTATCTTCTTTGGAAGTGGGCATATGCTGGTTTTCATTTTAAAATATTTGTATATTTGTATGTCAGGGATGGGGTGAGGCAAGAGCTCATGCGCTGAGGAACAAGACATGACTCCAGGTACATAACACAAAAGTTCTTTTATTTGGCAAAAATGCTCAAAGACACAAATGCAGACAGGTGCGATACACTACTAAAAAAAAGGCACTAGGAGACTAATGGAGACAACAGAAAGACAGGCACAATATAAAAAGGGGGAAACAGGTGTACGGCATGAGAAACTAATGAGACATGAGTGGCTGAGGGCAGGTGAAGAGAATGAAGCAATCAAGACGCACGAGGGAAACACGGATTGAAACAATCAGGGACAGGGCAGACAATCACAGGGACAGGAAGTGCAGGGAAACAGGACACGAGAGACGAGGACTTCAAAATAAGACAGGAAGTAAGACACAAAAACTACGGATTATGACACTGCTAAATTAATTAATTTAAATACCACCTTTTCTACCAATCCATGTTATCAACAGGGGTGTCTCATCCGCCATTCTCTGCACCGTTTGTCGATTTGGAAGACAACAAACGAGGTTGAAAGCATGGAAAGATTAGGAGCTGAAATTTACAGTCATTTTTTGTCGCAAACCTGCAGCACTTGGCCAGACTTCAGAGGGGGAACCCCTTTTTCTTTATCTTTCTCGTTCACACTAGGCGATGCTGACGTGTGTGGCCAATCGGATGAAGCGAAGGCACTGATTTTGACTTGAGGTACGAGCTGGGGTGACTCATGCGGACGGACCGGTGCCATACTGAGAGTGTCGACTGGTGGAGGTTATGAGTCTGTCAGCTGGAGAGGAGGGCACATCTGGTGTAATGAGGGTAGACGCTTCTGATTTACCCTCTCCTCCCCTCAGTCACATATAAAAGATTGAAAGCAGTGAAGAATCCACACCTTCCGAACTTCCTGTGAGCATCGAGCTCAACAAGCTGTCTGCTATTAGAGGGACTGCCACATCCTTAGTACCCCCCCAAAAATGGCTTGGTATGTCTGTGTATGAAAAGGTGACTGAGGGAAATTGGATTAAAGTTATTATTTATAACCTCTGATGTATGAAAGTGAACAGTAAATATTGACGCTGATAGTGAGACACAACAGGAATAATGGATGACACAGATGCTTCGTTTCCTTTCGGCAATTTAATAAATCCAGCTGAATTGTCGAACTAAGCCTATAACTATGAAAACTACTTCATGGAGAAACATTGTATGACAATGAAATGTCATAACAGATGCTAATTTGATGTTTGATTTTGTGAAAATTGTTTTATAAAAGCTTATAATGAGAAATAACGATGTCAGTAAAAAAAAAAAATGTTTCATTCAATTCAATTTTAGAACACGGTGGAAGTATTCAAATACAATTTATTAATTTAACTGAAAGGAATAATTCAATTATCAAATCTTTTGTTGATTTCTCAATGAAACATTGAATTACCGTACAGCACCGCCATGTCTGTAAGAGGAGACAACTATACGTGTGATGGATGGGGAGGAATATAATACGCACATGTCCACGAAGTTATGGGTGAGAGATCTATAGCACTTTATGGTTGTTGTTTTTCACATCCCCCCTCCTCCCGTCTCCCTGTCTGGTATTCTGTCAGAGTGACATTTTCAGTCAGCTGAACTCGGGGACCTTTTAGTGTCACCCTCTGTTGTCATGTCTGACTGCTACAGCCCAGACAATGATGCACTCGCACTGTGGGGGGGGGAAATGATATGCAGCAAACCATCAATATTTTTTGTCCAGGGCTCCATCAAAAACACAGAATACCACTCAATGCGGAGATAAAAACAAAAAGAAAGTTTTTATCCGGATGTCATCTGTACTCAAGAATTGAGAAGAAGTCAGACACTTTAGCGTTTGATGTTTGCTATTCACTGAAGCTGATGCAAATATGTGAAATAAATGCAACACTTACATTCACTACAAAAACGTAATTCCCAGTCGGAACTTCTTTTCCCCTAAATCAAGAATCAACCAGCCTAAAAAGCATCACCGGTGTCTCCTCATAGTTCACCCTATTCCAGTTCGCAAGCCCAGTACATAATTGCCCCTGACACAATCAAATAGCCTCGGTCCCTGCGGGAGTGTAAAACCGCATGCATCTTATCCATAAATCTGTAGCGTGGGGCCGAAGTTAGGTGGCGGTGGCAGTTTAAGAGGAGCCTCCGCCGAATCACGTGCCTCCTGAAAGAAAATGGAACTGTCGTAGGCGCCGTGAAATAGTGCGGCAGCAGCATCGCTCACGCCCGTCTGCCCCTTTACGTCATTATCACACTGGAATAAAGTGTGTGTTTGTGTGTGCACCATGCTGGCAACAGGTGCGGCTGAAACAATTTCCATTTCCAAGTGTGTGTTATTAAAACTAACCACATGCACCTGCTTGCCTCTGACTACCGACTTCTCTGAGAATCATTTAATTGCCGATGCGGGTTCAAACTCTCTCGGAAGACAACCCGGGGACTCTTCAGATCGACTAAAATACACACCTGCTACCAACAGAAATCTCTCTCCGTCGCTGGTTTGTGGTTTTACATTCGCCCACCTCAGAGTTGTTGAGCTGCTCTGCTAGCGTGGCTTTCGGTACAGCTGCCTTTTTAAATACGTTCTCCGTATTGATTTGAGTCTCGCTATAACCTCGTATCAGGGTTCTGCAAAGTTCTCTGCAGCATTAAATCCTGGTCCTAATTGAAGCCTCCCGGAGGCTAACTGGCTCGATTGCTCCGACATGTCAAAAAGCATCAGTCAGTTAAATGGGGCTGGGAGACGGTGAGCCGTTATTGCTGCTACCGCCTGCAGACTGTGACCTTGTGGGGAGACCGAGCTTGAAATGTCGTCTCTAAACTCGCTGCTGCCCTGGAACTTCCAAGTACTTCTCTACTCGATTCGATATGCACCAATGAGCAACTGTGTGTGTGAGCGCATGTGTCTTTTTTGCATGTACCTTCAATCGCATGCCATGTACACAGATTTCCGAAGCTCGGGGCTGCGGGGGGGGGGGGGGGGGGGGGGGCAAACATGAATGACAGTTTCTCTGATTGGCTGGTGATCCTGCAGCAAAATCCTCCATAAAGATTCACCCCAAAATGCCGCTGTGGACAAATGACACAGCTCGATCTGCCAGGAGAAAGGGCCAGAGCAACCAGCGCTGTACGTGAGGGACGAGCGCAGGGTGTTGCCATGGTAACGCCGAGGTGTTGATAGGGAGCATAAACATAGGATGAATGCTATTTGTAGACATACAATAGCTAAGCTAAAGTAGTGCATGAATGCATTCAACGAATGTTCTCAATTACACAATGCATGTGTGATATAGGAGCTGTAAAGAAGTGCAGAAGTTACAAGATGTATATTTTACTGCTCTAGTAAGGAGGACAAGAAGATGCTGTATTTGAGTATGGTGGGGAACTTTGTCTTGTCTTGTCTTTTGCTGTCACTCTCTGCACCTAGTGGATCACTTCAGATAGAGGACGCTGCAGACACCTCTCAGCACTGAGGTGAGGTGGTACACAGGGTGCAGAAAGTCTCCTTTCGCACATGCAAGCAACCCTCCAGGTCTCAAAGCTCATATTCTACTATTCTGTCAAATCAGTGGTGGCCAGTGTGCTGTTCTTCGCATGTTGTGTGCAGGAGAGGTGGCGGCAAGCCGAATAAACAAAAAGGGGGAAAGAAGAACGTCTGGCTGCTGCAGCCTGAAGGCAGCGGCAGGGCAGAGGGCACAAACAAAACTAAATTATGTCCGACACAAAACCACCTGCCTCCTCTACGGTGAGCTGCCATCGAAAGAGCACCTAGAGCCTCTGGCTCTAGCCCCCAAGGTGCAACACAAAGTGCTTGAGGCGCTCTGCTTCGCCAACAGCCATCAGACTGTACATTACCTGTTGTGTGAATAGCCACCACAGATGATGCCGGTGCATAGAGCCTCCTCTTACTGAGAAATTAACCTGAAGCACCATATGCTCCAAGATGGAGAGGTCATCTATTGTGTTGATGTAAAAAGAACACTCAATTTACATTATACCTTATTCATAATCATGATTTCCTGTAGAAATGACAATTTCTACTGCTACAGTAACTACCGCTGCATCTTATTTAAGGGTTACTCTCGCAATTCAGTTTGCAGCTCCGTACAGATTGAGTGTCTTCCGGACTTCAGTCTCTAGAATGGGTCAAGCTCCAGAACACAGAATCCTAGACTTCCCATAATGCATCTCAGTTGCAGCGTTCTTTGCCGACATGTTTTAAACCCCACGCCTTCAGGTTGTGGCACAGACTTTCTGCTATTGCAAAGTTATGTTCATAGGTTGACATGTATAGATTATCATGTGAATGGAGCTATGCTGACTTTAAGTCCACCAGTTGCCACCAGAGTGCAGTTATAGCAAAGGGAATCAATTCATAAAAAAAAGAAAAGGTATATAATGTATGCGCTGCCACTGCAGAAGAGATTTGTTAACACCTATGTATTTACGGTTGTATAGGTCAAAGGCATGTTGATGCCTTCTTCTATAACAGTATGTTTAATTGTCAACAGCAAGTTATTACATCTACAACCCGACTAATGTATTCGCCAATGCTATATTTTATTTCAATTAAATTCACCAGAAGGCTCTCTATAGCTTATATCCGACATATCGTATTAACAGCAAAGAATCCAAAACATGGCATCATTTAGCGACATTGTGACGTTGTTTTTCTTTCTTATCTTCTTGTGGTTGTCCTCTTTTCTAAATAAATCTATTTTTTTGCTTGCCGTTTTGCGCTTAGGACTGAGAGTATGAACGGGAGTAGGTTTGGGATTGAAGTTTAGCAGTACTGGCAGTCATGCACCTTTGATTGATACTGGGAGATGATGGCTTTATAGTCTCTCCTTGTCACCCATCCTATAGGACAATGGTAGATGGAGATGCTGGAGGAGCCTTCGCTTACACAGCACTGTTTGCCTGGAACTCGCCATCGACATGGACCATAAATCACTCTAATATTTTTATGCATCCATTTCATCCAACTGCTGCTAATGTTTGGTTTCCATGCTTCCGTTGTAACTCATTTGCGCTGAGTGGCGATGCATGACAATGTGTGCGTAATGGGTATTGTTAGAATCATCTTGGCGGACACACGGCTGCAGTCCAGATTGGCTTAGAAGAGCACCTTCCTGTGACCTCTCACCAATGTGTAACATCAAGATTATGTGAAAAGGGCAATAGAAGACAAATCAAATGCAGCCTTGAATTGTAAGAACTTGCCCCCTGATGTCTATGTAGAAGCCATGAGCCTACATCAATCATGTCAGTATTTTAATAGCATCCCTAATTTTTCAAAAACTGTCAAGTTGCATCAAGTAACATGTCTCTCAAATGCAATCCCCCCCTCCCCCGATCCCCTACACATTTGCACAATTGAATCATTTGCAAGAAGTGCCAGGCAATTTTTTCTTGAAAGTGGTCCTAATCCCAAAGCAGCTAGATTTGTTTGTTGCCTGGACCATTTCCCCTTTGACCCCAATCCTCGACAAGCTCCCAGCTCAGCGGCCATGGCTGTTGCCGCCCTCGTTACCATCATGTCCTGACCTTCGCTTCCTTAGAATGTCACACCCTTATCGCTCTGTGATGGCACCGCAGGGGCCGAAGCCAGCAGGCAAACACGCTGATACGATCCGTCTGTCTCATTATAGACCGTATTCACACTTTAAATTTGCGGATATGCATGTTTTCAGATCCACGGGTGCATGATAAGCAAATGGGATCAGGCTAATAGGATCAGTTAAAGATGATATCATGATGTTATGTATGCATTAGACTATCCATGTGGTACACAGCTAGTTCCATTTGCAGCTGTATATTTACATTTTCAGTAATTGCAATATGTATCGTATAGCAATATGTAATCCCTATTGTGGCACTTGTATCCGGATGCGTATCGGAGGTGCTTGCCGATACACAGCCCTAATCCAATACATAGCCCTAGCTAGGTCTTGTGGGGCTACAAGAACGATGCTGCTCTTATTTCCAGAACTTCTATGTTGTCCCAACGGGATTTAGGGTGGACCCAAATGCACGACTCAGGAGACAGGAAATACTGATAAAGATGCATTAGTTAAAGTCTTATCAGGAACGAAACAGAACGAATCAACGAACACACAGTGGCCCGCTCAAGGGCTCGGTCTGAGAACACAAGACAATGTGCCAGAGGACAAGTGGAAGTGAGGGAGCTAAATAGTGAGGGACTAACGAGGGGATGGACTGCAGGTGAGAAGGGCGTGAGGACCAGGTGAAGGTAATGAGGGACTAACGAGGTGATCAGAGGCAGGTGAAGGGAGTTGGACTGACGAGATGGGAAACAGGATCTGGGATGACAAGATAGTTAGTGACAGGATATAAACAACTAATACAAAAAGGAAGGTGTGGAGCTAAACTGTTGTGGAGCAAGCTGGAGGCCTAACCACAGTAGCTAAGAGCTGTCGGGGCGTGACTGTCTGGTCCATTAGTGTTTTCGGGACCAGACCATTCTTCTCCGGGAGCACTTACTTCACATATGTTTTTTTTTCGTCTAATAAAATATTTACTCGTATAGATGTATGTTCTTGTTCATAACCATCAACTCAGAAATAACACATATACACAACACATAAAACATAAAACATACTGTCACAAAAAATAAAAGTCTACAAGATAAGAATATTTAATATATCCTTCAAGACATGTGCAGAGAACGACGGGATCACATTTGATCTACTACAGAGCCGATGTATTGAAATCATTGAAAAGCATCTATTGACAGTTTTCATGATCTACTGTACGACTTGTGGGGGAACCGCGACTAATAGTACACAATGTAACCTTGTATTTCAATTCACACGGATATTTGTAGGCTAACGTAAGACAAAAGGAGGACGCCGCTAATGCATCATCCCACACACATCATTCTCCCCCACACAAAAACACAGTCATAAGAAAACACACAAACATAGCAAATGAATCTCCTTCGCCCCAGGTGAGCTATAATGAGCCTGCATCATTGTGCTGCTCAGCTTTGAATGTGACAATATTCAATGAGCCTTCAAAATCCAGTGGCTTCCCCTGGAAATGCATCTGTCTACTCACTGTACACATTTAGCCGATAAGATAAGATTTAGTCATGGGCGTGGAAAAAAAAACCTCACTAAGGCAATTTAGGGATTTCTGATACCCATATATATATATAGTTAAAGGAGCTCATCAACTTTGAAACTTTTAAGACTTGTGTGAGAGAAATTGGAGCGGCTTCATACCGCACTTGTTCTTGTTTTGGTGTAAATCCGGAGCTTTAGTCCCATTGCCGTATCTTTTTTAATGTATTTTATTTGTGTTATGTGTTTTCTGTTGTGTCTTGTGACTGTTGCAATTTTTCTATGCTGCTGTCTTGGCCAGGCTTCCCTTGAAAAAGAGGTCATTGTATCTCAATGGGACCGACCTGGTTAAATAAAGGCTAATAAATAAAAATGTAATATGGGTAATTGAATGCATCATCAACAAATATCAGAAAATACGACATGAAAACATTGCTGCTAGTGACAATATTTTGTCACTGATGAATAGATGATCTATTTAAATGCAAGTCAGACTTACTATAATGGGCTTTAGGCAGTAGCTCAGTTAAAGATAATATATATATATATAAAATAATGTGTTCCTCTATTTACCGTACTTGAATGAAGTGGCAATCCAGTCTGCAGCCGTCATTTGGAGAGGGGATGGCCCGAGAAGCACTCATTGTATGAGAGAGGATGGAGTGGCTGACGGGAGATATTTGTTTTGCATGTCAGGTTTTGATCCTCTCAGTTTAACAACACACTCATCTGCACATCTCTCCTCCTTTTGTACTATCCCTTCTTTTAATTGCAAAAAATCTACTTTTTTTGACCACCAAGAATTGTCGCCCTCATCTAGCTTAGCAAACAAGCAAATAGACCCCAAAACGCAATGAATTGATTGTGACGACCCATTTGGCCTCGATTCAGCCACATCGGGCCACTTTTAAAAAACACTCGGTCGGCGAGACTCGACGAGACAGTTCAATAACACTCAGGTTTGTGTGTTTTGATTTGCCAGACGGCCTCCGATGCCGAATGATCCTTTTTTTCTCTATACAGTGAGCTCATTTGATAGCGGCGCACAAATACACACATATTGTCTTTTTAGTTTCCCAGAAGCCCCTGCTAGAACACACACACACACACATAGACATACGCAGGCTGTATTTATTTTGCTCTCCTCCTTCAACCACCACAATTTGGCAGGTGGCACAGTGCCGGTTTCCATTAGAGAAAAAATCTATAAAGGCAAATAAACAAGAGTGGGATATGCTGCCAACTTGCTTGTATTCTCCACAAGATATTAGAAATGGAAGTACAATAAGGTCCCTGTACAACCTCCCACAGAGAAGTGTAACACAGTTCACTTTCTGCATTTGAATTCTGGCTTTGGCACCGGTTAATGCTATATGATTTGGTGTAAATGAATCAATTCAATTCAATCCAGTTTATTTGTATAGCCCAATTTCACAAATTACAAATGTGTCTTTGTGTGGTTTACAATCTGTACACATAGACATCCCTGTCCCAAAACCTCACATCGGATCAGGAAAAACTCCCAAATAACCCTTCAGGGGGAAAAAAGGGAAGAAACCTTCAGGAGAGCAACAGAGGAGGATCAGAGACAAACTCACAGTTACAGGCATCAAAAGTAAATCTCAAATGTTCTTGTCTTTAGTTTCGGGCTTTTTTTAATTTATGTATTTATGTCAATGACGGGTTGCATAAGTGGTTCACATGGGAGAAGAAGCATGTGCAGTTCTAGTCATGCAGGTGGGTGTTTGCTGAAGAAGCGCCTGTTGTCATGAGGTAGTTACACATAATTGATTTTGTTACGCATGTGTAAGACTCATTATCAATTAAACAGCTGAATGCGGAGGCAGCGGCTTGTCAGTAGGGGGCAAAAGCTCTTCATTTTAGTGATTGATCATCAGCCAGCCATAATATGAGCCAGGATTCTGTATCCAAAAAAACGAAAACACAGAAACTACTGCAGACAGCATAGTCTAGTCATTAATGCACTTTCTTTTGTATAATGCACTGTACAATGCTGACGGCTTGAGGTTTTATGCAGGGACACGGCATCTTCAATGTTCTTTGGAATGGGATGTAACGGTGCCGGGCTGTGGTTGGCTCGTCGGTCCATTTCACTTCCTCATATTAAACCGGAGAGAAGGAGCCTCATCAAAGCGCGTCCCGTCGTCACTCTCTTCTCTTCCCACGCTGAGAGCGGGGACGGATAATAAATAATACCACAATGAAGCAGAGTAGCGCGTTTCCATAAATGTCATAGAATTATTCCTTTATCTGGTACCCAAAGCCGGCAGAGTAGACCTCAATAGTACCAAAAGTTGTTCTTAAATCTGAAAAATGTATCCATAGGTTCACGAGTGGAGAAGCACAGCACTGAGCTCTCATTAGCATGTCCAGCATGGCACGAGCTATGCTCTTCAAGGTCTGAATATGGAGCACCGACTTCAATAATACAAACTCAAAGACGTGATACGATAGACAACATTAGCCTCCTGGCATCTCCAGCTCACTGCAGTCCTCCGCGGCGTGGGGATGACGCATGGCCCACTTTGAGCGCTGGAGACGTGCTCTGCTAAAAAGGGCTTTTTTTTGGGGGGGGGGGGGGGGGGGGGATCAGCCCTTAGGTAAATCGTGCTCGTATAGCATCCATATGGACGGCAGGAAGAAACGCATCCTCTTTGTGTTGACTCAAACTCCTATTTAGCCTAATTAGGCCAACTGGGGTCTGTAACTGTTTGAGTCATGGTGGGACCACGGAGGCCCGCAGGTGGAAATGCAGATAAAAGCCTTCAGAGGAAGAGAAGAACGCATCTCTAGTGGTGCGTGTGTTGTGCAACACAGGGTTAAAGTATTAACATGGAAGGGGGGGAGGGTGCAGAAAGAGAAAGAAAGGGAGAGTTGGAGAAGGCAGTGTGGGAAAAGTAGACAGAGACTGAGCTGTTCTATAGGCTCCGAGAAAGCAGAGATGAAACTAAAAAGATGAATCGAGGTGGAAGGCTGGAAAGAGACTTCCTTTAGCCCTTAGCTCATTTATCCTGTGGCCGCAGAACCTGAGGATAGAGATGCTCTAATGAGCAAAAAGAACACTTCCTCATCATTGTGTGTGTTTGTGTGTGTGTGTGTGTGTGTGTGTGTGTGTGTGTGTGTGTGTGTGTGTGTGTGTGTGTGAATATAACTCTTGCTGCAAGCAGTGGGGGTTTTAAGCTCTTTCATTAATCTCACAGGATGTCAAATGGGCCACATGCATGTGTTGCAGTTCCGCTTCAGTCAGAACATACTTTTCTTCGCGTGGCACATCTCCTCTCCAGCGCCATCGCCGATGTACCGTCACGGCGGCCCGCTCTGCTCACAAGAATCATCTTTTGAAGTTTCATTATTGTGATGTAAAACCAAAGCAGATTTACATTGAAATGAACCGGAGAAGAAGAAATTGAGACGAAATAGAGGCAAAAGGGAAGTTTAGCTGTTATTTTTCATTCTTCCTGTTTTAATCTTGAGCAAAATAGTCTGCGTAGAAAGAAAGTTATTTTCGTGTTTGTGTGTGTTTGTGTTTGTGGGCGCAACTGAACAACGCAACGCAATCAGGGTGTGCATGAGAGTTTTGGTGTGTGTGTGTGTGTGTGTGTGTGTGTGTGTGTGTGTGTGTGTGTGTGTGTGTGTGTGTGTGTGTGTGTGTGTGTGTGTGTGTGTGTGTGTGTGTGTGTGTGTGTGTGTGTGTGTGTGTGTGTGTGTGTGTGTGTGCTTGTCAGGAACACATGTTCTCAAAGACTGTGGGGCTGATGAGCATTGATTGGATGAATGAAATCCTCAGATGCTGGTGAAGACCGCCGAGTGTCAGGAGCCAGGTGTTTCTGTTTCTGTTGTGTTATCTTTAATTTACTTTTTTGTCCTATTCAAACAAAAGGTGTTTGCGTGAATGAACATATAGTCGATTTATTTTTTCACACGTGCGGCTCCAGGCCACACAATGTCTGTGTGTGTGTGTGTGTGTGTGTGTGTGTGTGTGTGTGTGTGTGTGTGTGTGTGTGTGTGTGTGTGTGTGTGTGTGTGTGTGTGTGTGTGTGTGTGTGTTTGCACATGTGCCTGCATGTATGCTGGCGACGATGCCCTTGTAGATTACACAGGGAGCGCAATCTGTCTTTAGCACACTCGCCCTTAGCGGGCGGATTACGTGATGAACAGAGTGGCGCGCTCCTGTCACCATGCAAACACACACAAACACACACACACACACACACACACACATATTGTAGGTATTCCTGCCGGGTCGTGTAAGACAGATGCAAGGCGTAGATCAGCTGAGAGTGAACAGTGGAAGTTATTCTCCTTCACCATTTATCTGCATTTGCACATGTGCTGCCTGATTAGTTAGTGGCGTACAGTATGCATACCCTGCAGGCTTCTTGTTGTGGAGTGTTTGTGTGTCTCTGTGTGTGAGAAAACACAAGGACGCCTTTTTATTATGTGCGGTTTTATTCACACTTTAACTTTATTGTTTTCGATTCCAACGGAAACATTATTTACTCCTCCAACACTGCGTGCGGCGTGGTGCAGGGTCTGAGTGCAGCGCTCGGATTTTCAGGCTTAATGACATTAAACGCTTTTATGCTATTAAGGTATTTTTGACTCCTTTCAGCCTGTTTTTTTTTTTATCTTGATTAATTAAATTAATGAGGTATTAGGAGCTGTATGGACATGATCCTTTTGATTCACTGTGAAAATATCATGTATAGGTGGATGATAAAGGTGATCTAAATCACACTTGTGTTCTCCTGTCTTTAGCGTCTTATCCCTCTTTGGCCTGTCGCTGTTACACAACGCTTTCTAGCAAACACACAACCGTCCACATGATAATCAACACACACACACACACTCATCCGCACACCGCATATGTTGACTCGTATGGGCACACAAAGTCTGCTGTGAACACACACAGGCACACTCCTCTGCCTTCCAGCGTGATCTCAAGGACACTGAGTCAACATTTACTGGAGCTTTGATGGGTTTACAGCCTGCGTTATTGCAGCCAACCTTCCTCCTCTGCCACCTCCTCCTCTTCCTCATGTCATCCGCAGGTCTCGGGCTTTTTTATCATGGTGTAATTAACCCCACAACAGGGAGTAGCTCAGCATAGCACTTTCAGTTCTTTGTCTCAAGCCAAAACCATCTGGTCCTTTTTTTTCTTCTTCTTCTTTAAAAAAAAAATGTTGGGACCATATTTGCAGCATAATAATAACTCTCACTGTGTTGTTACTGCTCTTCTATTTCTACTGACACTTTCTAAGGGAGCTAAACGTGGCTCCACATTGCGGTTGCCGCTTGCTTGTGTCATTTATTTGATCATCGAAGAAGAAAAATGAAGCTAAGGGATTCAAGACACAGTGAATGTAACTCCACTAAGAGGTTTTATTGTTGTACAATCATCTTTATATCTGTGTGCTGATGACGTGGCTCTATGGCAATGTTGATCCACCTCTTTGTTAAAGAATGAAATATTTAACCATATAGTTGCTTGTCATCCAATGTTGCGCTTCATGATTCAGAGGGGATGAATTGTCGTTTCCATGGTGATGCAAGACTTTGGTTGGTTTATGACCGCAAACCTGCAATACTAATGAAATTAATATCAGCCTCAGCTGTCATTTGTGTTTTAATTAGCAAATGTCAGCTAACGCGCTAAAATAAGATAGTGACCATGGTCAATGTAAGACCTGTGAAACATTGGCTCTGTGGTCATTATGAGTCCCCACATTAGCATTCAGTTGTAAGCACCGTTCACTGGCACTGCTGTAAACTGTACGGTTAAGACTTTAATTGAATGAATTGTATCTTTTTTATTGATTTATACTCTGATTACATAATTAGGTCACGCACACTAGGTTAAACCAGCCTGGCTAGGTGCAGCAGCTTTTCTACATCTTGTTGTTTTTATGATATTATAGCACAGAAAAACATTTTAAAATATTAAATATCACACTTCTCCTTTTCATTTTACCCAATTTTACATCTTACCTTTTGATCTTTCTGATATATATATATATATATATATATATATATATATATATATATATATATATATATATATATATATATATATACATATACACACATACATATATATGATTCTGTTAATAAGAACAGATTTGAGATTGGATAACGGGAAAAAAAATATTCTAGTTCAATCACCTTCATTTTTGAGTCTCCACTGTTAAAGATATTTCTAAAGACGGGTTATTAGTATCCAGTCGTGACTGTGGAGAGCCAGACTATTACTTATTATCAAAGCAGTATATATATATATATATATATATATATATTACTCAAATCTTGCCCTGTGGTAACAATCCGGAAACCAACAATTGTCCGATAACACACACACACTTACGCTTGGGATCACATGATCCCGTCTCAACCTTCGGCCCAGCCTCCACGCCGCACTGCATCCAGAGGGAGCCCCTGTGAGCCCCTTGTTATTGATGGCAAAGATGGAGGGGAAGAAGGGTGACAATTCATTTAATCCCTTCATGAATGCTGCTCATCACTCTTGGGGTGATATCGAAAAAGATGCTCCGGGCTTTCCCCCAGCAAAGTGCCGAGCAGAGAGGCCCCTGGGAAATATTTTATTCAGGCGACGCTACATTTTGTACTCGGCTCACACACAGAAATGCACATACGATTTGCAGTTTTTTTTGAAAGAGGCATATCTGTCCTATATTCCACGTCTTGTAGTTGTGCCGCATGTATTTTCATATTCAGCTGGATGTTTATTCTGAAAGACTCTAACTTTGTAAACGAAAGCTCAAGGTTAGTTTAACACTTGAGCCTTATAGCTCCCACTGTTCTCCTTAAAGCTCCCGTTAGCTTTGAAGAAAGATAAAACACTTGACAAAATCACCCTAGCATTTCCTAATCTTCCATTTCCAGCTGAATCTATGACACACAAATATCAGCACTGTGCAGCAATCTCCACACACATGTACAAACAAACCTCACACACACACACACACACACACACACACACACACACACACACACACACACACACAGATGGCTGCTTTCTTTATCATATCAGTCGCTCCACATCTCTTGTTTTTGTCAATCCCCGGGGGGCTGGTGATTATTTTGCAGACACACACACACACACACTTCACACTTTCTCGATCGTGCCATCTCGCCTCGTTGTCCACTCGTTGGATCACCCCGTCCTATTACAATCCCCCCGAACAGATCCTCTTACTATAGCTAATGAAGTGAAAGTCCCCTGTTATTTTGTGCGGCCCTTGAATATGTTTTTTACATATTGCATGTCGAGTTCTGAGTGTGCAATTGCAATTACAAAGAGGTGTGATATTTCCCATGGTAATGCTTTTATTTAGCCCGGGCAACCAGGACAATATTCATCTTACTTAATGGCAATGCAATTTAAAAACAACAGCTAATTTAAAGGTAATCAGAGGAGGAACGTCTCTTCTCAATGACTTGAGATGCTACCTGTCAGCGATAGTCCCGGTGGGTTGCTTTCATCAGCTGTTTTCTTTGTTTCCTTGCTTTCTGCATGCATAACTTTGCTTATTGGCAATGATTTTGCAGGAAAAGTGAGCCTCTGGACTCTCAAGCAATTTGTGTGTCTGTATATAAAGATAAACACATTGGTTGTATATTTCTGAATGGTGATGACACGGCAACACAACTAAGTCACGAAGCATGTTAAATGAGACGGATTCACTGTTCCAAGAAGGGCCACAAGACACTTTTACCCCCGGACCCTTTTAATACATTTCCGAGTACATTTATTTTTCTGTAAAGATTCAGTAAGCTTCTGCTTCAAGTTTTTTTTATAAAGTAATTAATTGGTTCTGCTGTAGCATTATGACAGCAGGTCAAGATGGAAGGTCACAGCTTTAGGTCCAGTGTGAAGAAAGATGACAATCAACCCTTTCCTGACACAATTATGAGTGGCGTGTGTGAAATCGAGATGGGCTTCCTAAACTCCGTGCAGCATTCTTTTAAGTGCTTTTGTTTTAGGTGACATGAAGCAATCTGACCTGTTGATTGGCGCAAAAGCTGAAGGAAACAATTTCCTGGATCGGTGAACTGTCCTATCTACTCATAATTGTAAAATCACACAGCAATCATCTTTGAGGGGCGGCCGGCACAAAAACAAAGGGGCCTTTCAATCAAGAAAGTCATCTCTTCCTGTGAGAGCGTTGAGGGACAGAAGAAGAGAAGGAGATGGGGAGTAAAGTGAAAAAAAGGGGAGGGGGGGATGGACACAGTTGGGTTAGAAAGCTGTGTTTCTTTCTGTCCAGACATTTTTACCCCGAAACATCCCTCAGGTGCAGTGCTTATTATGGAGCACACAATCGCCTAATGTGCTTATTCTACTGCTAATGCAGCAGGCAAGCAGGAAGACAGGCTCTCCAAGGGAAAGTGTAAAGTACAAAAAGACCTGTAAGCACAATTTAAGTAATTAGATGGCGGCGCTGGAATTAAGGTCCCACATGTGCACACAAGAGCACGCTCACACACACACTAACAGCCAAACATGGCGTGCCAATACACACCGCAGCTGGACAGATTCAAGTGAGTGGGCGCACACACAGTGTGTGGTGATTTCTCAAAAATAGTTTGAGTATCTCTGACTATGATGAAACGCTGCAGTAAAGCAGTTTCTAGTTCTTCATCTTTTCCCCATTCGTCTCTCTCCTTCCGTCTCGACTTCTGACCTCTTTGCATCAAAATCGTATTAACAGCGAATAATAATTTGAACACTCGCGCTGTACCCGGCAGCTGGCTACACATCCTCCCACAGTTTGCGACAAAGGACGGTGTGATGTGCATTTGGAGCAGGAGGGAGAAGAGAGAGAGAGAGAGAGAGAGAGAGAGAGAGAGAGGAGGGAAATAGAGAAATATTTATCAGGAGAAGGAGGCAGCATAAGCAACAGCGGAGGAGTTGTGACAACAATGGAAAAGAGGAGCAAAGCCAGAAGAGAAAAGAAGAGGGAGGGGTGGACAGTGAGAGGGGAATGGAGAGAAGAAGAATACAGAGGGAGGGGAGTTGTGATGGAAAATAGTGTTGGTGTTTGAGTTATTCCTGGGGAGCTCTGTCTTCTGGTGAGGCTGCACACTGATTCCTTAACCTGAGAGGCAGATTATCATCATCCTGGATGCTTCTGTCTCTATATGGGATTTAGAGACCAGGGAAAGGGTTGAAATCCAGATTATAAATAAGTGAAAATGTCCCAAAAGGTGTGAAACTGTGTTTGACATTTTCTGAAATGAAATCTGACAACATATATATATATATATATATATATATATATATATATATATATATATATATATATATATACATACATAGTTAATACAATATAATTATGAAATTGTTTATATATTACAATATAATTATGAAATTGCTTTTACAAGACTTATTTTTGTAAACAGTGTCATTTTGTTTTAATTGGACTTTGAAGATTATCCGACTATTTTCTTTTGTGTATTTTGCGTTTTGTCAGACGCACATCGTTAAACCTTCTGATATTATTAGAGCTTTAATGAAGTACACGTGGGAAACAACACAGCCTCTTCTCAATTTCATTGTATTTGTCCCTGGAAAGTAAACTTTATTGATGCAAGCCCATCTTTGGTGTTTTTTACTTAGTAGCTCATTATCGGCTAACTATTATTAGATTTTCTCTTTCTTACAAAAGTTACAAACTAGTTTAAAAGACATAATAGGCAACTTGCCTAATATGTTTTTATTCCTAGGTGTATTGAGTAGATTGATCCGTACGGTACATTTGAAGCAGCGTGTTATGTTAAGTTATGTGAGAGAGCATAACGACTGGAAACGTCTGGCTCTTGTCAAAGTCCCATAACTACCGATGTCCTTCAAGCCTTCTAATGAATAGATATCGCAATTTGAGGTCTTCAGGAGTTATGCAGGCTGACATTATAGATGGATTAACCATGAGACTCGTGCAATTGACAATTTTTACATAAAGTGTCATTGTTTATATAAATATTCTCAATTGCGGTACTGTACGAGGAGCTGCTGTACATTTAGAGACAAGTTGTATCCACGTGCATATTTATTTTGAAAAATAACGGTCTATGATGTTAATTTTAATTTTATATTTATTTAATCAGGAAAAGCCTCATTGAGGTTAAAATCTCCTTTACAAGAGTGTCCTGGTCAAGACAGCAGCAGTAGCACATTACACAACGTTTCATACAATACAACATAAAACAGTGACAGACGATATAAAAATAAAAATAATATGATTTTTTTTCAGATCAAAGCATAAATAAAACCAAAACAAAGACTCAAGTCATCATAACCCAGTTCACACAGGTGCACACACACCTCAGTCAAAGACAACCAGATACATCTACCTCCAACTCTTTTGATCTATTTAAACAAAACATGTAAATGACATTACAGAATACACAAATGATCCATACGACAGAGGAGAGTCAAAACTGAAGTGAACCAACATTCTTGTGAACACAAGTACATCCCGACATGGTGTTTTATTCATCATGTTATTGATGATGCATCGCTGGTCAGATGTCCACACGAGGACACCGAGGCTCTATTTCCCTGCAGACAGATCCGCCCTGCCAACTGTGTGGCGAGCGTGCCAAACGCCCTCGGTAAAGCCCCGCGGCCGCCGCGCCCGCCTTTGGCGCGCACCTGCGCTATACACGTGAGCGCAGGGGGCGGGATCGGAAAAAGAACGGTCTGTCCCCGAGGGACACGTTGCAATTTCCCGTGGACCCTCTGTGAACTGTTCCTCTGTATAGTTGTGGCTTGACAAGGCGCAGCATCGCTCCATTTAGAGAGCGCGTGGAGCAGGTACCCTGCCGCCTTCAGATGTGAAGAGAGTCACCCGTGTAAAAGCCTTCAGCGCAGCGCTGCCAACTGTCATGACACACAGTGCTCTGCCTGGCTGGCAATAAATGCCACAAACACATTCGAGAGAATAAAGCGAGTATTGCGGCCCCAACTAAATTCGAGATAATAGCCAAACTATTTCATGGTTTTGTTCACGCGGCAAAAAAAAAAGGATTTTTGATCTATAAATGCCTCGTTCCCGCCGCTCGCTCCCAGTCTTTCTCTAAAGCTAGGATAATAGCCTCTGTGCGTAGGTGAAAATAAATCACCCTACCAGCACCGTTCAGGCTCAATAATTCCGAGCCGCCGCGGTGACGCTGGTCTGCTTCTCAACCGGCTTCTGGATGATGCCTTATATTTAATGGACAGATTTAAACAAAGGAAGACAAAGTTTCACGGTACGTTGCACCTCGGCACAAACGCATTCATCACTGTATATTAGCGTGAATACATATTTGTGTAGTAATATCTTCTGACGTGGATGGATAGAGGTCTGTTTACCTTGTCGGAATGAAAAGCAAAGTAAAAAAAAAAAACATCCATTGTTGTTCCGTAGGGGTTTTCTCGTGGGTATATAGCGATGCATAATTGCTGTGCGTCAGGCGGGCTAAATTGCCCCCGCCTAGCTGGATAGAAATACCAACACATGGTCACACTGAGATTGCTCTGGTGCTCCTTGCAGAGAGGCAACACACACATACACACACACACACACACATGCACATGTACATATAGAATGTGCACACAGGCAAACATACACGCTGTGCGGTATCTGATTCCACTTCCCGTCTGACTTAGACCCTGTTTACACGATGGGAAAACGCATATATTTTCATGCGTTTTGGCCTTTCATTTACACAGAAACGGAGGTTTTATCACTAATTTCTAAAAACTGGAGATTTCTGAAAACTCTGTTTTTGTGTTTGCGTGTGAACTAGCTCAAACAGAGTTTTAGGTTGTCAAACGTCACAGTATGCGACTGTGTACAAAGTTATTTTTGAAAACGGAGGGGCAGAAATATTCGGTGTGTACCGATGGGTCGCAATGAGCTGCACACACACCTCCATTACCCGCTGAGTGTTGACATTCACGGGTGTGTCTGCCTCCGTGTTCAGACAGTGTGTGGGTGTGCCCGCTTTTGTGGGAGTGTGTGTTTTTTGAAAGATATTTCCGTATTAATCGTGCTCAGCCTTTAGTGTGTGTCGTCCTTTTTGCCGTTTATGCGACTGCTCCTTTATCATCCTACATTACCCATAATTACCCACAAGAAAGAGACAGCTCATACCCCCTGGGACTGATGCACTCACACATATGGCACACAAACAAAATAACAAGGACAGGAGTGTGTGAATATGCAGGCAGTGCATCCTCTTAATTACCTCCTCTTCAGCTGCATCCCATGAACTGGAGGAAAACACTAAACAATTCAGCCGGCGTCCATCCCACTGGTGTTACTGGTTGGTATGCATATCTTCGTCCTCAAAGATATGATGTATGATACAGCGTGTTGGTGTTTAAGTACGCAGGCGTGCTCAGCAGACACCGCGTGGGGCAAAAGTTTGCTGTTCGTAATTTGCATTAATTTGAAGTCAAACTGCTTGCGAGGCCGTCTTCACAGCGGTGGATGCAATTCGTGAAACGTATTCCACCGACAGGAAGATATAAAGAAGAGGTCTCAAGATCACTCGAAGACCTTCCCACGTACCAAAGGTCTCTGGATACGGAAAGGTTCCAGGCTGACTTTGACAGGATCATCACGGATAGAGCATGGATAATATTTGGCATGTGGCACACAGAAATATGGGCGATGCAGGATGTTATTAATATCGTACTGTCCAAAAGATGACCCTCCATTTCTCTAATGTCAGTTATGAGGAAATATAAAAACAGTGTTGCATTATTAGCCTGGTCACGAGGTAAATTAACCACTTAAGACTTAGATCCATATGCAAAGGTTCTGCATTTAGCTTAACTTCCTATTTCATATAAATACACAAATCAAAAAGTAAAAGCAAAAAACATAGAGATGCTAATTTATAATAATTCAAAACTGAGAAAGGAATTAAAATTCTCAAAAGTCAGAACCTTGAGGGAGAGCATGTTGATAATTGCTGCTTATTAAATTGTTGCAGGTGCAGATTTAATATTAATGAATAGAAATTGATGGAGGTTCATCTTCTGCTGCTTGACTCTTTCATCACTACTATCCTTTAAAAATTGCATTTGCAGATTGCCATCTGGGTCCAAAATGATCTCTGGACTTGATTTGTTGCAGAGCAACAACATACTGCAAGATACAGCATTTTCCCATCGTGATTTTCATCTTAATTCTTTTCCTTCTGAGTGTGTTGAAGCAAATGATTGCTTGAGAGCACCTCCGCCATGCTCTGTAAACGTTTGAAATAGATTGCTATGCTACTGACAGGTGCCAGAAAGACAGATCTTCTTGCACTTATTTATTCACCCCGCAGTATTTAAGCACACAATTTTACAATGAAAAAAAAAAAAAAACATTCCTGTGAGGATCCAGCACTTTTTGTTGTTGCAGCAGCTGATAAGTGGAGCAGCTTACCATCATGCAAATGTTTTGTAGAGTTTATTAAACTTCAGCTTTAAATCAGGTCACAGGTCACCGTCCACAGGATGGGGATATTGCACTTGTGAGTGCTGAGGCACAGACTTTTTCATGTTTTAATAGATGCTCAGTGGCAATGGGTCAAATGGCTTTCCATAAACTTTTTTTTTTAATTTCAGATGAGCGATCTGTGAGCGTCCACGTCTGACGGCGGCGGCTCATTCCAACTGAGCAAATTGCCATACTGCGCCCACCATTTTGTCATCCTTTGATGTGGCGGCTCAAAGGGTTGCAGAGCTGTCAGTGGTTGTCTTCAGATGCATCAACTACAATAAACTGTGAGCTAAAAGCGAGGCCGGCCTCTTGATGCCCGGGCCCGCTCTGTTTCCCCATTACAACGGACTAAACAAACACTTTCAAGCAAGAGATCAGCGAGCGAGAGAGTTTTCAGGGCCTGTTGGAGGGGGAATACGGACGGTTTCGGGTTGGAGAATACAACGCCGACAGACAGCTCTGGGTCCAACACACACACACACACACAGATAAGCACACAGGCGTGCACGGTGATGGCGGAAGATGGATAGTTAGGTCATGCTGATATGACTGCACAGTGGTTAGGGAAGATAAGCCAGAGACAGCCGTCTGATGAGCGAAGGTCCTCAGGAGGAGAGAGGGTCAAAGGAGGAAGAGAGGAGAAAATGAGGCAGAGGAGGAATATCACTCGGGAAAGGCAGGAGAAAAAGAGCTTGTTTCGTTGGTTAGCGAGCTAATTTCTTTGTTAGCCTGAGCGTAGCTTCCTCCAACGCAACCAATTAGAACTCGTGAAAATATTTGCGAAACTAATTACAGTCACTCCACTCCTAACTCTGAAGCAGTCGCAATCACGGAGATTGCTGGCGGCGTTCCGACGGGCACTGTCACCTGCTGATCCGTGCAACCATCTGCCACGAGTGGGCGGCGCGTCTCGTTCCACCGCTTTTGTGTCTCACGCGACGAGTAATAATGCAAAAGGGAAACGAGCATCACTCTATGTAACGTGTCACCCTGTAATAGTCTTCTCATCACTTCATTTTTCTCTACGTCAAGTATCAAGAAAACTGAGTCTTTGCTTGACACGGCTGATGAAGAAAGAAAAGGCATCCATCTTTAATTTAAGGCTTTGCATTTAATTAATATATGCAAGCTGTTCTGCAGGGACTGTGCCAACACTGTTATTCTGCCTTCTTCCTGCAGACTCTTATAAACAAGTGTGTGCACACACACACACACACACACACACACACACACACACGTCTCCTCTCTCTCACAACTTGACTGCAACTTCCGTTTCACAGGCAGGTGGCACATCTGTTTTAAACCCAACTCCCTCCACGCCTTCAGCATCCTGAACACACACATGCCGAGGCCTCAGCTTTGACATGAGTGTGTTGCTTAATGCACCCCAGCAGTCGGTATACATCACCTGCGAGACTCGATACGGCGCTTATTTTGCCGGCACTCGTTATGCGAGGAGACGTGCGCAGCATTTTCTTTATCTGTTTGTCAAATCATCACAAATCTCTTTTTTTTAAATATTTTCCTGCTCGGTGAAGATGGGCTCCGGGGCCGACACAGGTGTCGACATCGGTAAGGGTGTTGTTGTTGTGCTGGGGAGCTAAGCAAGCATTTTTTTATTTTTATTTACAAGTCAAGATGCTAATGGAAGGTAAATTCCCCGAGTCAGCAGAAGAGTAAAACATCTTTATAAAATATTGTGTTGCCTGTGCTTATACACCCGCCGTATTTCATAACTCGTGTCCATTCTGATTGAGAAAGAAAATATTAACAAGTTTAACTTCCCACACACACGCCAAGGAACACGTTGGCAAATCAACACGGCAGGTGTGATTATATTTGTCGCATCAGTTTTATGAGAAGATACAACTGTTTTATGTGTACAGTAATTCAGCATAGTGGCACTATAATTAAAACATCTTTTAATTTGTAAAAAAAATCGTTGGTTAAAACTGTCGTTACATAGTATTTACAGTATTGTATCGTTTATAACTTCTAAAAAGCCACACTATTGCATTTTAAACTAATGTAAAGTCAGGGCTTCAGTATTCATTGAGGTTACATACCCTGTGAAGGTTATTACATCATTGATTTGAGTTTTTAACCACTACCTGTCTCCTGAAGCACAAACTCAATAGAGTTTTCCAGGCGTTTTTTAGACGGATAATTAATTGACATGGCGTAACTTCAAGGTTTCCAGCTTTTAAGGTAAATGATATAGTTGTAGGCTTTTGCTTCTCTCTCCCCTCTCAATTTCCACCTTCCATCCCTTTCTTCTTTTGATAATTGCCGTCATCATTTGACATCATACCGAGCCTCGGGGACAATGTGACTGCTTCCAAATCGTCCTTCGCGAGGAGATTGCAACATTCGGCTTCTCTCAAAATCTCCGGTGGCAATTCCTGTACTGTGTTTGCTCCCTTTATCTCGGTTAACTTTTTATTCTATCTTAGAGTAAAGTTCATTTCAAGCTACTCTGGTTTCTGAAATCTTTGACTCCATGGAGGAGAGAAAACAACAATGTGTTCTTGTTTCCCCTCCACGGGGCTTCAGATAGCACAGTAAGCGACGCCTCCAAGAGTGGACGCCAACACAAGATAGGAAAATAATAATAGCAAAACAACAAACCGCATTGCTTTAAGTGTGGCGGGTAAATCCAACTAATTAGCAGCGGAGCGCCTGGGAACTTTAGTTACTCATCTGAGAAGCCTGCTGAAGGCCCCGCCCCCTTCCTCCCCTCTTCTCCTACTACTCTCTTGCTTACAGTTAATTTATTTCACAATACGCCACATATGAACATTTTATTCGCAAATCATAACACATTTTTACTAGTTTGGCCTCCCTGTTTTACAGATCCTCTATCTGGGTCACTGGGATGTTGAAATACTGGGCAAAATGTCTCAGTGTTTAATGCTTCTTTAGCCCCAACGCTGACCGTGAAAACTAACGTCAAAATCACACAGCAGTAAAGTACGTAATGGGCTTTATTGACTCTTAATATACACTGAAATATGTTGTGGTTGGTTTCTTTAATTTTCCTGAAATTCTCATCACGGCTTGTGGATGTCGTTGCATCGGGCGTGCAAAACAGAGATTTATAGCGTTTTTTTTATGTGCTTATAAGAATGGTAGTGATCATTTCTTTCTTCATAACATCAAACTCAAATGTACGGTTGTTGATATATGCCGTGCCGTTAAGTATTGCTCAACTTATACTGTAGCTGCACCGTGTCTCCCACGTGTCGTTGGCTGGAGCTGGGAGGAGAAGCTCTCTGCTGTTCGTTAGTGTACGCACTAATTGGGGCATTATGTCTTTTTCTGTAAAAGGAATGTTTGTCTTTCAAGAAAAGGCCAAGCCACAAATCTCCGTGCCACGTGAAGAGACGCATACAAGCCTGTGCCTTAACCCGTCCTAAAGCAGCCTCTGCCAAAATCAATACCGCAAAAGGTCATTGCTATTCCAATCATAGCCTGTTCTCTGTTTACTGAATGCAGTGCGCCTCGAGAAAATGCAGGCGCTATAAACACTCTGCGGTATTATGTCAATACAACTAAATCACACTTCTTTGGGGGTTAATGTCATGCACATATTTATTTACCTTATCCGGGTGCATCACATGACAATGTGAGAACAATAAAAGGGTTTGGTGTTTATAAGGTGTGTGTCTGGCAGCTTGAAAGGTCCCCGCATCGAGTGAGTGCTGCTAAATTCACAAGATGTCTATCTAGATGCAGCTGATGCCCAAAGATATAAATTAATCCTTGTCAGTCGAGTTCCAACTTAAACCAACTTTTTCTCTCTGCAGTCATTTTTGGTGATCATGTGGGTTGGCTCGCAGTGATGGAGGAGGTGGGAACATCTGCTCTGTTAATCTGCGCGGCCAGTTCTCCGCCCTCTGAACTTGTGATTCCTGAGGACGGAGAGCACGAGTGTGGGGCTTCGGCTCCAAATGCAACGCGGCCAGCAGCAAGCCAGTGAAATCAATAGGTGTCCACCATCTGTGTGCATGACCTGCCAAATGACATGTCATCATCATCAGCATCAGTCAAAGCCGCATCTGTGTGTGGGTGTGAGGGTGTGTATGTGCTTGTGTGTGCTTGTGTGTGTGTGTGTGTGTGTGTGTGTTTAGTAATTGTGCATAGCTTTCTGTGTGTTGCTTATGTGCATGACTGCAGCCGTATGTCTTTGTGGAAGTCATATTGTTTTTTATGAATCCTCATTGGGAAATCCGTCCTCTATTTAGCTTCTATTTAAAAGCAAAGGCACAGCCCGGGGTGCCGCTTTCATTCTGAGGCCAGGGCATTGGTCAAGGCCAGTGGAAGTATTACCTTTAACTCAACGCGCTGGGCTGGATGTGTCTGTGTGTGTGTGTGTGTGTGTGTGTGTGTGTGTGTGTGTGTGTGTGTGTGTGTGTGTGTGTGTGTGTGTGTGTGTGTGTGTGTGTGCTGTGTGCCAGGTGTGTTTCAGGTGTATCTATAAAACACTTGGAGGTGAGGGAAAGATTGTGATTTTAGTAAAATACTGGAACAAGCATGCTGTTTAATGACTCGATATCCAACTGACCATTATTTTTCCCCAACCTAATTAAAAAACTAATTAAATTTGACATTGAAAGATAACGTTTTTAATATTTTGCATTTTGCAAATGCTTTTGATATGTGCATATTGTTGTGTGTATAAGTTATCCAGTTAGCTGCAAGTGCAAATGTAAATTGAAAGGGTTACTGTGCATGTACGTGTGCTTTCAAGTATGTGTATATATATATATATATATATATATATATATATATATATAAATATAAATGTACTATTCTTTTGTTGGAATGTATCTCAGTACATTTAATCAAATGCTGCACTTTAAAATTATTTTGAAATCCTTCTTCAGAGAGAGAACTAGTTTTCTTTGGACACACTCAATTATGTTGCAGCTATCGTAACTAGTTACTAAATTAGAGCTTATACAATACAAATGAGTGTTTTACTTTAAAAAACATAGTAGAATGTAAACAATATATATATATAATTTTAAATAATTGCTCCACCACTGCAACATTATAATGTTGCTCTGCTCCTACGTACGGTACTCTAAATGCATTTGTGGAAATTATCTAGTATTTTAGTATACTTTAAAACGATTTAACACAAGTGTAAGTTCCTGCGTCCTTTTGTTTTGCTGTAATTACTTTTGTATTATTCCCTAAGTAAAGCTTTGAATGCAGAACTTGTACAGTCCCTGTGACGACGGAGTAAGAGGTCTAGCTTTGAGTAAAGCAAAGGAGTACTTCTTACAACGCTGATGTGCATTGTGGAAATAAGGGTGCATTGTGTGTGTGTCTCTTTTTGCACGTGAAGGCGTGTTGATGGCGTGTGCTTGCGTGTGCATGACACCTGACCACAGTTCATCGGTCCATCTGCTGTGGAGAATCTAACAGGCTGCGTCTCCTGTCAGATGGGGATCTGATGCCGAGCTCATATCCTGCAGTCTTACAGCTCCGGCTCGTTCTTATCTCGGGTTTTTTCTCCACCGGCTACTTTGCGAATGCACAATTGCATTTTATATATCGATGGAATCAAATGGTACATAATGTTATAGGGCAAGTCTGCTTTATAAATATTTTTCAGTTTTAAATATAACAAAATATATATATTTCTTAAAGTTCAATATGCATATTAAAATATTTTATTATTATATTATTAATATTTTATATTTTTTTATTTTATTTATCTTGAGCACACCAAATCAGCTCTGCATGTTTAAGAAATCAATGTGTCTCGCTCCAAAGAATTATGTAGGTAGAATCAATACTGTGTTATATCAATGGGCAATTAGTGCAACAATTTTTAAGTATAGGATGAAGCTGCCGACACTCAATTTAAAATGTATTTTTTTCTTTTTTAATTGAGTCCATTCACCCAAGAAAAATGACAGCTTACCATTTTTATTTCGCAAATTGCCAAAAATACACATTCTGGCAACACAACCCTCCGATGGCCTCAAGATTTATGACTCTTGTCTGCTCTGAGAAAAGAAGGAAATAGCAGGACATCGTAGAGCAACACTGTTGATGGATGTCTAACAAAATATCAGCTTATGACATCGGAGACTGTCTCCTACTGACAGTCAACGTCGGCTTATTTTAAACAACCATGCACATGTTGTTCTCTTCAGTTAACCACACGGTTATTATTTAAATCTTCTAGTATCCTCTAGATTTTTACCCAAACCGTGATTTTTACCAAGTTGTTGTGCTTCAACCTGACCAAACCTTAACCACAGAGTTGTCGGAGAGGAATATTGTTTTATTTGTGGAAAAATAGTGAGAAACTCTCTGATGATGTCGTTCTGCTGATGTCACACTTACAGTATGTTCCTCTGGATGACAATTACTTACTGTTGCATCTGACCTAGAAATTGCAATTTTTCTTATAACTGGATATTCTTGAAGAATGGGTTGTATTGGTCTGTTTGTGCTGTTTATATTTGTATATCATTATACTGCTCCTGACCATGTCTCTTAAAAAAAGAGATAACAACCTTATTGAGTCTATAACCTAGTTAAATGGGGGGGGGGGGAGTATTTTGTAATTCAGTAGTGTGCTATAATCTGAAAGAAAGAGAGATCTTTCTTTAAAAAACAAAATAAATATGCATGTATGTAATACTGTTTACTATTACCCACATAAAAAAGACAAACCTCTATATATCCCTAAATAGTTTTTATGCAAATAAGACGCACTTCAAAGCAATATTAGTTTTTCTCTCATCCGAATTTCCATTCTTAATTGACATTTGTATATGTTATTTCCAAATTTCAAGTGAGTTAGAGTTGAGCACAGCCTGCCAGCCGGCGTAGTCAGTGTTCAAAACTCATCTTCAAACAACTCGATCATCTCAATCTATGGAGTCCCCAGTGATGAGGAACCTGGCCCTCAGGCTGTATTATTCTATTATAGAGCAGCTCATGAAAAAAACAACTTCCTCTCTGCTCGTCCCCAAAACAAGATTTCAATTGATTAAGTGCCACGGTTGAAAAGGAGCCTCATCAGATTTGACCAAAGACTCTCAGCGTGTTGCCGCAGCTCCAAATGGGTGGAGTTGTGTGAGAAAGCCTGGGAGTGGGGAGATAAATGTAAAGAGAGGGAGAGGAGGAAGGAGACGAGGAGTATGAATGCATAGCGGAATGTGCAAAGATGGAAAGGAGGAGACGGAGGAGAATGGCGGGGGGGGGGGAGAGGTGGAAGCGGCGGCGTGATGGATGTCCGGGAACGATGCGGCGGACGATGGACGGGGTGCGGAAAATAAAAAAAAGCAAGAGCGAGAGATTTCTGCACGATCTGCAGCATAATCATCCGGTGTGTCTCCATCTGGCTTAGCGAAGACATCATTAAGGAAACCCGAGGTCGTCAGGGTTCACGGAGCCGCCGAGGCTCAGCATCAGCCACTCAATTTGTATAATTTACCTCTGTTTCGATTCTCTTTTGAAAAGAAGCTGTTTGACCCCTAATGTGGAGGAGTCAAAAAGTTGTGTCTAAATGAAATGGATGGCTGAGAGACTCCCTGCGAGTGTGTGGCCAGTCAATAGCCTGGCAGGGAGATTGTGATGCTGATTCTAGTAGATGGCAGCTCTTCGGAGGAGTTGTTTAGCTATGCAGGCTGAGCGAGAGAGGCCCACGGAGAGAGAGAGAGAGAGAGAGAGGGAAAGAGAAAGAGAGGTGGTGATGGGAGGAAATTGAGGTTGAAGTGTGCCCTTCCCTACGGTGATCTGTACAAGTGACACCAGATTGAAGGGATGCTCGGTAGCATGCGTACCCTTCTGCAAAAAGGCGTTATGTTTATGTTCCATATGCCGTCGTCTTGAGGCTGCAGTCTAAGGGACGGAGGAACAAAGAGGGCGAGAGACTATGGTGCAGTATAGGAGTGATTACCCGGCGTGGATCTGAGGGATGAGAGCCGAACGGGTATTTTATTTTGTCAATTGGAGTGTGCAAATGGAAATGTCAGAGCGGCCGGAAAACTAATGAATCTGATAGGAGAGATGCCACCTCGCTCGCCGAATGCCTGATCAATTGTCATTGTCTTCCGTGGGCGCCGATGTTTTTTTCGTTGTTGTGTTTTGATGTTTTTTCTCCGCCCGACCTGCCAGGCTGTTCGCGGTTAAAGAGTTTGATGGCGAACTTTGAATCGAGGAAATAAAGGAATCGATCCAAGATGGGAATCGATGCTTTCATCTGTTACTTACAAGTCTGGGCCTGTGAAAAGTGATTTCGGATTAGAGTTTCCGAAACCCGGTGAACAAAGTAAACAAAACCAAAGGGAGTGTGCCAGGCCCCCTGAATGATTTGCCTCTGCCCAGATCACAGGTGAAAACGTCAATGTGGGCTCTTTTATTTCCACATTTATATTTAGAGGCAGATACACGCTGACACTGCAATTCCCTATTGGCAGTGAGAGAAAGACTGTTGGTTTCTCACTTCAAATAAGCGACTTTCATAACTTTGGGGCGTTTTGGGTGCATTATCGACACACAGTGATGGATGTGTTTAGTTTAAATCTAGTCTGCTGATGATCTGGTGTGTCTTGGGCGTTGTCATAATCTCTGGTTGCTTGATGAGCTCCGCAAAGACTGCAAGCGTCGCACGGAATGAACATTTTGCGCGATTCAATTTTGACAAGCAGGCTGATTTTTTTTGCCGAGGGTCATCAATATTTCTGACACTTCTGCGGTGGCGTAAATATATAATTAATGTCTCTTTGTTGTGCTCGGGAGCTACATTTCTCCAAGCATCAACAAAAATCACTTGGATCTGGTTGTTACCTTGTTCAGTCAGTCAACGAGATGTCACCGGTCCCTCAGGAGTCTGCTTTCAATATCATGCATCATAAACAATATCCAATTTGGACTATTGAACTATATAAATGAACTACGCGAGCGTGGGAGGGAAGCGACAAGAAATCATCCAGCTGTAAGAGTGATGAGTTAACGATTTTTTGTGGGGGAAAAAAACATGCATTTGTTTTATCTTTTTTTAATATATCTTTTTTCATGCATTTGTTATATATATATATATATATATATATATATATATATATATATATATATATATATATATATTATATATAATATACATATATGTATTATATTATTTATATACAGTATATATTATATGTATATATATATATATATATATATATATATATATATATATATATATATATATAATATATATTGAATGTCTTGTTTTACATCAGCAATGTATGTTTACCTTTTTGCTGCTGACCCAAACTGACTGAGTTACATCTGTCGTTGTATTTTATTACGCTGAGAAAAAAAAATCCTCATCCTTCTGTAATTTTAATTTTAAAAAGGTCCATCACTAGGAACGTTGTGTTGTTGAATCGTGTCTTTAGAATACAGGTGTCCATCCGCTCGGCTGCCCACCTGAGTCACACACACTGATGTGGCTTCGCTTGACTTGTATTAAAGTACCTCTACCTGGATCCTGACTGCTGAGGGCTTAAGACCTCTTTGTTCTAAGAGCCTTCCCACTCCTGTGATTGAATCCCCTCCCTCATTATCTCCGTTCCCTCTTGATTTCGATCGGGCTCTACAGCACCGCTAACATTTCTTTTCCCCGCCTTGCTAATCCTGCGGTTGGTCACCGGCACTTGCTCAACCTTCACGACCTCCGTTTGAAGCCCGCGGGGCGGACTGGGCGGCGAGCGTCTCTGAGTGAACGCCCATCGAGGCGGAAATAGTAATTTCTTCAAATCGAGATGCAGAGAAGACTTCCACACAACGGCCTGCAGGACCGGGAGCGAGGAGGCGGGCCCTCGTTATCGCCCGTGTTCGCTTGGACACACTTCAGAGAGCTGAGGGAAGCCGTCGCTTCTGACAGATGACAGAGGGAATACAAATGGTACTGATCTTTACAGCCAGAGGGTACATAAGTAGGCCTTTCCGTCACATATTATTTTATTTTTATTCAGATGTATTCGGCAGAAGGCCCATAGGATGTAGCTTTTCCTTCCCCAGTGAGAGAAATGTTTTTTTAACATAGCCTCAAGAGTGAATAATTTGTTATTGGGACAATAATACATGTGATGGTATTCAACAGCCTGCTGCTTATTCCACCATCGCCATCATCTAATTTAATAGGTCACTCAGTTTCTTTTATTTCATAGAGGAATAGCTTTCAGTCAGCAGAAACATCATTTTGGATGCGTACATTATGAAGGAGAGCAGATTGCCAGTCTGTTAACTACCCCATTCCCTTCATTTCAATTGCAAGTAATGTGAATAGATCATTTATGTAAAACCCAATTATCATTAATATGAAATGGCCATTCGGTTTCAGCATTATCAAAGCTAAATTGATGGATTCGTCTTGTCCGGGGATGAGAGGGAACAGTCGACAGAAGCACAAATATCAACAGAGGGAAGGACAGAAAGAGAAAAGGGAATCCATCAAAAAGATAATGAAGATCAAACACAGGCCTTTGGTTAATGTTATTCGAGTTTCCAGGGAAGCGTGTAATGAACTGAAGCAATATGGTTGTTTTGTGTAACCTTACTGCGAGCCGCATGCTGCTCCACAGTGTGTGGAATCACACAGAGCCGCCATCCACGCGTACCAGGAGGCTGGGGGGGATGATTGATGGTGCACCGCCGCTATTTGTGTGTTACAATTTGAGAGCAAGTTACAATTTTCGGTGTAAATAGCTCCGACAGACGGCGGGGAGACGCATACAAAGACACCGTTTTCCTTAAGCATGATTAGCGTGGAAAACTGAGCGAGGGACAAAAAGTGATTAGCATTGTGTGCATGTATGTGTGTGAATATCATCTGGGTGTGCTTAGGTATGAACAGTAATTTGACACATAGAGGTACAGGGCTTAATCTGTGCCGATGTGTTCCTGCGTTGAATGGCCCTCGTGTGCCTCGGCCCCCCCGGCTAATAAGATCCGTCCCTCTCTCCACCCAATGTCATTACATCAAAGAATAAAGCCTCTTGTTATGATGAAAGAGACACGCACAGCTTTTTCATTTAGGCCGTTGACCTCTTTCGCTGAGGCGTTTTCGTCGTACACACAGTGCTCTCTGGAGCGCAGCAAAGGACTGCCATGCTGACGTACTTCGGATGACTGACAATGTTTTGTATATTCTGAGATGATGAAGCAATAAAGAATGCATAAGAATATTTTACATTGAGGAGGAGTGAAAAGGAACCAGTAAAAGTTGTCGGTAAGACGACTGTTCGTTATATTTATTCATTTTGTTGTCCTCTCTGGCCTGTAATATTAAGATTAATAAGACAAAAAACAACAAAAGACAAACAGATCTTCCAAAGAACCAATTTAAATGTATTTTGGAATACACAAAGAAAAACTAGCAAAAAGATTAATTCAACCAAACATTTCTGACAATTAATTTAATCGCATGATCGCATGGGAAATTATTATGTATTATTATAAAAACACTCAAATGTATTAAATGCACTTACATTTAAAGTATAAATACTAGGTATTGATACCGAAAACCTTTTAGTCTTTCATTAAGGTTAGTTTGTAGATATTAGCAACATATTTAATTAGATTCAGAACTCACTTGGTGGAAACTGGTCATACAATTAAACATCTCAATTTAATTTTAGAGTGCCTTCATTCTGATTAATGAGGCTTTTGTCATGTTTAATCACATACTTAGAATATGCGTAAAGGTCCAGTCATAAGCATTGAGGTGGATCTATTGGCAGAAATAGAGTTTAATATTCTTTATTGTATAATCATGTAAGAATAAGAATTGTTGTGTTTTTAATACCTCAATACCAAACACTGTCTCTCCATCGGGACCGTCGTGTTTTTATGCCAGCCACCGTAGTTCTCCTGCACGCTTGGCACACAGCCGGTTGCAATCCGGCGTAATATTACCCACACTGCACCTGTCAACGGGCAACAATGGAGCATTTTAATTTCTTCTCAACGGCTCTCAACATGTCGGTCGCCGACCGCTTCGTTATTAACAGTAACAAACGTATGAGAGTGTTGTAGAGCAGAGGTCATGACCTACCCAGTAGGCCACACCTGACCATTAACTAACATCCAGTAACAGCATGTGCAGCTGGCCCGCTTATATCAACTATGCACAGAAAAGATGAGCTAACACTACACATAAAGGGGGAGGGGCTTAATTAGGTGCTCAGGTTACACATTACACTATATTTATACATCGCACAACATTGTGTTGCTGCTACATTAATGTTCAGAATGTTAAATACAGCTGGTGGGTCCTTAAATGAACTACTGTACAGCTGCCATGGAAATGTTCTGTTCCACTGCTGATGGCTTTTACTCTTATCGACTCCTTTAGAAATGAGAACTTTAGATAATTTCATCCGGAAATTAACAAATGGAAATTTAAACTGAACTCCGAAAGAACCAAGTCAGACAGAGGAGAATTAACAGGATCATCAGCTTGAATTAGTTAAGCCACATTTGTAGAATGGAGGCCGAGCCGTTCTAGCCGACAGGAGAAATACAAGGGTTGGTCATTAAAGTTAACATTAAAAAAGTGCACAGTGGCTGATGCGGTAGAATTTAAATGTTTTCTTTTTCAGTTTATCTTTTATTTCTCTTTCTTTGTTTGGATTTATTTTGGCCTGTCTGTGTTAATACCTCAACAGAAACCCTAATTCTAAAAAATAAAAAAAGGTTATTTCTATGTTTTGTATTTTTGTTTTGTACTCTTTTGTGTTTGCTGTTTTTTTCCCGTCATGCTGTTATCTGCTATCCCTCTAATATTCGGTTGCTTATTATAATCGCAACCTAATTGCTTAATTTTGTTATCGGCTCTGTCTTATAGTAAAACTTGGGAAACAACTGTAACGAGCCAAGCAATTATGGTACTGAAGTGGCATTAATGAATAATAACAATATTTCTTTTTTTGAACCTATTCTATACTACATTTCTTATTAAACTCACTTGCACATAAAACATTTTCCCATCATTTTCCTCCATCCCTGGTTATATGAAACCTGTGACAGTCGGCCCAGATTCTCTATCAATTTGGCCAGCGCATAATTACCAGTGAGTAAATTTATCCATGCTCTCAAAAATATTATTAATATGGACATTCATTAATTCAGGAAGCCCTGGAGTCTGACTTCAAAGTTGAAACCAGCATGAACAACTATTACCCGACTCTTCAAGCCCTCCATCTGCCTGCAGCAGGTCGTTTTACAGATGGTTGGAGCATTAGCCTGCAGTAAAAAGGTGGTACTTACGCAGAGACTATAACTGTAGGTGGCTCTTCCACCATTTCCCAACAAGACATTAATGTGGGGCGATGATTAATACGTGCTGCCATGAATATCGATGGCCTCTCTAGCGCTAATGACTGATAGGAGCGCCGGTGCATCTGTGTCATGAGGCTGATGATGCTTTTTAAAAACCTTACTAAGAAAAGGGTGTTCCTCCATGTCCTTGCTTGTTAGGCACACTCCCCCTCCCCACTTTCCCAGCCAACCCCCGATCCTAATCCATCATCAATGTGAGCACATGCATGTGAATAACTCATTAGTCCCCGCATCGATCGGCCCTATGCCAATTTCATAGAGGAAACGGACAAAGGGAAGGCAGCGATCAATCAGCGGCTCGGGAAACCAATCATCTGTGTGTGGATGTGTCTTTAAATAAGCAGGAAGGCCCTCTGAGTGGTAATCGTATTTCCACATTTAATCCCGATTCATATTTGACTGTGGTTCAAGACTTATTGACCAGTATTTATTGGTATGTTGGGTCGACTTTTTTCTTTTCTATGTGGAATTTTAGTGATATCATGCACGTTGTGAATCCTATGAAATATTTAAATAGAAAGGCAACACTGTCAGTGCAAGAAATGGAAATGTGAGTGACTAATAGCGGCTGTGTTATAGTGGGTCCCTTTTCCCTCTATGTTTTTAGATTTGCATGTTCGAGGATGCGTGTGCATACTCATGTGGTTATGTCTTTGCACTGCAGAGGCTTCGGGGAAAAAAAAGCTTTTTTATTTTCTCAGCTGCACATTGGAGTCGCCTCGGGAGTGATGGCTATGGACATGGAGATGAGAGGAAGCCAGACGGATCAGAAAGGCCCAGAGACAAATGGCTTTTGACTGGTTGCTCTCCGACAAGCCATACCAAATCCAGTGTGACATGCTGTCTCAACTTTTCAGGAAATACACAGCAATGCATGTTCAGAATGACGACGAGATGCGCAAATGATGTCACGCTGATGATGCGTGGTGTGCATGACAAATTCACCCGCTATCGAATGTAACTTCAGCAACTGGTGAAAAGACACAAAACAACCTACGATACATTTGAATTAACTTTATTCATAAAGGTTCACCATCATTTTTTTGGTTGCCGTCATGACTCCAAGAGGCAAACTATTTCTCATGAAAGCAATCACTACTTTGTTATTGCAATCAATAGGTCATCCATTTGTTCTTCCAATAGCCGGCTATAAACGCCTCTTAAAATAAAGCAATGGCATTAAACATCGGGCTGGCAGCAGGATTGTAAATGCATGTTGACATTTCGCTTTTCATTTGAATGAAGTCGCCTGTAGCTACACATGCTGACCTACGGTATGTGGAAGTTTGTAACTTTAATAAGCTGACAACTGAAACATATAAAAAGTGCCCGTAGCAGCGTGAGCAGTGTTTGCGCTCTGCAGCCCTAACAGAATTATAGTTTTGTGTGTATTTAAATATGTAATTGAAGAAAAATTAGGGGAAAAAGGAAACACAACATGCATTCATTCAGGCTATTTGCAGAATAAGACTAAGATTAATATGAGATAGTTGGAGAACCATCTAATACAAAGGGTCCAAATAGTACCTTCCCACATTATGAGAAGGGTAGAAGAGCATTGAACTAAATCATCTGATAATACTATAAAATGTAAGATGGGTCACGAATTTACATTTCCTGTAATACTTTATTTTCGTATAATAATCCATAAAGAAAATGACCTGCCAGCCACTGACTTAATGGCTGCCTTTTGTTAAAAATGAATGCAATAAATGCACTATTGAACTTGCACCTCCCACTGCAGGATTGCAACGTAGAATCTCAGGCCCCCTGACAATGATCCTCGCAAAATCAAAATTAATATATAACCAGTCGGATCTTAAAAGCCTTCACATGCGTGTATATCTGCCTCAGAGCAGATGGCTTTTTTTAATAGAACAAGGTGGTTTTAATATTTAAATATTTGACGATTCTGCGAGAAACAGCATTTTTCATTCCTCACTGCGGATTAAATGGTGGCAGCTCACTGGTCCTTTTCATGTGGGATTTAAGTTAAATCCAGAGAGGGTTTTTTCCCCCTTTAATATAGGTTGCTTTGAATGTACGAATTTTAAAAAGCGTGCCAATGGATGGAGAGCGTCAGAGATGGAGAGAGAAAGCGAGAGAAAAGAACAAGATGGAGGAAATACATGAGATTGGGACAGACGGCAGGAGAGATGAACTACTGGCTATCATTCAGCTTATTCACTCAAGTATGTCATTAAATCATGAGTTGTTTAAAGGACAAATATGGCAAGCTTCGGTGGGGACTCATTTAGTGGCGTCCTCCTCTGCAGTCACGTTGTTTCTCCGAGCACGCCGACGGAGGAGACTGCTACACCTCTGAGTAACCTTGGATTTATGTTTTGCATGTTTATTTTTTATATGTGGGTACAGTTCTCGTTTGTGCCAGGCTGCCTCCTGCATTTGTATATGTGTGCATGTATTTGCAAAGGGACAGACTCGTTCTGACCTGAGCGGTACCTGAAGAGCCCACTGCGTCATATTTTAACTCCCTTTGTCTTTGACTGATGGCTCGGCTCTAAAAGCCTCTCTGAAAGCCGGCCTGATGTACGAGCGTCGGGGCCCGTTTGATAAATCCACCGTGTCACTCTGCCTCTGACAGCCATTCATCAGGCTCGCCTTTCTCATGTGAAATGTTCTGTGTGCTCGATAATTCAGTCAGACAAATAAAATGGGAGTCGACTGGTCCCGGTCCCACGAGGCGTTGACTTTTCAGTACGGTACTGTATCTCCCCGTCATATAGGGACGCTGCATCCCTGCCTAAGCAGAGGCAGCTGGAGCTGCAGCACAGCGACTATATCCAGACCTGAAGGACGAACATGTTCTTAATGAGGCGGCTAATGAGTTCTGTTCTTTTGTTGCTGTTCTTTTCTTTTTTTATGCTCAGGGTTAAGACGGCCACACAACCATTCAGCTGAAGTCTCCTGCCTCCAAAGACTCCCTCTGTACTGGATGGTCATTAGCTATTGTGTTTTACATGCATGCAGCTGAAATATCACAAATAATACTCATTAAGCAGTAGACGTTACGCCGTGTTGGACGACGGCTAACATAATAGTCGTGTTATTTTAATACCATGCATTTCGCTTTGAAATAAATAAGTAATAAGTGCAATATGACAAATATGAGAATAAAGAAAAGGCAAAAACTAGGCAATTATTTGTAAAAGAAACAATGACATTTATTTATTTTCTTAGCACTTTACTTAATTAGTCTGTTGTGCCCATTGATCACATATAATACAGTTAATATAAAAATGGCTTTTTAACTTTACACCCAAAGCAACAACGAAATGTTTTCTTAAAATATGTATATGCTAAAAATACTGAGAAAGTATTTCCACTAAAAGTAGTGGAAATAGCTTGTGATTCTGCAATGATGACATGGCCATGTTTTGCTGTTTCTTCTCTGTTTACCTTATGTAGTTCTTGTTGTAGGCACTTACCAGGGCATAACAGACTGCTTTGTGAGGAGGTAACACATCAATCAGTTTGAACCAACCTGCTATTTGTTTTAGTCCGACACATATATTTTTTTCCCCAGTCACCGTTGCAATGAGAACTACACAGCATAAACAGCCATTTGGCAAATGTCCTCCCTAGACACTCATTTTGTAGCTGAATTTCATTAAGCTTAATGTGACGACGTAATCAAAAGTAGCCTGCCCCTTGCCTTGATTTAAAACCCATTTAAACTGTTTGGTTACAGATGATTTGTCATTACATCAACATAATAGAATATATAACAATATTTCCATGAAAAATCAAGAATCCATTTTAAATAGAAAAAGGGGGTTTATATTTCATCAAAAGGCTTACACCATAGTCACTGTAATTGGTCTACTCTACTAAATCTCTCTCCCCATAATAGACATGTGTTATTACTGTATCTCTAACTCGTCTATGGATGTTTGACAAAGCACAGACGGTATTGCTTGGGACCACACAGACAGTTCCACAACTCTGAACACATTTAACAGTCAATTACAAGAGAGTTGACCATTATCTTCACTTTCTTCTCACTGCCTGCATTTCTGTATGAATGGCATTTTTAAATATATTGTTTCGCAATAAATGCCCCCTTCTGTTGATTTTAGCTTGGTTTGGTGTAACGGTTACAAAGCCACCACTTCAGCTGGGGTCGACACTGGGAGAGCGTGTAGTCTACTTTAAACTGTTCCATCCCAGTCCAATAGTAGATGTGCCAGTATATCTGAGCCGGGGTCCAGCAATGGGTATGCCTTTGAAACAGTACTACAGATCTCTCCACCCCTGCCCATGGCCTTGTCCATCAGTGTAGTTGGTGTGTGGTGCTCTACAAAGCTGCGCTTCTTAAAAGGCATTGTCAGATACATTTATGAGTGTGGCTTTCACTTTGACTCCACTTGGCAATCCCTTACCCGAAACCCACAGCTTTGTAAAGAAAGGAGAGTGCATACCGGTTGCTTCCGCTGGTGTCAGCGAAGTTTTGGACTCGCATTTCCTTATTTCCCCATAAAGGTGACGGTTCCTCAGAGACACATAAATAAGCAGGCATGCCACTGAAATAACAGCCAAGAGCGCACCGAAGACGGTGATTACGGCTGCGTCCCATTTCTCGATGCCCTCGGCAGCCAGCTCTAATCCTTTCGTGGTGACATTGACACATTTGGTGTCGTGGTTGTAGTGGATGCTGCCGACATCCACACAGACTTTGTACAGAGTGGCGGGGCTGAGATGGGTGAGGTTGTAGGCTTGGACGTCAGAAGGAACTCTCGTGGTAAATGCTGTGGTGGGATGGTTAGCGTCTGTCCCCGTGTACCATTTAATGTTTGGGGCCAAGGTGCCATGACCGGCCTTCCAGGAAACCAGAATGGAATTCGTCCCCACGGATTTTATGAGGACATTCAGAGACCCATTTGTAGGTTGGGGGAAATATCCATTCACCTCTACTGAAACAGATTTAAGATCAGCTCCAACCAGATTATGGGCAACGCAAGTGTAAAGACCGGCTTCATTCTCTGTTATATCATAAATGTCAAAGGTTCCCTCTGGGTGCATGTAGAACTTGTCAGACACTGTGTTAGGCAGGACTCTGGTACCAGACGGAGTGATCCAGTAGATGTCCGGCTCTGGTTCAGCGAAGGCCCGACAATGGAGTGACACAGAGCTCCCATTTGGTGCTTTAATGCGCCCGGGCATGCTTTCGGGAGATATGAGTGGCAGACAAATCTCCATCATCTCCCTGAAGTGCACCTGTCGTACATGCTGGCCCTCGTACTCTGGAGGCTCCACACAGTACAGAGAATCGGGCTCCATGAAGCGAAGGTTGGTCTTGTTCATGTTCATCCAGCGGACTACGCAGTCACAGCGGATGGGGTTGCTGTGCATGCTAACCTCTCTGAGATTTGGGAGGGACTCGACGGTAATCCTGTGAAGGGCACTGAGCGCATTGCCATTTAACATCAGGGTTTCCAGCCGCGGCAGCTTGTAGAAAGCATTAGGATGGATATAGGAGAGTTTAGGATTGTTGGTGGCTTCGATTTTGGTCAGCTCGGGGAGGTTATTGAGGGCAAAGCTATCAATGGAAACAAGCTCTGGCATGCTATTAATCCCTAGTTCCTTCAGGTGGAACATATCTACAAAGTCTCCTCTCTGTATCCTCGAAATTGGGTTTTTATTTAGATCCAAAAACTTAAGATTCTTAGCATTTTTCAGGGCAGAATGAGGCACCTCCAGGAAAATATTATCATAGAACGAGATGCTCTCTAAGTTATCGAGACCGGCCAGTGCGTCGTCGGGCAGCTGAGACAGATTCATTCTGGTGAGAACCAGACTGCGTAGGTTAGCGAGAGGTTTAAAGTTCATATCATCAATAGAAAGAATAGGATTCTCACCAATCATCAGGATCTCTAGGTTTACCAAGGGCTCGAACCACTTTCTTTTAATGGCCGTCAGCTTGTTAGAATTGAGGTGGAGCCGCACAAGGTTGCTGAGACCCTGAAAAGCCATCGGGGAAATGGAGGAGATGAGGTTGTGATTCATGTAGAGCTCTTGAAGGTTCGCCACCTCGGCAAGACTTCGGTCGGGCAACTCTCGTATCCAATTTTCCTCCATATGAAGGGACAGCAGGTGAGGAAGATTCCCCAGCTGGACATCGCTGATGGAGGATAAATTGTTTTGCGATAGATCAATCTCTGTGATGTTGGCCAGGTAATCCAAGGGTTTGTCAATCCTGGCAACATTGTTTGTTTGCAGTAGTAGTACTTGTGTTCCCACTGGTAATTGTTCCGGCACGCTAAAGAGTCCCAAGTCATTACAGTCAACTGTCTGAGCCTCCATGTACACCGAACTCGGAGAAAACCAGGGTCTAATCTCACATATACAGAGCTTCGGGCAATCGGGCCTCTCCTGTGTGGCCACAACAAAAGATGCCATGGCCAAGCCGACAAAGAGGCGATCCACGAATGACACGTCCTTCATATTGGACCGTTTCCCTCCAGTAAGAAGTTGGTCCTTGTAGATTAAGCGGTCTAAGCTGTGAACTTCACAAATAATGAATCATTTGCTGCAGCTGCTGAGGCGATCACCGCCACCGCCGCCGCCGTCGCCACCGCCGCCGCCACCACCACTTGCAGCAGGGCTCCCTGTTTTTTTTTTGGTCTTGCTGTGTCGACACCCTTGGATGTAATGACCAATCACTCACTGGTGCCTGCGGGTGTCAGGGTTCGGGGCCAAGGCTGCAGTCAGGCAGACCCGAGAAGGTGGGAGGGGACGAGGCGGGGGTGGAAGAAAAAAAAGGATGGACTGATATTATACTTCAAAGGATTTATGTTAAGCACATTTATAGGGATCCACAATCTATCTTTAAAGATGGATGTCCTCATTGATTGTCTTCACTTGCTTCCAGAGTCCACAGCCCAGTCCGTTCCTACCTGTGCAAGACAAACAAGACGGAGAGAAGCGGTGTGAGAATTACATGGTACTGGACTTGGGAAGGCAATTTCATCAGAGAGGGATTTGGGCGTATTGACATTTGTTATAGGCACACTGATGCATGTTGACATTTGTGCAGTCTCCCTTCAAGATATAGAACCGTGGATTTAAATCTACTTGACCTTCTAGACTTCATTCTAGGAACCTACCGATTTGCCCCCCCCCCCACACACACACACACACACACACACACACACACTCTGCACTCCCACCATATGGCATTCAACTGTTAGCAGTGTATGCCTAGTATTGGTTAAGTAAAAGCCTTTATTAGGAATCTTAAATAGCAGACATCCTAGGGTTTAAGCATTAGCCTTGGGGACAAGCGGCTTAAAGACACTGGAATATGTCAGTTACTATGGCAACAAGTAAACGGGCAGCCAATGACACACAGCACAGTGAGACGGTTTGCTGTACATGTCACAGAGGCGGTCTGCACCTGTTCGTGAAAAGATGCCGAAACCGGCAGCTCACAAAACATGAACGTAATTTATTGGTGAAATTAACAAATCCCCACACTAATCAGATTTAATGATAATAAATAATTAGTAAGGGTATAAAGAAAAGCCTAAAGGAAAAATAAACTACATAGTTATCCTAATGGACACAGGTTGACAAATTAAAATAATCAAAGGTCAAGAAAAGATTGCCACAAGTTGTTTCTCTGGCTTTGTTAAATGACATTTTACAGAATTCTTCAAAACCAAACGTGACACCTTTACTGTGTCTGACATGTCTCTTTATCAACACTCATGAATTATTGCTACTTGGCATTATCACTCACACTTTGCAACAGAAAAATTACAGAAATGTGTTTATATGCAATTGAATTATTTTATTCTAGTGTGGAAGTTTTTGAGGGCACTATATTAGTGCATGCAGTTTCCACTGTGTGTGGACATTTTAATAAAATGTCCATTGTAAGTGATTTTGGACACAATTATCGTTTAAATTGAGTGAAAGCAGAAGGCTGTATATATTTGACATATTTCAATTGATTTTTAGGTGGCATACAGAAAATGTTATACTAAAGATGCAGGTAAGCAGTATTTTGAGACATTTAAAATGTCTACGTGTTTCACTGACAATCAATTAAACGTCAGCAACTGTTTAGGCTGTTTAGAATAATAGGCCCACGTTATATTATATATATATATATATATATATATATATATATATATATATATATATATATATATATATATATATATATATATATAATATACATATCGTCCATGTTGAGAAATGTGTGGCATCTAGAACAGTAAAAACAATCATCATGAGGCAAACAAATAAGCAAAGCCAACATATTTATTTCTTTGTTTGCCTTTTATGATGTAATAATTATTAAATTGTTCATGAATATCTTCGTAAAAGCCTGAATTATTTGTGAAGATAATCACATGCTTGGACTATGATGCATCCTCTTGCATAAGAGTGCCTCTTTTGCCATCACATTCTCCATGTTCCATCCTCTTTTGTTATGCGACAAAGTCCACAGCTGAAGTGCACCATGTCATTTGTTGTATGTAACTGCCTCTGGCTGAACAGATAGGTTTGATGGTGCTTGTGATATTTCAGGCCAATAAGAGCGTGCAGCAAATCATGGGAAAAGTCGAGAGACGGGATGAAATGGAAAGACTCCAGAGCGGCCGGAAACGAGAACAAGAAAGGAGAGAAAGGGGAGAAAAAGGTATACTATATATATAATATTATTTTTTATATCTATCTATTTGTATATATGTATAGTATACCTTTATATTTATAAATATATATATATACTGAAAAAAAAATGTATATACATATGTATATACAGTATACCTTTATATATATATATATATATATATATATATATATATATATATATATATATATATATATATATAGTTATAGTTATATACAGGATACCTTTGTAGGATGTAAATATACATATATAAAGGTATACTATATATACATATGTATATATCTATATATGTAAATATATATATACATATACAGATATATAAATATGTATATATAGTATACCTTTTTTATATATATATATATATATATATATATATATATATATAAATAAATAAAATATTCAGCAGACAGCAGAAACGCTGCAGTTTGCCCCAATGGCCAAGCCAAGCCACGGTTTCATTCTGCAACCTTTGCATTGGCTTGAGTCCAGACAAGGAGCTATTGGAGGGAGAGGGAGAGAGAGAGAGAGAGGAGAGAGAGAGGGAGAGAGAGAGAGAGAGAGAGAAATGGCCAGGATTATTTTTCCAATGCACCTGGCACTTTAATGAGGCACAACACCCAGAGCATTCTGATAAACAGGGTTGAGCTGCTCTCCCTCGCCACCGGTCCTTCGCTGTGGGCTTTGCAGTTGATCCGCGCCCTGGAAACAAAAGGCCATAATCTGTAACTCAGCCTACGGCATTTGGGTCTCACCTCTCCTCGCTCTGCTTTCTCCCTTTAGCGATGACATTCACCGGCAGTGTAATGTGGTCAGGTTAACTATTATTGTGCAAAGCATTATTGTGCGATCACTGCAGGTGGCGCGGGTGTGCGGTTACTGATGTAAATTGTGTCTTTCGGGATGTTTTCAAGCAATGGCTTCTGTTGATGATCAATATTTTCTGTTATAGGCTTTGAAAAAAAATTGTTGGGGTGGAATAAGAAATGGAGATGCATCATTTTCACAACACATTAATTCAATAAGGTGTTAATTCATCAGATTTGTTGTAAACTTGGAGATAGATATGAGCAGGACATCATGGTGTTGAGAGGCAGGAAGAGACAGATTGACAAAGACAATGAGTTATTGTTTTTAGTGTGATTGTCTGTGGTCTGGCCAGCATCTAGGATTATGAAGGCTTTACCGGACAATTTGCAAGATGGCGTGGCCAGCAAACGCAACATTTTTCCAGGCCAATTAATGAGGATACAATTATGTTAGTTATCATTCATTTTTAATTCAAAAGTACAGTTAATGTCAACGTTTGGAATCGTAGCGTTTGGGCAGATCATTGTGTTGATAATTGATGAATAGTTTGTTCTATAACATGTCTTGACATGTTTAAAGTGTTTGTTTTGTCCGAGTAACCGTCCTTGAAGGATAAGAAAATGAATTCACATTCCTGATGAACAGTTAAGAACATTTTTATTCAAATGATCGACTAATCAATTAAATCAACTAATTTCTTCAGCTCTTTCAAATTTGTATTCTAACCATTTAGTTTGAGGTAAATTGTCGAGTACTATTGCATGTGTGAAAAGTTGGATAAGTGAATTGGATGATATGCCTCATATGATGTCACTTGAGTCATTAAATAGTATAACATTTGTTTAGATTAATAGATTCATGCCATTATTCCATTGTATTCCATAATGTGGCTATTTATTGGATCTAGTATCTGGGCAAATTGATACTTTAGTTATGTACACTCAGTCGATAAATTTGAAGTGTAGATTTACTCTCAAATTACCATCATTATTAATTCTGCTTTCCTATGTTTGTATATTCTAAATATCACTTTCATTATCTCCAAAATAAATTATTAAATGTTATTGCCAAATTTGTTTGAGTGAGGTTTAATTTACAGTGTCCTGGGTGTCAGCTGAGGGCCCATTGAAGGGAGTCATCAGTAAGCAGAAACTGGCTGACTCATAGGTGACATCTGAGAATAGTGATGAGCCAATGCCTCAGTAATCGAATAAAACGGCTTGAAATGAAGACAATTGAGGCAAGACAACTACATTATACAACTAAGAATGTGTTTACAATCCTCACGTTCAGATTATCTGAATGCCCATAAAACGGGGAACCTCCTCGGGGCTCAGCGTACTTAATCAAGAGGTGTCGTAAGGCGTCAGCAAAATGGAAAAGCTTTCAACAACAGAGCGTCCATTAAGAACGCTCGCCTGGACTTGAAAAATATGGCTTGTTAACGGTAGAGAAACTGCATTTCATTATACTTTTGTTCTGAAGTTGGATCCTGGTACCATACTGCATTATCTCAAGTGAACTATCCAAATCATGCACAGGCAGTTGAACAGGTAAATTGGTTTTGTACGACCGCATTATGTGGAGCCCGGTGAAGAGGCAGTCTCTATTCTTGAGGCTATGCACTGTGACTACTGTGGCTATGGAGTCCACACACTTGTACTAACCTATTAGTAACAGGTCTGCTCAAGCTACCCAACCGCAACACCCCACACACCCATGCACACACACACACACACACACACACACACACACACACACACACACACACACACACTCACGTCCACTGCTACAATGTAGAGCTAATTTCCACCAGTCCTCTACTCAGTTGCCGGTAATTGCGCTGGAGAGGGGAGGCAGAAGGGAGAGAAGAGATCTGGAGGACAAAATGAGTTGCCGGAGGGGGAACTTGTCATTGCATCAGTAGTGGGGGATTAACCTCTGGTGACCCTGAGAATGCCGTCATTGGAGAAAATATGAACCTTTGCAAGACCATGAATCCAAAGTATAAGCCAGTCAAAGATTGGAGTAAAACAAAGACTCCCAAGTAGAAAAAAACAAACATGCTGTGGTGTATTTTATTGGCAATAACTTGCATTACAAGAGTAATGTGGTTAATACGATCGGGGCAAATGGAATTAAAGGATGGATGCTTGTAATGTAAGGCCTTTGCACGCCTTGTGTAGAGAGATACACAATCAACAGCTTGTACTTTAAGCTGGAGATCTTGAAATGGGATCTCGTGTAACTTAATGTCTAACCGCACTTACACATTAAACCTAAGCTTTGACATTTGTTCGGGCAGCCAATAGAAGCCATTTATAGGTCAGGCTAAGGTGTTCACTCATGGAGTTAACACAAGTTCCCAGGTGTCATGGGAAAGAGGGGGGCAATCATTCAAGCCATGGTCTCCAAAGCACCTCCATTACTGTAGCAGGCTGACAGTCTAGCCCATGGGCTTTTCACTTTCACTAGTGTTAATCCTGACTGTGAACATTACCGCAAACAAGCTCCTGGAACCGGGCATGTTCCAGGACTGCCTTCCCTAAGATATACAGCGAGGTACACCAACACAAAAACTGTTGTTTCGATTACAAACTGTGAACACAACATCAACATATCACCTTTTTTCAAATGTGTGACATTTTTAGCATGCAGTTGCCAAACATAACTTCAATATACTTAATTGGTGTACTTCAGAGAGCTCCGTGTGTGTGTATTGTGTTGTAAACCAATCAGATAGTGAATTGTTAGTATTTTGTCCTTCTTGAATATTAAATCTGGGATGTGCTACTCTGTCACATTGCTTATGCTCATTGGGTTTTTGGGTTAACCACTCCACTGTGAATCTCATAGTTGAACCACAACCTTCACCTAATGCAGCTTAAATACCATCTGGAGATCATTAACTTCAACAATGATGTCATCGAATTGTATGTGTGTGTCCTCCTTTTGTTCAAAACAGACACATGTAGAAAAAAAGAAATTCACATGGGGAACATAAGTACAATAAAATAACGCATTGTTGTATGAACAATTGGAAATGGGTCATAAAGGTTTTTGTGAAAGTGAAACATATTCTTTATATTCATCATTTTGTATTTAATCCAGAAGAATCAGGAGACACGGTGAAATATTACTATTGATGTAATGTCGTGCCACAAAGTCAAAATAATTTTCTGCCCTTTATCAGCTAAATGGCCGGCTATGTTCACCAGCTAGAGTCTAACTTCTGCTTGTTGCCGGGCAGATAGCATACTGTGGCTGTTGAATGCTTTTTTGTTAAACATGTTGCTTTCTGCAAGAGCTAAAAAAAAAAAGCAATCAGACAAAAAACACTACTGATAATAATATTTGGGAAAGATTGGTTAGCTTGTCATTATGAGAAAAACTTTATTTTGATTCATTGATGCATTGCATAAAAACTATGGATTATAGCCTCTTTAAAAAAAATATATACATATATATATATATATATATATATATAATGTGCAATTTACAAGGTGGTTGGTATTCAATCTGGCATTTCTTTAGTTTAAATTAATTTTGTGGAAGTGTTGTTGCATCACTACTTCATCTTTACAGTTATTGACATATTCCCACTAAGAAGCCGTTGAGAAGTGTCCGTCATTGACATTGACTCCACATTATAAACTGGAATGTCATTAGTCCTCGTTAGTCACAAATTCCACTCTTAATTAGCGTGACATTTGACACTGATGAAAAAGATGGAACCCGTCGTCATTAAAATGCTGTACATTCAGGTTGTCTTATTGTTATTGTCAGGTAAAGCCTTTTTTTTATTCAGTTATATTAATTACACACAGGAATTTGTACAATTTGTACAAAATGTACTATTCGGAAACCATTTGCTCTCATCTGGAAATGGCGCCAGACTAAATACGATGTACCTGATTTGGGACGCGGCTTCATTTAAGAGGTTCAGCTGCTGTCAAGGTAAAAAGCTTTTTTCCATTCAGACTTTGGCAACACCTCCCACTTACTTTCCCAGTGGGCCGCCTCCATTATCCTAACATTGTGGCTGTTCCGGACAGCGGTGTCACAAATACAGTTTGATTAGACGCCATTGAGATACGACCACTTTGAATTAATGAGTGTGCACAGTCGGGGCAGAAAGCATTGGTCCTGGTGGCTCCGCGGCGCTAATTCAGGCGAGCCTGACTCGAGTCGGTCGTGCCGCCGAACAGCCGGGCAGAATTGTTTGTTTTATGCTGTTTATTGAAATGAGTTATAAATCCTCCTGCTCGCTTCGCAGGGCTCGGATGAGATTTGTCGGAGCGGGGAAGTAAAGATGATTGCTTTGTCGCGGGTTGGGCGCTCGTGAATGCCCGGCGTGGCGACAGGTTGACCTACGGTTGATGTAAAAAATGAAATAATTTCTAATACAATACGCACGTTCTGGGAGGGGTTCCGGCGCCCATGAAGGAGGACATTTGTGCGGTCGGAGCTGTGGAACAAGTCTCCGTGTTCATGGGGAGCATATTGGCCGTGGGTGAGATGATTATGAGCCCTGGACGGCTTGAGTTGTAACAAGGTAGCATTGCATCTGCTGAGAGGTAGACCTTACACTCACTGTGATAAAACTGGGCAGAAGACATGAAGGTCAGACATAAGTGGAAAGTAGGGCACAGCCAAATTGCCTTTTCTTCCATGGGAATATCTTGTGTATTGTAGAAATGGTTCACTGGGAATTTTTGAACCACTGGTAATAAGCCTGGCAAGCCTTTCTTCTTCAAGTCACTCCCTCCCTCTCAGGTTCTTTCTTCTTCATCTCCTTCCCTCATATTGCAACTCTCACGTCTCTTTTTTTTCCTCAGACCTTGTCCTTTTCATCCTGCACTCTCACATTTATCTGCGCTCATCAAACCCCTTATTGTGATTATTTCTCCTGATGTTCCCCACTTGCATCATGATTCACCCAAGCCGTGGAGTGTTTTAAGAGAAGAGGCATTTCATTCCAGCTAGCCGTCTTTCTTCCGGAGCATCTTGAGGTCTCGCTGCTCTTTCACCGTTGGCCTTATTGCCTTCTCAAGAACTTGTCAGCCCTGCTGGGCCAAATGTCGTCTATCTGCAGCCCGTCTGACTTGTTTATCTCAGCAGCTGCTACATCCTCATTACAAATATCCGTGTGTTAGTATGAGTTTCTCTTTGCCTGTGCCTCTTGACCTTTTGGTGACCTCTAAAGTCCAGCAGATGAGGTTTTGGTCCTGAACCAATCGCATTACACCCGGTGGGTCACCGTCTACCTGACACGCGAGTGGGAATCCTCACTCACAGCGTTGAGGTGCAGTTCTTCTCTTCACTCC